>JAYKKT010000059.1:2770000-3195000 GCA_036023115.1 Brasenia schreberi | reverse complement strand
GTGGAATTTATTCTGTGTTGATCTCCCTGGGATTGGTTGCAATTTGGGTGGGTTTACGTTCTTGATTTGTTTCAGAATTCGTCAGGGTTGTTACTAATGGTGATAGTTGGTGATGGAAGCTTTGGTGCCCTTGACTCGTATATCTGCTTGACGCTGTGTTTCTGTTGACTGTTTGGTTTGGGGTGTGGAGTGCGGTCTCTACCTTGACCTTTTATTTGTTTATCTTTTCTTGACACTTTGGGTTCTTATGTTCGATGGATTTCCGATTTGTTTAATTCAGTGGTCCATCATGCTTTTGTGTCTGAATCCGTTTGATCCTAACGGAAGAGCAGAATCAAAGATATTAGGATTTATTATCATCTGTTCATGGTGGACGGTTGATCGCAGGAAGTCATGGACTTGAGTGCCTGTTACAAGGAATGTCTCATCCTTCCCCCCCCCCCGAGTAAGCAAGCTGGGGTGGGCATATCCCTGTTAGTTTGTTTGGAAAAAGAAATACACGGAATTAAGATTGGGCACATAAGGTTGCCACTGTGTCCCACGAGAGCAATAAATTTAAGAATCTAGACACATGAATACTTTGGAGAACTATGAAATTTTACCTCTATTGAACTTATATCCTTGATTCATGGTGGATGTCCTTGACGGAGTAGACTGGTTATTTGGTGCGCATTTGGGATGGAAACTACTGAAGGTCTGAAAGTATTCAATGACATGCCCAGATAACATAACCCTCAACTCGATTGTTGAGCAAAAAATTCAGACAATAGTACCTGGAACTTTTGGCTGCATTCATTATTTGGTGTAATCTTTATGTTTATTCTTGGTTCTCATTAGATCTAAAAGCTTCTTAAACCATCTAAGATTATGCTTAGCTTATGTTGTCTAAACAAAAGATCTAAGCACCTTAGCCTATCTTGCGTAAAGAAAAATCCCAAACCTTTTAATTTTTTCCATTGACATCACGGTCTTTATTAATTTTCAAAAGAAACGGTTGACGAAGCTATTCTGTTCTGATGCTTCAAGGTTTCCATTAAGCCCTTTTTCTTGTCAGTATCTTCGATTTTCTACATTTTCTTTTCCTTTAGTCAGCATCTTGACTTCCCCAAGTTGTGGGACATTGTCAAATGTAGTCTTTCCTTCCTCATGGTGATGAAATGACCTTACCGTACCTTTTCTTTTGAAAAATGGTAGATAGACTTTATCTTATGAAGCCTTTTTATTTATGAAGTGTTTTCCTTGTTTTTGTCTATTATGTATTTTGTGTACAAGAACATAACAAATATGTTGGTAGAGAGCGGTCTGTGTGAAGCAATATCTGATGCCATGAGCTCTTAGATGTGATATGTATCACACGTTGAATATTACAGTGGGTGAACCTCATCTTTTGCATGCACGCATGTGCTACCCAAATTCATTTTTGTAAAGCAGATAGTGGTTCTGCTTTGAACACAAAGGGCAACGTCTTGTTGGATGCATAAAATTGTAAAACTGAAGGTAGGGATGGATGACAGTGTAATCGACATCCACCTGGCCGCACTGAAGAATAGAAAATGTGTCTACATCTGTTATGTCAAAATCCAGTATTAGTAGTTTATCAATATAAAACAAAGAACTCTTACCATCACTTCTTTTTGTGTTTCTGTCACAAACAACATTTAGTTCAGTGACAGATATCCATATACTTGTACTTTCACTTTCTACTACTAATACTGTTTACTGTTCATAACACAGATATCCAGCAACCTGTTCTTCATGAGTTCAAGAAGCATAGTGGGATCTATTGTTTCCTGCAACTCGGGAAACAAGAACAGCTTCTTTTTCTGGATTCTTGTTTGCCTTATTCCAAGGTTCTTTGGAGCTACAGTTGTTTACATAGACTTCCTCCTGTTGAAGGCCATTGTTAGAAACCCTTCTTATTCAGTTTTTGCATCTAAGGCCCTCGGAGGAAGCCTCCCATAGTTTGTAGGGGTTTTCTGTTGTGGGGTACTTAAAAATTTGAGAGATGGTTACTACTCAGCTAACTAGCGTTCCATCACATAACATGTGCAATGGATTTCGATCCAAGCTGCTCCTCTTTGTTGATCCACCTTCACTCCCCTCGGATCATGTGGAGTTTGATTTTGAGGAGGTCTTTGGACCACTGCCAGTTCAATCTTCAAGCCCTTTGCCTGTAAATGATTCACATGAAACGGTATTTGAGGATCCAGTTGCGATTCAGAGTCGCTCACATTCTTTGGTGGGTCCTTCAGTTTGTGTCAATCAGACCTTGCCACATGGTGGGCTTAGTCTGGTGGAAACAAAGAACACCCAGGAACTTGTTGCCTGTGATGCAGCAGAGACTTTGAAAGGAAATGAAGTGCGTGCAAGTGTTTCATCAGAAACTGTTTCACATGATGAAGATGGTCAATGTTTGATGGCAAAGAGCACTGGACTTGAAGATTTTGAGATAATGAAGGTGGTAGGGCGAGGTGCATTTGCAAAAGTTTTTCAAGTAAGAAAGAGGGGAAGTACAGAAATATATGCAATGAAGGTTATGCGCAAAGATAAGATACTGGAGAGAAATCATGCTGATTACATGAAAGCTGAGAGAGATATTTTGACTAAGATTGAGCACCCCTTCATTGTTCAGCTTAGGTACTCATTTCAGGTAGCAACATTCTCTAGCTAATTTGTGCTTATTCTGATTATATATTAATATGCGTTGTTAGTGTGATGGTAACCCAAGTTTTCCTAGCTTTAACTGCAAATAAGAGCGTCGTCGGTTTTGGAAGTCATTCATTTTACATCATCTGGTGGTTCAAATTTTTCCTGGCAATACTGGCCTAGTTTTGGAAGATTGGGCTGTTCTCTATCACATGTTACAGTTCAGTCCATCCTGAACCTTTTTGCTGTTTGCAGACAAAGTACAGGCTTTATCTTGTGTTGGACTTCATCAATGGTGGCCACTTATTTTTTCAGCTCTATCGTCAAGGTCTTTTCAGGTACTGAGTTTGATCATATCTTCTTTTAAAATGCTATCAGTAGACCTGAACTTCTTCATCAATGAAACTTAGATAAGATGCCTTCTGGAAATAGAAATTCCTTTATGCTCGTTCAATTTTCTTCTTTTGGATCAGTGTGTGTGGCATTGCTTGTCTATGGAGTATTATGTCATCTTCTTAGTTGTTAGTTGGTGTATGTATACCAGGGAGGATGTTGCACGTATTTATGCTGCTGAGATAGTATCTGCTGTATCTCATCTCCACGCGAATGGCATAATGCATCGGGATCTTAAGCCAGAGAATATACTTCTAGATGCTGATGGTCATGTTAGTTCTACTCCCACAACCTTGAACTACATGGTGTTTTCTAAGCCTCCATTTTCTAGCATTAATCTGATTGAATAGACTTCTCCTATCCAGGTCATGTTGACAGATTTTGGACTTGCAAAAGAATTCGAAGAGAACACCAGATCAAACTCTCTGTGTGGCACTGTGGAATACATGGCGCCTGAAATTGTTCTGGGAAAGGGGCATGATAAAGCAGCTGACTGGTGGAGTGTTGGGATCCTTATATTTGAAATGCTAACTGGAAAGGTTAGTTAAACATCACGAAATTGAGCTCAGATCCATGTAAATTTTCTTCAGGTCAATGGTCATCTTTGGCTTCACATCATGTTAGTCACTAGTTCTTCTCAATTTGCAACAAACCTAATCTTTTGGGCCTATCAGTCATTCACACGGAAATAGAATTATAGATCACCTGGCTAGGGGACTCGACTCCCAAATTGAAGGTCCTGAATTCGATACCCGGTGCATGCATACCTGGCTTCCGCATCCCCATTGTAACCAAAAGAAGAAAATGATAGATGGCCTTTACGTGACAGTGAACATAGGTAGGTAATATTAAACTTGTGAGTGTCTCTTGTCAATTAAAGTTTCTGTTTTGCAGCCACCATTTATTGGAGGGAACCGCGACAAAATTCAACAGAAAATAATCAAGGAAAAGATCAAACTGCCTGCATTCCTGTCAACTGACGCTCATTCTATGCTTAAAGGGGTCAGTACATTCTATTTACTTCATTGATTGCTTTCTTAGTGTTTAGTTTCTCCTGCGTCTGTGTCATTATGTTCCTTCCTTGTTTACGTTTTCAGCTTCTACAAAAGGATGTCACCAAGCGCCTTGGCAGTGGCCTGGATGGCAGCTTAGAGATCAAGCGCCACAAGTGGTTCAAGTCCATCAATTGGCGAAAGCTTGAGGCTAGAGAGATCGAGCCGGGGTTCCGACCAATTGTTGGAGGCAGAGAATGTGTTGCCAATTTTGATGAGCGATGGACTAAAATGCCTTTGCTAGACTCGCCAGTAGCAAGTCCGAGACCTGGTGAGAACACTTTCGCTGGATTCACATATGTGCGGCCCAATACCTATCTGGTGGAGTCTGGCTCTCTGATATAGCCCTTTCTATTTTCCTATTTATTGTCAGTTATGAAAAACCTAAGGTCTTTGCAGGCAGACGATTGAGCTTTCTGTTTCTGTTGCTGAACTGTTTTAATTATCACTAAACTCATTATTTTTATTATTATTGTTTTTGTTGTCAGTCACTACAGGAAAGCTTGATACAGGCACGATCTCGAAAATCATGGTCATGTCCATCCAAAGTGGCACGCAAAAATAAGAAAGATTGGTCATGCTTGCGTCGACCTGCTTCAATACGAACATGACCTGAAATGCTAAACGGTTGCCAATTACAGACACTAACACAAAATTCCAACACGATCACAACCTGAAAAGCCAATAACTCAATGGTCTTGGCCACCCAAAGTGACAAGAAAACGCAATTGGGTGATGTTAGGATTTGACCTGTTTTTGGCAAACAAAAAAGGACGGAAGTCGAATACGATGACCTGAAACACGAAATGGCCACCTCTAATGCAACCTGCCAAGGCTGCATTTAGTTAGAGGACGCGTTGTTGCAACCGGCACTCTGTAGAGTTGCCAGCCCTACTACAGCACGAGTCTCTCTCATGGGCCTAAATATCTTTTGCTTCATATAAACTCGAGCAAAGCTCCACCTTGGCCGAGTTGAGCTGTAGAGTGGTTGTGGCCTTTCGAGCCCAGTACAGGCAAGCTCAAACACGGCTCACATGCAACTCGAGCTTGATGGAGCTTCACGAGCAACTGGGCTCACTTGCACCCACTAAGTACTTCACATAGGATTTGAGCCAAAACTTGTTACCAAGTGAAGCCCATTGATAAAGAAATACAAATAACACTCATAATTTGTGTAATTCATGGTATAAAAATCCGATAAAATTTTATACCGGTTGTCGGACAACCCTCCTTTTTATATTCGCGCTTGGGACTGGCCATGCAAGAGTGATCTCTTGAATGAGTGAAGTTCCGTTGAAATAACCAAAATAGCGGCTTTTAGCAAAACGACGAAGAAAGAATTTGATGTTAAAAAGCGGTTGTGCATGTGCTACCTCTTTTTGTGGATGACTAAAAAAATGGTATTTTATGCTTTCTACGCTTAGAAGTTAAAAAATGTTGAGTTTCCCCAAAAGACGATGGTGATGCCCCCATCAACCATGCTTAAGCTGTTGATTAAGAAAATAAAATCGGCCATCTTTGTCAAAATTGAGATTAAGTGGCAGAGGAGTTGAGATTCTTGTCACCGTGAGGGTAGACTCCGGCCAGTTCTGGGTAAACAGAGACCAACGATTTCAAACTGTCGGTTCTGGTTTCAATGACTTAGAAACGGAGCCGAACCGGCCCTCCTCTGGTCTAGTGTCGATTTTGGGTCTCAATTTTGGTCCTGTTATACAATTGTCTTCTTTCCTATTTACTTTACATTTCATTTGAAAAAAGACATGCATTGAAGGTGGGATTTGAAACCAGGACTAAGTTTGAAACCGGTTCTGAACCATGGATTAAAGTTTCAGTTTTAGGCATTTGAAAGACAAACTGAGAAGATCCCTGGTTTGGTTTGATTTCAGGTATGGTTCCTTGGTTCTGGTCCATTTTAGCTAATCATTAGGTACAGTTATTCACTAATCTGGTCGCCACGTTTAGAGTTGCCCCTCTTCCTCTTGGTGAAAATTGCCGTTACGTGAACGTGGCAGTTTCCGAGTGGTTCATCTTGAGCTTGGTATTTACTCTCCTTAACGTGAAAAGTTAAAACATGAAGCTGAATTAGCTGGTTTCATGGAGGGCAATAACTTGGCAAGTGTGGATGGTAACAGTGAATGGCAGCTACGGGTGTGCATCGGTCGCTGAACAGAACCAAAATTGCTTAAAATTTAAAAACTGAACTCGAATCGAATTCTATAGGAATAGATAGTTGTTGCTCTCTCTCTCTCTCTCACACACACACACACACACATAGCTAGGTAAGTTCCTGGCTTTTCCTAGCGATGCCTCTACCGCAACTGTGCAAGTTCCAAACGATCTTTAGTTGTTGTAAGGTGGCTCTGACTAGGCCAGTTCCGGCTGTTCAAACTAGAACCAAATCGGCTGGAACGGGAACTGGTGAAGTAGGACCTGGAACCAAAGTGAAACCAAAGTTCACTTTGGTTTTGGTTGAACCTTCCATAGAACCGGAACCGGTGGTTTCAAACCATCTGTTCTCCGTTATATTATTAGTTTTTCAGATTTCAAATTCTTTTATGGTTTTTTAAGGTTTTTCTTGGGTTAAACCTCAAACCAGAACCGATCCAGTTCTGATTCGGTTCTTGTTTCTGGTTCTGGGTGGCTATGTCTACTTCTGACTATTATCTATTTATGATTAGTGTTGCTGCAAGATTATACCAAAACCAAGACTTTTCCCACACTAAGCTGAGTCAATATGATTTTCCGTACTTTTCTTTGTTTGTCACAGTTTGCACTTTGCTTGTGTGCATGTGCGGGTGTGTGAGCTCTCTCCTTTTTAGTGTGTGTGTGTTTTCTCTTCTTCGATAGCAAATGATTCCATAAACTGTATTAACTTAAAAGTGAATGTGATCCAAGGTATCAAGAAAACCATGATAGGAGTGGTTCCAGAGAACCATCAGACAACAGAGTAAGCTTATCTCCCTCATCCCACTCAACTATTTCCCACGCTAGATGACTCGTGTTTTGTGAATAATATTTCCTGCACTTGGAGAAAATCATTAAAATTATTTATTAGAACACCAACAGAGCCTTGTAATAAAAGATTTTACCTGATCAAGTTGTGTGGTATTGGTTTCTGTCCCAGGAGACTGGAGAAAAAGATTTCAAATCTTGAGGTGGAACTTGCAGCAGCAAGAGCTGCTCAGGAATCAGCACTGAGAGCCTCCATTGCATCACCTGGTCCTGGTTCTGAAGCCGCTCCCATCAAACTGCAGTTTTTAATGGTTATTGGAATCAATACTGCCTTTAGTAGTAGAAAGCGCAGAGATTCTGTTCGGTCGACGTGGATGCCACGAGGTTAATTTTTTATGATTCAAATAAAGAAAAACTAAATCACGATGGTCATAAAAGAAAGTCCAAATTACTGACTTGTATATCTACAACTAAGAACAGGTGAGAAGAGGAAAAGATTGGAGGAAGAGAAGGGAATTATTATTGGTTTCGTTATCGGGCACAGGTGCAATATACAATACACTCCATGATCCCAATTTGATCTTTTATTTTCATAACCAAAAGATAAAAAATATGAATTATCTTTCGTTTTTCTCATACATGGCCAACAATCTATAAATCCAATTTTTCCAATTTTTGGATCCAGTGCTACTTCAGGTGGTATTCTGGATAAAGCAATTGAAGCTGAGAACAGAAAACATGGACTTTATGAGACTGGTCAGCATCTAACATCTTTTGGTTATTTATAGCAATTGAGAACAAAAACTCTGATTCGACTTGATTCTAACTTGTTGATTCTAAGCAGGATCATGTTGAAGGTTATCGAGAGTTATCAGCTAAAACAAAGACATTTTGCTACTGCGGTTAGCATGTGGGACGCGGACTTCTATATTAAAGTGGATGATGATATGCATGTAAATGTAGGTGAGATAGGATCCACATCAGATCTAGTGACAAGAACTGCAACTAAATTCATCCAAAGAAAAGAATTGCATCAAACAACAAATTTGAAGAGGAGAGGTCTAAAAAAGGAAACAGAACACCAATCATCAGTTGCTACCCACTAAATTCAATGAGAGGAAAGGATTACAGAAGTACCAATATTCAGAAAATCAGCGAATCTGAACAATAGAGGTTTCAAATGAAGCAGTCAGAGGACCAAGCATCAGAAAACCGAAAATTTTGACGGCCACCAGCTAAATTCAGCCGGAGAAAAGATTTCACAAACGCCCACATGCAAAAGATCGACGAATCTGTATACGCGGGGCAGCAGAGGGGAGAAAAGACTCGCTGAGTGTTGTGATTCATCCATTGAACTTGTTAGCAGATTACGTCGATTTCGACCATTAGCCAACACATGGCTCTCGTCCCTGAGTCCGGCGAGACTTTGACCCCATCTGTGATGATTCATTATCTGAAAAACGCTAACCACCACTACCAACAACAAGAAGAACTAAGAGAAGCCTTATCACGATGGTGGCATCATATGTAAAGCAAGCCACAAATGAACTTGTCCAACTATTGGGAAATCTGAGATGAGAAAGACTAAATTTGGTGGATCACAAATCTCATTCAGGCTAAAAGCCAAAATGGTAAATTTGGTGTAGAGATTAGCATCTGGTATTAAGAAAATAAAATTAAGTACTAAATTGAGCTAGAATACTGGTAAATGATTGTGAAAGAGAGAAGCCTCGGCCACATTAACTCTTTAGAAGAGTGAGGAGAAAGATCGCTGTTAAAGTGGGAACCGGTCACTGTCATTCGTAAAGGTGACGCTGCGTTCAAATCACGGGAGAATCCCTACTTGTATGCTTTTCATGACTACCTTTTCGTATAATTTTTCTTTCATGTGCATTACACCCTAAACTTATTTGATCAAGCCCCTCACAAAAGGTATTCCTGCTAGGGCACTAGGGATGTGTGTTACACTCTAAACTTGTTTGTATAGGAAGAAGATGAAAAGAAAACCTTTAAGAAAGTAAAAAAAACTAGATTTTGAAAATATTAAAAGAGGTAGAGGACGATCACAAAAGTATTGGAAAGAAATAATAAAAAATTATCTAACTTATTTTGAGTTAACTGATAACATGACAAGTGATAAAGCTATGTGAAAACAAAGAATCGATGTATAGGAAAAAGCTTAGTTGTTGTTTGTTACTTACAAACACAAAGTGATGATGAATGAGCGGAATGGAGCCGAGCAGGATGTTCATGTACGGCTCATTTGATTATACGAGTAGCTTATGTTCATATTATTTACCAACAGAGCATGCTCGGGCACGTTAGCGAGCAACTCGTTTATTCTTAACGAGCTGGCTATTTTAGCCGATCATTCGTTTCTTCATTTCGTATTTGAAGAATATGTGTTTATCCGTTATTTGAATACAGTATAAGCACCGAACTTCCTTAGTTAATTTGTAGAACATGTATTTAAGCATTGATCTTTTGAGTAGGAAAGAATCCAAGATTTTTGGGTCATTTTCATATATCCAAGATGAATGAGTTCAAGTAGACATGTTCGGTTCTCGTTACCTGAAACCAAAAGCGAACTACTCCGGGACGGGTTTCAATTTTGAGATCGAAACTGTCCCAAAATCAATTCAAATTGTTTTTTTATAAAACAAGAACAAATGAGAATCAAACTCCCCACTGTAGGGAGCACCCTACTGTTGATCTACCCATCAATTATGACAATAAGTGTTGGAAAAGATATATAACGTTTTGAAACCGCCAATTTCAGTTTCGGTTCTGGGCCAGCTTCTAGATACCATCAGGCCTAACGGTCTTGATGCACGAAATCGATGCAAAGAGACGCTCTCATTTAACACGAAAACGCATCAGAAAATCTTCACTTCAAAGGAAAATCTTGAAAGCCCAAAGCATCGTATGTTTCTCCTCAAGGATCTATCGTAGTCCGACAAGACAATCGAGGATTCGGATGGATGCTGTTTACAAGGGCAAAGTTCGGAGGAGATGAAAACCCATGATTCAGAGTCTCAAGAACGAAATCCTGGAGCTTGTTTTCGCCCTCTAACTGCCTCTCTGAAACAACACGATAAAGCCCTCACGTCTCCTCTGCGTCCCTCCAACCAGTCGACTGCCGTCAATTCTTATTCCATCTCTCCCTATCCTCTCACCTCTCTGATGAATCGATCCATCCCGGTTTCTCTTCGCCGACGCACAAAACGATCGAGTTCTCCGTCCATGGTTTTCGTTTTCTTCAATTCGATTTGTTTAGACGCGCGCAAGTTCCTCCCGCGCTATTTAAACAGTGAAAGTCTCCATTCGCATTGATGACACGGGACACGTAACTTGAACCGAAACATCAAGCCGACGGTCATGCAACTAAAGTGTAGATGGTGGCAGAGCATACAGGACCTCGGTTATCAGTGGCCCCGGTTACGTCGGAAAGTTTATCGTCAGCCACCCGACGTTGGCTCTCGTTATGGAAGCCGCACCTTCGGAACGTGGCGTCTCTCTCTCTGAGGATGCTCTTGGTATTGGCTTTAACCTCCTGGCTAGTTCATCGAGTGGCGAATAGTTAAGCTTCTCTCTCAAGCTGGCACATTTTAAGAATCCAAATTCGTGCAGACCACTTCCAGAGCAATCTCAAGTACCTGAAACTCAAATGGAATCTCAGGCTGCAAAGGGCATGCCATTCCCTCACACACTGAAAAGTGCACTGTACTCAGTAATGGTTTCTGAGGAAGTAACTGCCAAAGCTGAGACAAAAGGAAGTACCTGTTGAGATGGGGAGTCCAGAAGCAACAACCCTTCGACGGTCACAATAGCGTTCATGAATTCAAGGTCGACAACCATGTTCTTCTCCCTAGCTGCTAATAGATTAATACAAGAAAGAAAGAAGTTCAGTGTGTGTTCAATTTCTTGTTAGAATATCCTTCACAAATTTGGGTTTGGCTCAAGAGCTTACTGTGTCAAACTTATGCCACCGGAGACAGCTGCGCTTCGTCTCCTACAATAGGATCCAACGGAGGAAAACGTTGCACCAGAATAAAGAGAAGAATTCATCAAAGTCGTATCTTTTTTCTTTTATTTTTTCGTATTTTTGGGTAAAAATCAACGGTATTCTCGAACAGAAGCAGTAACTTTTAGTGGGTGCAATTCTATTTCAGGAAACAGTTCGCGATCATGGTGCCGCAGATCGTGATCTTGAGGGTTATTTAAGTTCGGGTTGGCCACTCAGTTCCTTGGGTGGGTAAACCATCAATTATACCTCTATAGCTCTAACCCCCTCCAACTCTCTTTTCTTCTTCTTTTTCTTTTTTTTAATAACTGAGGTGGGTGGTGAGAACTCAGTATGGGCAGATCTGTTCTATGGTTCGGGTTCTTGTTTTTGGTCGTGATTTTGAAGACAGAAGAGGTAGAGTTCTTTGATTTGCAGTTTTTAGTTGTGATTTTGTTAGGATGTTAGTTTTAATATCTGTAATTTTCAGCCATTACCTATGGTTTTGCATTTGAATTCCATACAGTTCGAACCGAACCACATAGAACCCATCCTCCTAAGACCGAGACCTTACACTGTACTAGAAACAGTCGGGTCGTCAGGCACCCGAGGTTCGATTCCCACTAGATGTGGGTCAAGCTAACTTGGTGAGCGAGAGGGTTCAAATAGATTTAGGAATTTACTAGCAGAATTTGTGGCCATGAATATTGCAAAAACTTCAGAAAATAGAGAACATCATATGAGCCAAGTATATAAGAAATATAAATTATTTTAAGAAATGATTTTATGATCATGCACATGTTGCAAGCTTATATTTTTCAAAAGATTGAATTTGGTTTGATTTAAAAAGGAACATTATTGTTTAGTGGAGTGGATATATAGGAATCTGGATCTGCCAAAACATTGCACAAAGAGCAACAGCTCACCTGGCTAGAGGTCGGCCCACAAGTTAAGGGTCAAGGTAGGGATCGCAACAGGGCAGGTATGGGTTCGGGTTCGCTTTTCCCCAATCTGTACGAGGCAAAACACAGGCATGTATATCTGTTATATACACATACATATGTAATATATGTATGTGTGTACTTTATATATATACATAAAATATATATATATATGTGTGTGTGTGTGTGTGTGTGTGTGTGTATACATGCATATATTCACACTCATATATATATATATATATATACACGCACACACACATTTCCTATGTCTTAACTAGCACCATTGAGAATTCATAATGTTTTTCATGATTTTAGGCATTCACTGAAGCACAGAAGCAGCAAGCCAACAAGCCCAAGCTTCTTAAGGTGGGTTTCAATTGTTAGTACTTTTTTCTTATTCACTTCAATTTGAAGACTAATTGAGCTTAATTGATATCGACAACCAAAAGATTGCCTTAGAATGGAATTGTATTAAAATTTATCTTACTTCCTTATTATCTTTTCTTTCTTTTTTTAAATATATATATAAAAGTTACCTTTTCTTTTAAACATTTTACAGCAATCTGTGGTAGATGAGGTCAATTCAAATTTAGATGCCGGGTGGGTTGCTACCATCCATCCCCACATGGCTCAGTATGAGGTGAAGTTCTTTACCCCTTTACAGCCCGATACCAAAACAAAGCCCTCTCTCTCTCTCTCTCTCTCTCTCTCTCTCTCTCTCTCTCTCAAGCAGTTATTTTGAGGCCTGCAATCAGTTTGTTTTATTTTATTTTTTCCCAGTTATCTTCGATTTGATCTTATGCATAATGTGCCGTGCAAAATTTAGGAGGAGGATTTCTCTTCCTTGCTGGGAGCAGTGATACCAGAGAATATCCAAAAGAAGTATAAGATCCATGATACGTATTCAGATCCAGTTCTACCTGAAAATTTTACGTTGCCTAAGAGTTACAATACACTGACTGCCTTTCCTCAATGTGACAAAATAATCGGCCTAATACGCGGTAAGTTACGTAAACAATTAGAAAAATACTTCATCTTCTTTGTATGAGCAGAATTTTGGGCAAGAAGGGACTAATTTCTTCGTGTTTGCGACTTTCTGTGAACCATCATTTTCATTGATATAGATCAGGTAGTCATCATCTCCTGCCTCATTTAAGTTTGTTAATTTGCTAATTTTTAGCATAAGGATAGATCTGTATGAATATTTATGTGTACGTATGTTCTTGCCAGGGTCGTTGTGGCTCATGCTGGGCATTTGCAGTAACAGGAATGCTCCAAGATCGCTTTTGCATTAGATACAATAAGGTATAATTTTCTCACATCAGTGTATAGAAGTTTTAAAATCTAAGCAACTAATAAAAACTATATTTTAATTATTAAAAATGCACCTAAATAATGAAATTTCATAGAAAAATTTAGCACTTTTAATCAAAATCAACTTCCTATCATGAGATTGAACAAATGCTTGCCTTGATTTAGCTTAATTAAGTATACAATATTAGTTTGGTTGGTTTACATAAAAGTCGGAGGCTGGGTAGCGGTGCCACTTACGGCTTATGGCATGCATGTAAAGCTTTCTGCGGATGGTGGCGGCCATGGAAGTTGTGCCCCTGCCTGCTACCCTAGCGGCCCTTTCTGCAAAGCTAATCCCCTCGGGTACTTATGGTCCGCATTAGCAAAGCACGAAATGCTGATTTTCATCATGCTAGATCATCGGACCTAAGGATCTTGTATGAAGTCACCCAACACCTTAGGTTATCACAAGTTGTTCTTCCTCTATGTTCATTTTCCTAAATGCAAAATTTTTCCAATTTTTTAAAAGTTTGTAGTAGAAATTTATTTGTAGTTCTCTCAAGTTTTTTTAATATATATATATATATGCTCATGTGCATAGTATATGATAGTAATATCACATGTTAGCATATCAAAAAAGACATCAACCATTCAAGTTGAAATATGAATGGTTGAGATTTATTGCAAAAACAAAAGGTTGCTTTTTAATTAATTACACTTACAAAAATATAATTATATTTTTTACTTTTAAAATTCAAATCTCAATCATACATTTTTTAGATTTATTTTGATATGCTAACATATAATATTGTTAGTATATACAAGCTTTATATATGTGTGTGGATGAACTAGTATATGGTAACACTCTTAGGTGCTAGCAAATTCAAAGAAATTTCACTCGTCCATCTTTAATAATGAATAGTTGAAATTTAAATCTAAAAATAAAAAATAGATACAAAAGTGCTTTATTTAACTAGGTACTTTTAACTTTTTAAATTCCAATTTCAATCGTCCTCACGAAAGACAAACACTTGAGATTTGTTTGGATATATATATATATATATATATATATATATATATATATATATATATATATATATATATGAGCGATTGAATCTTGATTACTGTTACTATTGATGCTGCACACTACTCAAAAACTCTTAAAACTTTTTAAATTACACAAATATCATAAAAAAAGTAACGAATGATCACGAGTGACATTTAATAGTGTGCACAATTCGATTTTTTCGTATTCTTAGTGTCTAACTGCAATGATAAATTGTAGACTGTCGTCCTGTCGCCAAATGAGCTCCTGGCATGCTGTGAGACGTGTTCGAGGGATTGTGGTGGAGGATTACCTGATATGGCGTTAACGTACATCTTTCAAAATGGTATCCATACAGAAGAGGTACATGTTTCAAAAGTTTCAACATGCATTAAAGATTTGGATCCGACGTGGAACTCAAAGTTCCAATTGAAATCTAGAGGACGCGCCCAGAGAACTACCTCAGCTTTTAGGGCGCTAGCCTGATTTAGAAAGGAACCCGTTGTGGCTGTGGTGGGCGGAGGTGCAAGCCTAAGGGGCTGTTTGTGTCCAGAGTCCGGCACAGGCCACAACAGCTTTGGGGTGCCCCTTGTTCACTGGATATTATGGCTAGACATGGCCAGTTCCAATTCGGCCCGATGGTTCTAATTGGAACAAAACCGAGTCAGGAACCAACTGAAAATGGAACCGATGAAACTAGAACCAAGACCAAGACTACTCGGTTCAGTTCCAGTTTCATCTTTCATGAAACTGAAACTGGTTCGAAACTAAAACTGGAACAGATGGTTCCAAACCGTTGATTCAGTTATTATTTTAAAATTTTAAATGTAAATTTTTAATGGTTCAGGGAACCACCCATAACCGACAGTTCATAAACCAGCTCCCGACTGATCCGGTTACGATTCAAGGCTCCAGTATTTTTTTAAAAATTTCTTTAAAAACTTCAAAATTTTCACTATTATTTGCTGATTCAAACGGTTCCAGACTCAAATCGAAACCACCCCATAACCGAAGCAAATCATGCCTAATTGTCGCATGCCATAATCTCCCCACAATTTCGTATATATTGAAAGTGGGTGTGCGGGACGTAGGTTCTTTGGTCCCGGACAGCCTGTGTTTGTGTTGCACGGTGCGCGGTACTGCATGGCGCCAAAAGCAGCGGTCTGGCCCTAGTGTAACAACAACGCAAACACTCCTTAACTGGCTGCCTCTCGCCAAAACGGTTCTGAACCTAGTTCTAATTAATGTGTTCTCTCACAATATTGTGTTGAAATTTTGTGCAGTGTTACCCTTATTTTGACCAAGGTGGATGCAAGGGCCATGGGTGCCGTGTATCTCCAGTAAAACCACACTGCGTGCGCACCTGTCAACCTAACTCTAATCAATCTTGGAGTGACAACTCTACTAAGTACTGGGCAGATGATTATTTTGTTTTTGATCCGACACCCCATGGAATGATGTACGATATTTACCTGCACGGTCCTCAGCTGGCTGCAATGGATGTTTATGCGGTAAAAACAAGTTGCATTTGGTAAAATTCAAGGATTTCAATTTTCTTTCTTTTACTGCTCATAATATATATATATATATATATATATATATATATATATATATATATATATATATATATATATATATATATATATATATATATATATATATATATATATATATATATGGAAAAAAAGTAGATCCTGCCCACCACTTATATGTACACTCATGTCATGAATTGCTTGTGTGTAGTATGAGTATAATTTAAAAACTTGAAAGCGATTTTGAAAGAGTAAGAATGACATTATTATTACATTCATGTTATACCCAAAGCAATGAACAGTGTCAGACATGGGCATGATTCCAATCACTCATATATATATATATATATATATATATATATATATATATATATATATATATATATATAATATATAGAAATTGGTATATGATAGCACACTTAAGTACTAGCATATCCAAATACATCTCAATCGTCGATCTTTGATAATGAATGATTGATATTGAATTTAAAAGGTAAAAAAAATACAAATACTTTTTTCTTTTTGGAGGTATAATTTATTCATATTGGTATTTTTTATTCTTTAATTTCAAGTTTCAAGCATCGACCAACAAACATGAATGTTTGAGATTTATTTAGATTTGCTAGCACCTAGGTATATATGTGTATACGAGTTTCTTGTATATATATAATACTTGCATAAATGTGTGTATATGTTTGTGTTCGATTCTTCTCATCATCAGCAAATTCATGTGATGTTTGATCAACTACCTTTTACATATCACCGAGGAAATTAGTGACGGTAGATCGAGATGAGATCATATCATGTTGGATGTAACCTTTCGCATGTAATTCGCGTACTTATCTGACTTAGAAATCAAAGCCATGGACGTAATCTGCACATAAAATGCTCCCTGAAAAAATTACTTTGATTTTCGTTATAATTGCATATAATCTTTGAAAGCTTCGTTTGCCTGAAACCATTATTGACTGTCAATTTTGTGATGATATAAATAAACTAAAATAAATAACAATCGATGAATATAGATAACAGAATCATTAGTCAGTATCGACCTAAATCAAATTTGGTAAATTAAATTTGCAAACAAAAACAAATCTAATTTGAATATTCGTGAGTATCAAAAAATTTAAAAATGGATAAACATCTTCACTTAATGTAACAATGGAGGAAGAAGACTACTATGAACATATTTGTAGTAACTGTCTAAAATGATTATCTAAAACCACATGCAGTAGATGGTTTTTTGTGGTTACAACGGAAGGCTTTTCACCTTTCAGGAGTGGAGGAGCTCAGCCACCTGAAATGGTGGAGTCCATCAACCCTACAAGTTGAGCTAACGCTCGAGGTGTTATAATGTCATTTGATTGGATGGAATTTATATATCTTTGTAAATTACAGTACAACAACTAAGTCTTTTTTCATACTAGATCTAACCATACTAATAATTAACTCAATATAAGCTAAATTTTCTTCTCATTTTCTTCCAATACTTTATAAGGTCGTAGTACATAATCTATTGTTTCTCATAAACATCATCTCTTGAAAATAACAATGTCAATCTATAGATGAAATACTCTTAGATTAATCTATAATTAATCCCTGTTGTTTTATAGTGATCTTAATTAGCTCTATGCTGTTGTTTGCAGGACTTCCCCCATTACCAATCGGGTGTTTACCGGCACGTCACTGGCAAATGGCTTGGAAGGCATGCAGTTAGGATAGTCGGATGGGGAACTTCAGATGATGGAGTGGATTATTGGGTACACTTCTCAAACTATATATATAATTATTGAGTGACTGAATCATGTCCACCATTGATTCTGTTTACTCATGCACACTCATTTCTTTTGAGTGACATAATTTCTTAAAAAATATAAATTATACTCGTATCACTTAAAAGTAATGAATAAGCATGATTGTGCATATAAAAAAATGTCAAAATCCGGTTTTTCATAATTATTTATCCAATTTTTGTTATTATCTTTTTCTTAAGATTCTAAAGAGCTGACTCAACTTACTGCAAGAAAAAGCTTCGTTTGAGTTTGTGTTTTTAAGAGAAGTGGGGCTTAGTAATTTCGGTTTTGTTTCAGCTTGTTGCGAATAGCTGGAGCCCTAAGTGGGGGGAGGTAATTACCATCTTTAACTTGTTGAATATATTACGTTATTTCTTTCCTTTACTTTTTTGTTTGGTTACAAGAGGAGGCAGATGCCAACACGCACACACCCACATATGCACCTTTTAAGAGTTGAACTCCCCATCAGCAGTAACGGTGCCAGAGCACCCTGCCGTTGAGAGAACGCTCTCGGCACTAGCTATTCCTTTCCTTTACCTTCTTGTTTTCTGATATTCATCTTCATTAATGTTTCAGAAAGGATTCTTCAGGATCAGAAAGGGAACGAATGAAAACAATATCGAGCAGCTACTGGTTCTCTCAGTTTATCCATCGCTCGAGTGCCTAGACAACTGACCCTCAAGCCCTTCTTCAATGCCTCCTTCCAACTCAAAGTTTGATATGGAATTCGATGCTATTCAATGTATCAGGTGTAAAGGATGTGGTGTCTGTAATAATAAAACTCACCTCCATCCTCTTCTTATTTGATAAGCAATATAATCTCATACTTTATCATTTTGGTTTTCTACTTTAGTTTGATAAGCCTTAGCTCACCACAACAACACCAAATGTAGTAGACTTTGCTTCAATCATATGTCATGCTAACAGTTTACTCAACATAAGTTAGATCGTTCTTTATTTTTTTTTTCAATACTTTTGTGATCTTTTTTTCTTCTTTAACATTTTCTCAATCTAATTTCTTATACTTTTTATTCGAGCTTCTTTTGGTAATCTTTCTATATATTTTAATGATCTTAAACTGTTTTCTCTTATTTTGTTGTTGTTACTCCTAATTTATTTCTAATAACCTCATCATGTATAATATCTTTCCTTATATGACCACAAATATTTTTTGTATATGTTTATAATCTACTATCCAACACTCAAAACCATAAAACATAGTTGATCTAAGCATTGACTCACTAAGAAAGTTAATTGAAGCTCTCGGCTTTTCGGTATTAACAAAGTTATCCATATTGATCAAATAGCATCCAACCCTATTTGTTGTAATATGTATTAAAAAGGATAGAGGAAATGAAAGGAGACACATAAAGAATACACTTTTTCTCACGTTCACAAAAGAAGCCTTACATGGTAAAAAGTAAAGAAGTTAACACTACTTCCTACAATTTCTTCACTTCCCTATAACCTTTTCACTATTTTTCTTAACTATCAATCCATAACTCCCGTGCATGAACATGATCCATCAGCATTTTGCAACTCTCTAACATGGTTGTCCACCAGCAATGACCGCTGTCACCGCCTCTACCACCGCCATCAATCATCATTTTCACTGCCACCTCCCACCACTATGTTACAATGACCACTAAACTATACCCAATTCTTGTCACTACCATCACATGCTACCATGCCCTCTCGTTCTCGGCCACCATCATAATCATATACCATCTCTCACCATTATATGCCAACCATTGACCACCCACTCTCCTTACAACCACCTCCGCAGTTGGTCACGGGTTGATATATAATGCCAAAGGAAAGAACCAAAAGTTATCATTATTATCAGAACTACATCCAACACAAAACTTAACTCTTAGGAAAGAACTCGTAATTAAAACAATTTTTTACTTAATTTAAAAATAAAGTTTACAGAAGAAAATTTATAAAAGCGTTGGTCTTAACCAAGCAACCCGATACTCGGCTTGTTTGGCTCTTTCTGTGCTCTTTTTTACTAACAGCCTTTATTTGGTCCTCTTGAGCTCCTTTTTTTTTTGTTACAAGAGGAGGCCGAATCCTAACACCCACACACCATACATGCACCCTCTGGGAATCGAACTCCCCACCAAGAGCAATGGCTTTAAAGCACTGTGCCATTGAGCTGACAATCCCGAAGAAACATAAGAACCAACAAACTTAGGCTGGTAAAGGAGTCGGCTTGAGTTCGGCTCGTTGGAACTAACAAAAGCCAGAACAAACGAGTTTGAACTCGACTCATTAAGGTCGAAACGAGAAGTGTTTAACACACCTTGTTTGTGCTGGCTTGAATTCGTATTCCACTTACAAATGCTTCGGTGTAACCACTGAACAACCAAGCAGTATGATAAGGTTTACAAGTTGATGAGCTTACGACTAGACGAACAACTTGTGAACAGCTCATCTTTTTCATCGAGTTTCTCAAGCTGAGCTGAGCCGAACACACCTTGTTCATGTTTAGCTCAGTTAAGGTCACAAATTAACTGAACCTGAACGGGCTGGGTACTACCCGGTACAAGCAGCTCGGTTCGGTTAGAGGCCCTACCTTCAGTATGACACCATTTGATCACTGAGTTCCTAACATTTAAATTATTAGGGTGCTTACAATAGAATAATTTGGATTATTGCACCTTGCTTGAATCCAAAATTGCATTATGAAAAGATATCAATTGATGGATCCCATTCCATGTACGGATCTAGTCTAATGGACAATTCAAATATGTTCCTAAAATTAGAGTCATGAATCCCATTATATGAGTCAATTTCTTGTCATGCAAGGTGAGTGTTTGATTCGCGGTAGGGCCCTTGAACTCCGGGAGTATACCGAGATGGGTTTGTAATCTTGGTTTTGGAGAGCTATGGTTCTATGTTTGATTCATCAATGGATTTTCATACGAGATAGTATAGCAATACGAGAGAGAAGGTGGTGCTCATATTTTTGTGTAAAACCTCTAGGTTCCGTTCTTGTGGCTCACCTCTTGTGCTAAAGTTTTTTACTCAATTGGGTTTATAGAACTACAGTTCTATGCTAATAACAGGCTTCTCTTTTGATGCACTAATGAAACTTGGAACTGCAAGTATCGAAAATCAAGGTCCAATTCTCCTCAAACCTTGTATCAAATACACCCGCTAGTAAAGACTTCAATTAACATTCATTAGAAGAAAAGGACTTTAGCCGACCCCATCTAGTATGGAAAAAGGCTTAGTTGTTGTTGTTGTTGTTTGTTGTAGAAGAAAAGGACTTCAATTAACCTGTTGTGGCCTAGACCAGAATGCATGGAAGCCAACCAAAACCGAGCCTGGTCAGGTTGATTCTATGGACTTTCCGTTGCCTTTCTGAATTTTCTTAGGTCATTCACATTCTTTAAAAGCGAAAAATGCAAAAATGGATTTATAGTTTGCTCCCAACACTTTTTATACCTCTTATAGCATATTTCATGACCCGATGTCACATATTGCAGATATGGTGACTCTTAAAGTACCAGGAACCCAGTGGGCCTTTAGGGGTTCCAACCCAAAGCTCTAACTAAAAAGAGAAAAACCAATTTGATTAAGGAAACGGGGCCCAGCTTCCACCCTGGTTGAAAAAGAAATGAATTCACCTAACCTAGCATCATTTACATGTCTAATGGTCCTGTTTGGGTGATGCAACTGGAACTTGTGTAACTTTCATGCCTGGAACTCCATGTACCAGCACAGAGAGTTCCATCACATTTCAAGTTCCATGAAACGTTGTTTGGAGTTCTGTTTTCCCCTAGACCCAAAATTTTCTGGGAATATGGGTTCCTTGTCTGTGCCATTGCATGGAACTGGCACCACAAATGCCGTTTTTTTGGTGGAGTTGCACAGCACAAGCTCTCCCTAGGGCCAACCCAGCCCCATCCTTGCTCGATAAGAGTTCGAGCTAGGCTCAAGTTAGGCTAGTTGATCAGGTCTGGGCCGGACATTTCTGGCCCATTTAAGGAGCAGGGCTGAGTGGCCTGGCTCATAATAAAAAAACCTATACATTATATATATATATATATATATATATATATATACACACATACATGTAATAAAAAACTATACATATATAGTATATACACACATATATGTGTATTTATATGTGTATATATACTACATATAAATACATGTAATAAAACAACTATTTATATGTATATATGTATATATATAAGTATACATATATTTCACAAAACAACTACTTATATATATATATATACATATATGTGTACTTATATTTAAATACAAGATGCAATTGTGCCCTTATATTTAATTTTTTTTTGAAATGCCCATCAACGGTTCCAGGGTGGTTCTGCAACCGGAAGCAGAACGAAACTGGCTGTTCTGAAATCGGAACCGGTCCTAAGACAGTTTGGTTTTAGTCTCAGGTTCCAGACAAACTAGAACCAACAGTTTGAAACCGGACATGTCTAGGTATAGCGATCCCCAACCCTCCTCATTGCCATCCCTTGCATTGAGTAAACATGACAATACAACCTATACATATCATAGATTACATATCAATCACGCTTTTCTTGAAAAATTTAAAAAGATAAACGTCAAAACTTGGAGTTCTGACCAGCCGTGTCATGTGATACGGCCGATATACTGTACAAGGGTTTATCAATTGATATGATATGTATCAATGTGTATCGTATAATACGTATCGATTCTTAAAACTAGCCAGAGTAGCATGATGAGGCACTAAACTTGAAGAGGTGGATCTACATTGGGCTTGACATCCAAGCGGCGGCGGATCTACATTAAGCGAGGTGGGGTGTCTGCCGGGTTCTCCACCCGGGTGGTGCCGGGTGCTCACCCGAAATTTCAAAAATCAACTTAAAGCCTATAGCCATGCCGGATCTTCTTTCCTCCAATGCCATGAACGTTACAGTAGTATGTAACTCGAGGTTCATTTTCCATAATATTCATATCTAAACAAGAGAGGCAGTGACGGTCATGATCAAGCATTTGTTTCCATGTATATCCTTGTGACATCACGTCTAGAGGGTTATCTTTCACACCCCTTTTAGATGCATAACGCACATCTTTAAAGAGATCAGGCCTTGGCTTGAGCTTAGCTTAAGAAATGACATGTATGTATAGTTTATATGCATGCACACACACATATATGTGTGTTTATTAATGAATACATAGTGAAAACATACATATGTATATATACATGCATACATACATATATATATATATATATATATATATATATATATATTATATATAGAGAGAGAGAGAGGAGAGAGAGAGAGAGAGTCTTATTTATATAATCGTCTTTAGTGTATAATCTTCCACAAACATCTTTACTATCCCATCTTTGAAATCAATAGTTAGATTTGAATCATATACCATTGTACCTATGTACTTACATCTAATGCATATAGGTGTATTAAATGTAAAGTGATTTGAATCTCCTCTATCGATATGAAAGATACCATGGTGGAGATGTTTGTACAAGATTATACATCAACCACGGATATATATATATATATATATATATATATATATATATATGTGTGTGTGTGTGTGTGTTTACCTGACCTAAACCTAACTTAACCAGAGTTGCAATCAGTAGTCCTATCTCATATTTATATGGGCTTAATCTTTGTTTGAGTTATCTCTTTCTCATAATTTCATGAAATCACTATTATGAATCATTCAATAGCAACCATTGACTCCAAGGCGGAGACCTTGCTCTTAGATTTATCTTAAACTTAAGCGTGTCTTTTCATTGATATATATATAGAGAGAGAGAGAGAGAAGAGAGAGATAGTGATTGGATGTTACATACTTTAATAGGTGTATACTTATCTCTTCTTTATTTTTTGGTACATGAGTTTAATAAAATAGTTTTTTCATTTTGCTCAACACCCATCTAAATTTTGAAACACTCTTACCCAAAGGAGCAAGTGAAAAACGAGTACAAACTGTGAGGGTTTAGAGAATCTAGATTATATATTATATTATATATAGAAAACCTGTTTCTACCCACTATTGACAATGTTTACTCATTGTTTTTCAATGATATAATATAATTTAAAAAAGTTTTAAAGATTTTTAAAATATATAAAAAGACAATATTAAAAAAATAGTAAAATATGAAGGATGACATCAATTGTGCCAATCACACACTCTCTTTGTATATATACCCCTCTCTCTTTCTCTCTCTCTCTCTCTCTCTCTCTCTCTCTCTATATATATATATATATATATATATATATATATATATATAAGAGAAAGATACTAAGCATTAGCATCAACGCTCATTGATTAGTCATAATGAAGTCATATTTTCAATATATATCATATACACTATATATCATCGATCTTGACATTGATGAGTCGTCTCTGCAATCATATGGATAGTGTACATCATCTAATAGAGTTTGACATCAAAAGGTTTTTGTAGCATCTTCCAATTTCTCTCTCTCTCTCTCTCTATATATATATATATACATATGTATATATACACACAAAAATTACTAATAACTTAGTTAAATTTACCTATTGGTTCCGGAGAAAGACTAGTCAATAATTGAGAGGCGGAAATGCCGTCAGGATCAAGAATGTGATCGTTTGTTGGTGTGGCGCGATCTGGCATCTTCTTATAAACACGCTTATGAGATCCCACTGTCTACGCGGACAAGCCCATCCCCGCTAAGTTGTTTTATTGTTGAAGTCAACTCTGGCACACAAGGGAGAACTTCTGGCAATGAAAGAGAGGCGATGGTGGGTTAAGTTAGAGACTTTGACTTGCTCGAACACGACCCGAACGATTAGGGTGATAGTATGGTGAGGAAAGAGTAGAACCGTTTTAAGTTTGAGACTTTGACTCAGTAGTTGATGGAGATGAGTTGATAAACGGGGTATGCACCTGGCTTCTAAACTAGTGCGAGCCAAATCCCCCCAGTATGTGTAAACCTGTCCCAACACTCTGTTTCTCCATTCACAAGAGTCGAACTCGAGAACTTGTTTAAGTAGAACAAGTGCCAAACCACTTGAATCAACTTAACTTTACTTTTATATTCTTTTTTTTCTTTTGATATTGAATAACTTTATGGTGGCAAATCCCAAGAAAGAACGTAAAAGGTTGTGTTAAGCTTTTGAACATATTTTTACTTTTCTTGAAGTAAAAGATAAACTCAAAACCAAAAGAAGAGAAAAAAGAAGAAAAGGTGAGGCAAATTTACCCAACTGAAAAATCTCGTTTAGGATGGGATTCAAGAGTCCTCATTCCGGTCACCCCTAATCGACCCAATAAAAGAGCGATGAACCAAAACCCAACCCGAAGATGTGTACCTGGTATATACACACTACAGTCTACAAGTTTGTAGGCGGGTTGGCCAAAACCGGCTCTGGTTGGGTATGGGTTTTGGAAATGGATCCAAACGAAAACCAAATCGGATCTGGGTCAAATGCTTTTGACTGGGATTCAAAGTTACCCGACCCGTAGACCTGGTTTTCGACCTCGAGGAGAAGGAAGAGTTGAAGAAAACAAACAAAAGGAAAATAGAGGGCAGAGAGGGAGGAGAAAACAGGTGTAGAAACAGGAGGAAAAGAAACAAAAAGTGGAAAAATCTCCTCTCTCTCTCTCTCTCTTTCCTTTCATTTGCTTTTTCCCTTTAAAGAAATCCATGAATTCTTCTCTCGATTTTCCCCTCTTCTACGGAGACCGATCCTAGACGCCTCGATCCCTCTCTCTCTCATCGTTCTTCTTCTTCTTCTTCGTCGTCGTCTTGGTTTGGGGTTGAGAGGAAAGGTTTAAGGATCAGGATTAAGGATTTTTGAATTTGGTGAGAAGCCAGAATGGAAGCGTCCGTCGGAAGCAGTCCCGAGGGCTACCGGATCTCCGGCAGGCGATACGGTGTCCACTTCTCGGCAGCCAATTTGATCCAGGCACCGCTTTCGGCATTGATCGAGTACTCCGGCATCCTCCGCGGCCGTCAGGGACACCACGAGGCGGAGCCCCTCGTGCCTGCGGCCGTCGACGCCGGCGGAGCCACCTCGCCGGGCTTTCGGGACCGGACGGGTGAGCCGGCCGGCGGCAGGGCCGAGGTGTCGATTAGGATAATCGGGGTCGGCGAGCAGGAGAACATTAGGCTTTCGGCGTCGGCAGAGGCAGCCGGGATCGGAGGTGAGACTGCGCTGGCTGCTGCACCAAATGGAGGAGGAGGGGCAGGTGAAGTCGTGCTGCCGTCTTCGCCGTTGGCCGTAACCGGAGGGCTGGGATCATCCGGTGGCGGTGCGGAGGCGGAGGCCGGCGGTGGAGCGGCGTCTCCGGGAGGTGGGAGTGGCCGGGACTCGTCCTACCAGAGGTACGATATTCAGCAATTGGCTCGATGGATAGAACAGATTCTGCCGTTTACCCTTCTTTTGCTTGTAGTCTTCATTCGGCAGCATTTGCAAGGTAACCGGCCTCTTCCTATTTTGGTGCGTCTGCATTTTTTGTTTTCGATAATTCTATCCTAATCGTTTTCTTTCTTGTGGGTGGTGTTTTTGTTATTGTTGTACGTTTGATTATTAAAAAATCTAGCAGACTATAGGTGGACTATTTGGGTTATACTTTCTTGATTTTCTAATGAAGGGATTTCTCTCAAACCATGGGTTCCGATTTACCTTTAGTTTGATTTTGTGGTGTCTTGATTATCTTCAAGTCATTTTATTGAATATGAAAGGGGGAGAGTAGGCCGTAGATCTAAAATACAGGTTTTCAGGGAGACGTGAATTCGATAAGTTATGTCTGTAGTGACATTCTTGGTTTATTCATTCTTTGCTTGAAATGAAATAGATTAAGTTTGGTGGGCGAAATACAGTTTTTGCTTTTGTAGAAGGACTTTCAACTGAGATTTCTTGTTCGCTTGGGTTCTTTGACCGGAGAAAGTATTAACAGATTTGAGGAAACCTGCTCTGTACTCTCGATCAAATTGGTAACCAAGCTCCAACCAAAGAATGGGAGTCTTCAATCAGCCTATTTCAGTAGGGAGGAGGATGTCTTCTGTTAGAATATTGTATGTTGCTAAGAAACCCATTCGAATGCCTGTTACATGCTTCACAATGTAGGAAGGAGAAATTCAGGTAATGGAAATTAGTAGCTCCACCTCCTGTTTCTACAGTTAAACAGAAAATGGACGGGGATGAATCCTAGCTTTTATTGAAGGATAGAGACTTCTTTTAACGTCGAAATATGGTATGTTGATTTCTTCTAGTGAATGGACGAATATTGAATCCGCCACTACCATGAGCTTTTTTTTTCCAAATCAAAGGAATTGATCTTATATGCAAGGACAGAGTCTTAAGTTTCTTGGACATGTGTACTTGTGAATGCATAATGATTAGCCTTTGGTGGAAGAACTGCAGGTTTCTTGGTCACATTTTGGATTGCTGCAGTAATGATAAAGTCAAATGATATACTTCGGAAGCAAACAGCGCTTAAGGTACTCTCCTTTTACCTGAGATTATTAATGAGAATCTTTGGTGTTCAGCATAAAGGGTTCTCTGTCGTACCTAATTCAAGTTGGTATAACTAGCTGTACAGGCTCGTCCTTGTTGGATTATTGTCGCATATTTGGCTGTCATAAGTGTCTGTCTTTTTCCTAAAGTGATATCAGTCGTCACATTGAAGTTCTATGTGGCATACATATAATTCTCTTTCCTTTTCACCCCTTTTTCTTCTATGCAGGGTGAGAGAAAAGTTTCTGTTCTCATTGGCATCACTCTTGTATTTATGCTTCACATAACTGGAATATATTGGTGGTATAGAAATGATGACCTCCTATACCCACTTGTCATGCTTCCTCCAAAATCAATACCACCATTTTGGCATGCTATATTTATCATCGTGGTGAATGGTGAGGACTTGGACCTAATTATATTCTTTGTGGATGCATGTTATGTCTTTATTCTAATTTCTTTAGCATATATCTGCAAGTAATTGGTCATGATGCTAGACGTAAACCACAAGGATGAAATCACAAAACCACAATATTAGCTTGACAGTGCCCTCTGAAACCACTGACTAGAGAAAGAATGGCATGCTTACTGTTCAGACGAAGTAACAAACTTAATATAACTAAGCAGTAACCCATTTCCTAGCAACAAACTCAGTATTACTTACTAGTAACTCATTCTTTTGTTTTTCTTTGCCTAATATGAGCAGATTGGACAACGAATATTTCATTACGTGTTTGCCATTGGTTGTGAAGACAATAAGGAACTTGATAATTTTATATAGTTGTCTACTTCGATCATATTGTGGTGAGTTGTCTATAAGTTTTGTCTAAAGCAGGATCATGAAATAAGTGAAATTTAGGTCTTATTTAGGAATTAATGTTGCTAGTTTATCCTCCACGGATTTCAGAAAATAAGGCTTGACTTTTCTTTGAAGAAGAAAGAATACGAAACAAAAAGTTGCACTGTGAATATAATGAAAGTCATTACTTTATTGTTGGTAGACTGGTAATGTGTGCAGTTAAAATACGTTGGATTCTTTCCATGTCAATTAGCCAGCTAGTGGTTTCAAACACAGCAGAAGCCCTGAATTTGAGCTAACGTCAGACTTTAATGAGCTGAGACTGATATAGTAAGCTTTGGCTTCTTTCACTGGTTTACTGCCCCTGAATATCAAGTTCTTTGATGAGCTTTCTTTGCTACAATGAAAATTTTAATCTGTCAGTGTCAGTCATGGCTAGAAGTGCGAGCCGTTTTTTATTTTTCAATAGTTTTTGTTATATTTTATCAAATATTGCTCGATTATTACTTTTGAGTAGATAACGATGTGTTAAACTTAAAACTCAATTTTTATGAGTTATTGTAAATTTTATACAACAATATATATTATTTATACATACTAATTGTCACGTTTGCATCCATAGTTTTAGGCTGTGCCTCGAGCCTGCAACCACACCCCAGCTGCTATGAAACATTTACTCATGGGTGGGGCAAGCTCTTCTATTCTGGTTTATGGTTTCTCTTGTCAATGTGGTTCGTTCGGGAGAGAGATCCAGCTTCAAGAAATAGTGAACGGTCTTAAATACCTAACTTGAATTTGAAAAATAATTGATTCTCAAGACATTACTTTTTTTTACTTTCATTTAGAAGGTTACATTATTATTAAATTCATTTTCATTTCATCTTCTTATGAAATATTGAATCAGATCATTTGCGACCTAATTTTTAATCTCTTCATACATGCACCTCTCATATTTTTCTAACAAACAGTTTCTAAGCCATGAGTGATTAGAGTTTTAGATACATTTGATCTTTTTGCCTTTGTCAGATACCATGGCTCGCCAGGCAGCAATGGTTTTCAAGTGCATGATACTGATTTACTACAAAAATAGCAGAGGGCGTGATTACAGGAAGCAGGTATCCTTCTCTTCTTTTTACCTCTCATTTAACATTTAACTCGCCTCATATGTTTTACAAGATGCCATTTCTGTATCCACTCACACACACGCGTATATATGGACGGGAATTGTTAATGCGAACACGGTGCTTAGACCAGTCTTAGACATACTTACCGGAAGCCTGTCTAATAAATTTGCAAATCTATGTTGGGGCTTTTCATGCATTTATTGTCACCTTTTATAGCCTTCTTCTTATGTAAAGTATTGAAGGATGATATGTGCAAGAAACCACGATGCTGTTTTTAAGATTTCTATCGAAGTCCTATATGTAATAAGCATTCCACTGAATGCTGTTCTTGTTGGTATCAAGTGATAGCGTTAGCTGTTTACACTCGCCTAAAAATCTCACAGATAAAAATGATTCTCAAGACCTAATGAACTAGGTATATATGATATAGCATAGCATTCAGTCCCTTTCTCTTACTAGAGTTTTATTAGACATCACTTAGCTGTATCTGTTCTGCACATTCTATTTAATTTGATGGCAGTTCTCCTTAAGTTTTTGTGTCTCCTACACTGCAAAAATGTTGTAAATTTATGCGTGTGCAAATTTCTTTACACAATTGAATAATTGTCTGGAAAGTATTTTTTCTCATGTTGTTTTGGTTTCACAGGGTCAAATGCTCACCTTAGTTGAGTACTTTCTGCTTTTGTATCGTGGACTACTACCTACTCCTGTTTGGTATAGATTTTTCTTGAACAAAGACTATGGCAGTCTCTTCTCATCCCTAACAACAGGACTATACCTGACCTTCAAGCTGACATCGATTGTGGAGAAGGTAGGAGCTTGTCCATGCCACAATTTGTTTTCGTTCTCCATTTTATTAACATATTGCACTTGTGGAATAAGTGATTCACTCCTTTTCTGTTGGCCTGTGAAAAAGCAGTGCTTGAATATGCATGCATTATGGATGATTTGATTCCTGTCAGTGATGATTTTACCCTGTCCAGGTCCAATCTTTTTTTGCTGCTTTGAAGGCTTTGTCTCGTAAAGAGGTGCATTATGGGTCTTATGCTACAGCAGAGCAGGTTTAGAGTTTTTTTTTTTCAGAACCGCACTCCTTTCTGCTTTTGAATAACAGGATTGAACTAGGTCAGTAACCATTTTTCACGAAGTATGGCAGGTGCCCTAAGCAAACCATGAAAAGACTGCTGGGTTGATTTATTTGTTTCCTCATTTCTCTGTAGAAAACAACCTTAAAAATAACGATATTTCAGAGCTATGTGTGCATGTGGGCATGTATGTGTGAAATCTAGCCTTTTAGGTATCACTGTATATGCTCATATATTTCAATTTTTCTCTCTCTAAACAGTTGTGCTATTTAGATATCCATTCTGTGCTATTCATGGATAAGCATGTCGTGTTTCTTTATTTCCTCGTGTCGAAGTTTGTGCAAAATTCACTGCCTAAACTCAGACAGCTAGGTGCCATGTGAAACTCACCTGTTTGATCCTGGGGCATAGGGTTGACGTTGGTAGATTCAACGGTTGTGATCCTGTCTTGTCAACATATGTTAGTAGAACCATAGAAAAACTGACACACATGTTATCATTGTAATGCGACTGCAATAAGTTTTGATGCATATCATTTTATAATGTTCTATTAGACATCCTCATCTCTTTTAGGGGGCACTTGTCAAACCTATCTCAATTGAATTGTTGGAGCAGTATTCTGTCTATATCGCCTACCCACTTAAGTCTATTGGGGATCTCTCTCTCTCTCTCTCTCTCTCTCTATATATATATATATATATATATATATATATATATATATATGTATGTATGTGTCTGTGTGACTCTGTATCACCTCTTTTATTACTGTTGATTTCCTTTATCCTCTCCTGAAATCATCTGCTTGGTATAGCGCATCTGAAGTTCTATTACAAACTCTTTCGAGAAAAATAGGAAAATCAAGTTGTAGGGATAGTAGAATCAAGTTGCTTATGCAATCATAGTCCTTTCTCAACCTACTCTTTCTTGGCTGCACAAGTTGTTAGAAGATATAATCCAACTTATAAGCGTGGATTAGTGCAGGTCAATGCAGCTGGTGATCTCTGTGCTATCTGCCAGGAGAAGATGCATGTTCCTATCCTCCTACGTTGTAAACATATCTTCTGTGAAGATTGTGTATCAGAATGGTAAGTTTCTATTAACTATTCTTTTATGCTCTATGGAGGTGCATCTCACCATAGGTTTCAAGTACATGACTCCCATTTGTTTCGATCTGTATCGTGAGCTTATGAGTGATAACAAATCCAGCCAATTGACCTCAGATGAAGAGTAATAGGTCTTGAGACCACTCATTTCACCAGATATAGACAAGCTCTTTTCCTTTTCAATAATTGCTATTTGTGCTATTATTTGTTTGGCCGTTTGCCCCCAAGTCAACTTACTTTTGATATGCGTGGACTTTACTCATCAGCCGTCGTGTTTGTTGTCTACATTTGGTGGGTTGTATGTTGGATTTTGCATTTCAAAAATGGTTAGAATGTTTATCCTCTAATGACGCTTGACATGCTGTTTGAAGACTTAAATTTTATTCCTAATAGGTTTCAATTTGTATTAAATTGCTGGATTTTTGTCTCTGTACATGATTGGAGTTGGTGAAACTAATCTTTTGTATAATGAGAAACTATGTGCAGGTTTGAGAGGGAAAGAACATGTCCTCTGTGTAGGGCATTGGTGAAACCAGCAGACCTGAGATCGTTCGGGGACGGTTCCACGAGCCTGTTCTTTCAGTTGTTCTAGTGGTATTTCTGTGTGGGAGAGAGATGGATGGAGCTTGTTTTCTTCTTTTTTACTTGCTTGCCAACAACATTCTTCCATGCCAGGCGCTTATAGTTTCTGCGGCAAGGTGCAAACTGTCCCCCTGGAAAGCGTCTGAATCTCTTACCATGGAAATTGTAATCATGTTTGTATGAAAAGCAGCCTCCTTTGAGATGTGCATATATGGTAATGAAAAATATCGGTATATATTGCACTCACATCAAAAGATGTTCTATATGCGTGTGTGTGTGAGTTCACGCATGCTTGCAGATGAGACGCTGGAGGTTTGGTTAGGCGCTATCACGAGATGGCCTTACAAGTCTGGATTAAGTCAGTTGTGTGACTTCACGCATGCGCTCGCATTTTTGCAGAGGAGACGCTGGAGGTTGGGTTTTGCTAATCTAAGCATTGCCAAAACCCGTCCGTATGGTCAGATGGGGCTCAGAAGCTAGCATGATTGTGAAATAACCAGGAGTGACGATATCCGTTAAGTCTTAACTCGAGAACCTTCACTGGATAGACTTACAAAGCATATTTAATGCCATCCCGGTCCTGAAAGAGATGCATAAAATGCGATTATTCTCACTATAGGTCAGATGAAGTTTCCGATAGTCGTATCAAATCAGAATAATAATAACAATTAGGCAATGCCTACGCCACCTTCAGGAAAGTCGCTGGTTTGTACCAAAAGATAGACAATGGCTGGGGTTACACGACCAATACTGTGGAGGTTCAAAAGTAAAATTAGAAAAGAAGCGGAAGGGCAACGAGTTTCTATTACTTTTCTGCAGAGCAACACGAAAAGCAGATTTATTAACGTTCGCAGATAAAAGGCCACAAATATGAAGCTTTTTATCACAATTTTAACAATTGAAGAACAAAATGCAAGAGCGCTACTAGTACATAACAATGTGAAAAGGAAGCAAAAAGTAGGCAGAAGGGACACTCCAGCTGCCTCGGATCTCTGAACTAATATACAGAAACTAGTATATTGGACTCGCTCATTTGAAATCAAGCTTCAGGATAGGGAGGAAGCGTTGACGAGGCAGGAGGGGCAGAAGGTGAAGGCAACGATGAGGCAACAGGAGGCAGGCCTCGGAAGATGGGAGGCGAAATTGGCTCTAGTTGCCGCTCAAATGGAATGTGAATTGGGTACACTTCTTTTACCTCCTCAATCCCTTCAACCAAGTAAACAACGTCCAGCATAGTGAGTTGATGATACTCCACAGCTTCTCGCAGGAACCGATTCTCTCGTGCATAGATGGAATTCTCATGAGCAAGTCTTGCCTTCTCAGCCAAAAGTGTCTCAAGTTGAAGTCGTATCTGCACAACACAATCGCCAATAGTGAGAAATTTGTTAGCTAATCACTGCCTCATCTGAAAATCGCAAAGAGAGAAACAGGGTTGGACAAAGACAGAAACCATCGTCGCCATAAGTATTTCACGATACACTTTAACCGACTTGGGATGAGCATAAAATGAACGGAAAATGCAACATGGTCCCTTCCTAAAAGCTTCATTAGCTGCTGGCCAGGAAAAGTTAAAAAACATACAGAAGCAAAGCAGAAACTAGGAACATGGTTAAGGACAGGGAACCATAACAGAGAACTAAAGATACAAAAGAAAAGCACCAGCAGCAATTAAAACCTAGAGAAACTTAAGAAGCCAATACTGATTTCAAAAGAGAAACATAGGTATGACACCTGCAGCTAGTTTGCAGTTCCCTTCGAGCTTAAGCTATTTTTGGTTCTCAAATGGCATATGCATGGCTTCAAACTAAATGGGCATTGATTCTCATGAATGTCTCATGTACAAAGGAACAATGTTAAGGAGCTCATAATCTTGTGTCTGCCACTTATGCATGTCTTCTGGAAAGGAAGAAGATTACCAGATCATCATCTTCTGGATTATCACCCTTTTCAGCGGACTCCCTCAAAATCTTATTCTCTTCCTCTAGCTGGGTACATCTCTGCTTTGCAAATGCCAAATCTGCTTTAACAGTTTTTAGCTCTCGAAGCAGGAGCTTTGCAGCCATGGCCATTGCAACCTGCCCTTGAACCAAACAGTATTTAAAAGATATATCAATGTCAAAAACTCAGACAACCTCACAACAATAGTAGCAAGTGCAGCAGCAGCAATAACAATGTATCTAGAAACAGAGTATGTTGCCACCTTACGTCGCGAGATGCCTTCAGCTGAGTTTCAAAGTCGGTGTAAGTAGCTGGAGTCTTGATGGAAAGCATATTTAGAGTTCTCATATCTGGATGGATAGACTGTTGTGTTTGACCAATTGCGCTAGAAGCCTAGAAGTGTTCACTTTTCTCCTGATATTAATCTTATGTGTATCTGAGATAATGTCTCCAGCTTTAATCTCCACAATAGTGAGACCTTCCTGAGAAAGGATAACAGTTGAAGCAGAGGAAATGAAAACATGGAATGTAAACAGTAAATTAAATACATATCTCAAAACTTGTGACACTGATGACAACGAGTTACTACTGGCGTCACCGGAATAATGTGGTTCTACTTTATTCATTGCCTTTCATACACACCCTTATTTTTCATTCCCATCAGCCATCACTATTTAAGTCATTGACTCTTCTTGATTGGAAGTTTTCAAAATGCTGATTAAACAATTTGTACATAACAATGAATAATTAAATCACAAAACAATCAAAGAACTAATACTACTGAAAAATTGATGACTGGCATGTTACATTTGGCTGCTCATACAAGCATAAATTTGTAACAACAGATTCCTTTCTTTTCCGAGTCCTACCAATATGACAAATTATGTTTGTAGTTAACATTTCTTTTTTTACTGTATCCTGGACAACCAGACGGACATTGACTAAGAAAAGGATGCACGGTAAAGACTGTAATTCTGATTACGCAATGAGTTTTTCATCTTTAAATTTATATTGGGAGAGTACTGGTTAAGAATAAGGGCCACATTATGGAGAAAAAAAAGATGTCCAGCAATGACGTAGCTCCAATGCATTTCCAAGCTTCCCACGAATGTAATCAAGGGAGGAAGCAATGGCACCTAAACCCTTCTGAATTTTGGGCTTCTCTGTTTTCCCACTCCCAGGGATTTCAGTAGATTGATGTGACTGATGCAACTGCCAAAAAGTAATCCATTTGTCGATAACACAAATGCCATCAGAAAGAATAACTCCTGCAATTATTCTATAAAGAAAACAGCAAACAGCCGATGCTCCAAAAAAATGTTCAAAAGACATTGCCAAAAAAGGCAATTATTATTGGGCTACAAATCCACACCTGAGAACCGGGGCCTCTAGAAACTTCAGAAGTCCAAGGGCTAGCTCTGCCAAATGCTTCAAGCTTCTGAAGACCGTTCTCCTCCTCAAAGATGGTTTTTGCTTTCCTAGCAAGAACTCACCAGAACCCAGATTTGGAATCATTTAAGTTCCTTTATTGATGTATATTCGTATGTTGTAGATGCCTGCACTCAGAAGCACCACAATGGTCATGGAACATATTTTTAATGTGATAGATAACTAAATATGAGGACACCATACCAGAATGCATTTGCAGATAGCATGGCTGTGCTACCGATTCAAACTTTCAAGAAATGAAAAAACACTCATTCCACAGAAGTCCATCAATTACTTCAGTTTTAATATCAAAATTATGCTATGTAATATGTGCAGATATTTTGGTAAATAGAGATGATCTGAAGAACATAAAGTGTGCTTGACGAGGATGAGATGCAGGTCCGGCTGCATCTGACTAAGCAGATTGGACTTTTATCAGGTTGGGTATGTCTAGCTCATCCTCAGCATATCACTCTGTCCAGGCACATTAATCCCATTTCATGGCAAAATGTGTAGCAAGATTTCAATGGAAGATGGCTCACAATCCGGTGAATCTCATGATATTCCAGAATATCATAAAGTACTCCAGAATCCACTACGTATCTCTCCATGGACACAAGTTCAAACCAGCTTACCTCTGACTAAATTTCCCTGCCACGCACATGGATTGGCTTCTCCACAGACAACCACGGAAATCATAACCAATGTAACATAGTTAACAAAACCCCCACCTTCCAGTAGCAACTCTTGCAGAACTTGCGTAATTGTTCACCATATCCATGGCAGGCCAACACAAGTTTATGCACAAATGATAGACCACGATGTTGAGCAGCTAAAGTAGTATAAACTTTCAAATAAAAAATGTGCCAAGGATCATCTTTTGTTTATATAACACAATTGAAGCACTGTGGTGACCCCATAGGGAGGTATCCCAGCCTAACGAATTCAACAAATGCTTCCAAACTGATCAGCGTCTTACCCACTTTCGGCATAAAAGACGGTCTACTGAACTCTGTTTTTACCAATATTTTTTCATTGACAACAAAACTCAAAGAAGCGAAGCAGAACGACAGAGATTAACGAAATATCTCCAAGCCAAAAATCAAATAGAGAATGACGCTTCTTTGGACTCAAATAAGGCATTTGCTTACAATAATGCACGGAACGTCTTCAAGAAATGCAAGGTCCACGAGAAATATTGGAAGAAACAAATAATCAAAATCTCATAATCCAATCCCAGTAATGATAGTTCAAAAGAAGAAAACAAGTAAACTAGATACACAAACCTAAGGACTTCCAGTGTAGCACGAATCCATCAAGATTCCCACCAGAGCTACCATTTCTAACATAACCTGCCTCAAACTTCACACCGAAGCCATCAATTTTTTATTTCACGTCACTTGAAGCGAGAAGTGGGGTAATCTAACATTGATCTCACATAAGCCTAAACAATTCACATTCCACCATAACTCCAAAATCAGCAATGGTCCACAACATACACCACCCATCCGACCAAAACGCCAAAGTAGAAGAGAATAGAAAGCCGAAAAATACACGAGAGGAAAGAGCCTGCTGCGGAGGCGTTGGCTTCTCCACGGGAGAAACACTGTGAGGCGAGGAGAGCACGGGTCGCCGTAGGCCGTCGAGAAAGAGGAATCTCGATGAAGGGACGACGCGCGGGCGGCGAGCGACGAGCCATCGTCGTGGGACGGCAAAGGAGGAACGTCGACGACGTCTTCGCCGAGTTCCTTCTCCGGTACGCCATCCCGGAGATGGCGATCGGTTGCTCCCACTCGGAGAGAGAGAGAGAGGTAATAACAAAATAACGAACTCCAGGAGAATAGTTAGAATTTTAGTTCCGAGATCATAATGACTATAATACCCTTGATTTATAGGTCAAGGACGTGAAGGGAGTTTCAGAGTGCGGGGAGAACGCGCGAGAAATTTCTTTGCAAATTGCGTTGGGTACCAAAAGGCGCCGCGAAGAATGCGGCAGAAACTGAGGTGGTGGTGTAATTGGAAAGCTTGAAAGATGAAAAGGGCTTTCTCGTCATTACAGACTGCCTCCTTTTCTCCACCCTTGTTGAAAAATGGTCTCCGTTATGGGGCCCTTCAGTTTCGGCTCCGGTTCCAGGTATAGTTCCGGTTCCTGTGCAGGTTTTACTAAAAAGAAATAGGAAATATATCAAATTAAGAAAACCAATAAAAAAAAGGCCTTGGAACCACTGGTTCTGGTTCCGGTTCTGTTCTCATGAAACCAAAACCAAACGATGGGGTTCCCCTGCTCCAATTCGATTTCAATTTCGATACCTGTGGGCTTTAATATTAAATTATAGTTAAAAAAATGCTCCTAAAGTAGTGTTGGCTCAGCTGACAGAGTACTTTGGTGCTCTTCTTATTGGTCGGGAGTTCGACTTCTAGAGGATGCATGTGTGTGTTAGGCTTATCTGGTTATACTTTTCAAAGCAAAAATCGATTCCAAAATTGTGTTCTAAACTTCTCTTTTTCAAAACTTAGCTTTAAGTTCGAAATTTTTGACAATCAAACATGTCAAGTTTGGAAGGTTCAATTTAGGTGTCAAGTAAGGCCTCATGCTCTACAAGTCGAACATGTGTGCTTAAATATGACAAAGAGTGCTAAAATATGCACTTGTTAAGATTGAATTTGAAAGCCATGTTAAAATCATGTTACCAAACCCTTTATGTTAATCTTTCCCTCCTTACTTAAGGTCTTGTATTATCTTTCTTTTTTTTCATCCACCATATCAACTAAAATCTATTTCTACGTGAACTCATAGTGTTGTGTAGTTTTTTATTATTATTTCAATAAAAAAGACAATAAAACTCATATTTTTATTTTATTCATATTTGTACTTAGGAATAATGATCAATGTCTTTCAAAGATTAAATATTGCTTAAATCTAGCATATCGCAAGTTGGTAAATCAAGATTAATGGATTGGAAGGCTGACCAAAGCAGGTAGTTTACTCAGTCAAGAAGCGACAGACACACCGGTCAACAATAAACTCAAAAAACTCTATTATAAATTAAGGTCCCAAAATGCTAGTCAAATCATTTGAGTGTAGACATGGCGAGTTTCTTAGTGGCATGATGGTTTCAACTAACTCATATCCTATTGTATGATATAATACGAGTTTATCATATATCGTAGGGTTGTATGATACAGTATAAGTAATTGTATCATACTCCGTGATTTATTGGATATTATTATGTTGTATCATACAATATGGTATATGTTATATTGTATGAGTCGGTGTTAGGTCACAAAATATAAAATTCAAGAAACAAAGGTTTTTATGGTATTAAGCTTGCTCCTAAACCCTGTCTTACCTCCTTTCTTTGCTTCAAAACAATTTTCATATATTTTATTTACTCGATTTCGTGTAGAAATTACACGTTTTTATTATCAAACCCTTGAAAATTCATGGGATTTTTTCTCAAATCCATGTCATATTCTCTTTCTCTTATTTGTACTCCTTTGTAACCCAATTTGTCATTTGAAAAATTTGATCTTTTTATAGATTCTGAGATTCTTCACCTTTGTAAATCCTTTACTTATTTTGGTTTATCTTTGCTTGGCTTGATGGTGTCAAAATGAGGCGATTCATCATGAAAGTATTGCACCCCAATGTATGAAGGCAATAGGCTTGTAAATACGTGTACGTTCTGTAACAAGGTCAAGCATGAAGATATTTCTTCATAAAACATTATCTTTCAGGAATCAAAAAGGATGTAAGTGTTTTTCATCAGGTGCTTAAAAGTATAAAGTATGAAATTCAATAAGTTCTGGAGCTAACAAAGAAAAGAAAGATATTATAACAAAGAGAGAGAACATAAATATATGATTGGGATATGTCTCAAGATATTTCTCGAGAAATATACGGTAAAGAAATTCATGGTATGACTAGAGAGGAAAAAACAGTTGAGGAGAACATGACAAGGCAAGATAAAGAAAAGAATATACGTTCTAGTGTCAATAGCATTGTGGTTAGTTGTTGTTATACTATAAGAGTCCATGTTCTCTCAGTGACCACTAAGGAGTGGTAGAGAAGGTGCTAAAAGTAGTAAAATACATTCACTTTTTCTCAATATACGACCTGTGGAATTCAAGTAGGCATTAGATTAGTTATGGTTTTAAGGAAGGTAATTAAGAAAGTAGATTTGGTTATACATTCACTTTTTTTATAAAAATTGTCTCCCTTTTATTGTTACAAATTCATTTTGCTTTTAAGGCATGACATATGTTATTGCTAGTATAGGATCGGATTATAAGGTTCTGACTTATCATGTTTTGAGGGATAAATTACTACACAAATGAGTTGATATTGTTTATAAATGGAGTTTTGAATTGAGAGAGTCATGAAAGGTTATTGGTTGTTCTATTATAGTTGGACAGATGCCTACAATAGATCATTAGGGAACTTTTCGTCTATTGTCTAAATGAAACATTATTTTTTAAATCATATAACCTGTCCCATATTGATAAAACTGTAAATAATTTGTTTCTTATTTTTGAAGATGTTGTTGTGGATGTTGATGATTAAAATATTATTGAATTCATTACCGATAATGCTACAAATTTTAGAGCAACCAGCAAGATACTTAAGGCAAACCATTTATCCTTACTATGAACCTCATGTGTTGCACATTGCATAGACTTATTGACTGAGGATTTAAGTATAATGAATGAAATTAAGATGCATGCAAAAATAATCACTCTAGAGTTCAAAGTTTTGGCATAAAAAAATGTATTGAAAAAAATGTTTATATTTAATGAATAAGGCTCTATAAGTTGGTCGAGAAAGAGAGTAAATTACTATAGTGGACATTATTTTTAATGTTAACTTTTAAAAAAAAATTAGTACATTTTCTAGGATCATTATGCCTTTAGTTAGAGTAATAAGAATGGTAGACAATGAAAATATGCATGTTATGCATTATATATGATGTTATGGATAAGGTCAAATTAAAAATACAAACAAACATTAACTTCAAGTGGTCAGTTCTAAAGAAGGTTTGAAAGATAATTAATACATGTTGAAATTGACAATTGCATCATGATTTGCATGTTGTTACATATTTTCTTAATCTCTCTATTTGATTTTTTTTTAAACTTTGTAGAGGATGAAGAATTTAAGAAAGAGATATTAAATGCAATTGACCTTATATAAAATTTATCTACTTAATGCAACATCCGTTTAGAGCTATGTAAGTACATATATAGTGCTTGAGATTTTGAAATGCCAATTGCAATACAATTTCACTCCCAAATGCATTTAGGTATGATTTGGTTTTTTGATAAATTAGTATTACTTCTTCATTTTTATAACTTACATTGTTTCTTAAGACTTAATACTTTTGTTTATTTGATTTTATTTTAGACAAATGGTGGACTCAATTTGGTGTAGATCCACCGAATTTGTCGAAAGCTCAAAACATATTAAGTAAAACATGTACTTCGAGTGGATGCGAGAGAAATTATAGTTTTTTTAATGTATTCATACAAATAAGATAAACATATTGGAGCATGCTTGTCTTCGTGATTTGGTATATATTGCATATAATATGAAGTTGAGGCAAAGGTAAAAAGATATTTTTGTTATATATTTATTATTCCTTACTTATACTCATAAGTAATGATTTTCTTACTTCTAAGTATATTATATATATTTTTATTTTCTTTATAGACAAATGCAAAGACATTAAAGAAGAACAAGAAAGGTATCATATGACCCACTTAGCTAGAAAAATGTTTATATTCTTTATGATTGCATCGAAAAAGAAGAGTTTCTTATCATTTTAGACGATGTAAACTAGATACTAATAGTGGCAAAAGCAGAGATTGAAGATGACAATATAGAAGGCAGTGGATTGGAGGATCCAATTATAGAGGAAGTGGAAGGAGATGATGGTGGCAATGATGATAATAATGGCAGTAACCCTAATTATAATGCTTATGATGCATTTGTTGATTATGATATATGTTTTGTAGAATGAACCACTAAAATTGAACTATTGTAGTTTATAACTTTGCATTTGTATTATGTAATAAATTTTAATATTAACTTTATAAATGTTCATAAGCTTGTTGGTATATTGTTAACTTTAATTTTAACTTTCGTACTCTTTGAGCCTCATGGTATTGTTGTTTATTGATTGTCATTACCAACCATGCTAATGTTTAATTGCTTATTAATTACATTTTTATTGTGTTTTCTAATAGTTGGTTACCTTCTATTTTTAATTTCAATTTTTCCTATTTTTTAATTTTTTACAAAATTTTCTTTATTGTTTAATATTAATATAGCAAGCTATATATTTAGGTAGTAGGAAAATAGACCATTAGACAATATCCCCAGCCAGTAGGAAAATATACCAAAATTTTCTATTATCAGTATAACCAACAAAATTTGAATAAAAAAATCTCGCAATCTCTATTTATGTGAAAAATCCTTAGTTCCTTGTAGATATCTTAGAGCCTTCTTTACACCTTGCCGACGAGAAAGTCTTGGGTCACTTTAATATCTATCAAGATATCCAGTGACAAAAGCTAGATCTAATAAAATACATGTCTATGTATAGAACCAACTATTGCAACACATGCCTTCATTAAGCCTTTCCAAATTTGTTTGAGGACCTTGTAATTTTCTTAGTTTGTTACCTTTAACAATAGGTGCATTTCTATCAGATAATTTTTTTATTGAAAACCCCTTTAACTTGCTCAATATATAAGACTTTTAAAACAATCCAAACATTCCTAGAGACTTGTTACAATGAATATCTATGCCAATAACATAATTGGCTTTTCCCATGTTCATATCAAATTTGTTAGATATAAAATCTTTAATCTCTCTTAATAAACTAAGGTTTAAACTAGCAAGTAGAATATGATCTACATATAGAACAATTAATATCCATCGACTCCCACTTTTCTTTAATTATATATATTGATCAACAATGTTTTATTTAAAACCAAAATACATGACAACTTCATCAAATTTGAAGTACCACTGTCTGGAAGCTTACTTGACACTACAAATAGGTTTATTAACTTGTAAACTATATACTCTTTACCTTTAACCTCAAAACCTTAAAGTTATTGTATTTACACTTCTTTTAAGTTCACCCTTCAAAAAAGTCATTTTCATATCCATCTTATGTAATTCTTAATGAATCCTTTAAAAAAAATGAGAGAATATGTTTCATAATAGTCAATATTTTCTCTCTATTTAAAACCTTTAGCCACTAATTTGTCCTTATATCATTCAAATATCCATTTGGTACATCTTTTATTCATAAAGACTCATTTAAAATAGATCCCAAACTTGATTTTTAGCCATAGACTCCATTTCATCTTTCATGGCATCATACCACAATTTAGAGTCTTCTACTCATGGCTTGTGAAAATGTAGTAGATCATCCTTAGGTCCAACATCATAGTCGACTTTGAAGGTACACTATATAGTCACTAGAAATTGCCGATTTTCTATCTCTTGTAGATCTCCTTAATGCTATTGGCTCTTGATCAATAGGTTCTATATTAGTAGGTTCCTCATGTGGTATATTCTCAACAAGTGGTTCTTGATGAGTTGGCCGATGTTCAACCGCATCGGATTGATTAAGTTGAACACTAACTAACTCTATTGCTTTTTGAGGTATCACAGTGATTCCCTTATTTCCTCAAATTCCATTTGTTGAGAATTTCCGCTCCCACTAACTTCATGATCTTCAAGAAATTTCACATTTCTAGCTTCAACTATTTTAGGAGTGTAGTAAAACTTATATCCTTTGGAGTTGGTTGGGTAACCAATAAAATAGCCACTAATGGTTCTTGAGTCCAATTTCCCAATGTTTGATTGTAAATCCTTACTTCAACTGACAACCCTATACATGTAAATGTTTTAAACTAGGTTTCCATCCATTCCAAATTTCAAAAGGTGTCTTTGGAACAAATTTTTAGATGGCACCCTATTTAATACATATACAGCGGTTTTCAAGGCTTCACTCCATAAGGACATAGGTAATACCTTTGAACCGCTAATCATGCTTCTAACCATGTCCATAAGTGTGCGGTTCCTTCTTTCAAAGAACACCATTTTGTTGTGGTGTACCACCATAGTATATTGGGCAACAATACCCTCTTCTATAAGGAACTTAGCAAATGGACCAGGTTGTTGTCCCTTCTCTCGTGTATCTTCCATAATATTCCCCACCTCTATCCGATCTTACGATTTTTATTTTCTTATCCTTTGTTTCTCTACTTCCGCTTTGAAAACTTTAAAAGATCAAGTGCTTCGATTTTTCAAACAAGATAAAGATACATGAATTGAGAAAAATAACAAAATATCTATGACCTCTAAAACATGGGCTAAAAGGTCTACATATATGTATGAATCAAATCTAATATTAATTGACATCTTGTGATCATCCTTCACTAATCTCTCTATCCTTTTTTGAGATATATGTCCCACCCTTCTATACCATAAGATACCTCAATTATCATTTAAACTTTTTTTGTTATATACTAAAGAAACTGCATATTCATAATAAAAAAGATATTTAATTAAATAAACTATCAATAATTGTTATAGCAGTAAGAATGTTTCCTTTTATTAAACAAAAGGTTATGATTGCTGACTATAGAAATTAAGTTTCCCTTAAATGGTGGAATAGAAAAACAAATTTTAAAAAGCAATAATTCTCTAGCCATATATGTGAAAGCATCTTGTTACCCAATATCATAAATTTTTCGCATTCTGTTAGAACACGCCTTATCATTAAGCCCTATGAAGTGGTTGAAATATGCACGGTGACACCTCAATCAACCTACCAAATAGTACTAAGAACAAAAGCTAAATTTGATTTATGACTTGTAATAAATATGACATTACCTAAATTTCTCTTCTCAACCATATACTTTTGGGCTTGTTAGCTGCATTGTATTGACACCTTTTTCTACATTTTCTTTAACTTAGTCATCATATTTTTTGATTCATGAGCTGCCAAATTAACATAGTAACTCATGATGTTCATCTTGTTACTTGTCTTTTCTCTTCCTGAACACACTTGATTATAAGTTCATTAATTGATTGTTCATCTTTATGTGTGTTGTAGGAAATCTTAAAAAAGTCATACTCAGTCGGTATCATTTATAAGATAAAATGGACCAAGAAAGTATTTGAAATGGTGATATTGAGATCATTGAATTTTTTTGCAATGTTACACCTAGCTATGATGTATTCCCTTATATTTTTTTTTCTTAAGTATCGCATGAAAATGAATTTTTGAATCAAGATACCTGCTTTAACTTTATCAAATCTAACAAATTGTTTCGTGTATCTATGTAAACAACTATCTCAATGTTAGGAGGCAAAAGATTCTTAATGTCCCTAGGCAAATATTGTAGTATATATGAAAGAGATAGTCTATTAAATGTTTTTCATTTATTTACTCAACCTTTGCATCTGCACTGACCTTTAGATGTTTCAATTCACCCGAAAACAAGTCTAACAACAAGCAACAACAACAACTAAACCTTTTCCCATACTAGACGGTGTTAGCTACATAGATTCTTTGTTCCTACATAACCCTATCATGTGCCATGTTAGTCGTTAACTCACAATAAGCTAGATCATTCTTTATTGTTTCTTTCCAACACTTTTGTGATCGTCCTCTACCTCTTTTAATACTTTCAAAATCTAGTTTTTCATACCTTCTTACGGGTTCTTCTTTTGACCTTCTTTCTATATGCCCAAACCACTTTAAATGATATTTTTTCATTTTATCCTCTATTGGTGCCACACATAATTTATTTCTAATAACCTCATTATGTATATGTTTTTTCTTGTATGACAACTCATTCATCTCAACATCTTCATTTATGTCACAGACATCTTTTGTACATGTTGATGATTAACTGCCTGACACTCAAAACCATAAAACATGACAAGTCTAATTGTTGCTCTATAATATTTACCTTTCAACTTTAATGGTATCTTCTTATCACAAAGAATATTTGATGCTCCTCTCTATTTTAGCCAATCAGCATTAGTTCTATGTGTAACACCTCCATCAATTCTTTCATCACTCTGAAAATTTGACCCTAGGTATTTAAAACTTTCCTTTTGAGGGATGCAATGTGTGCCAATTTTAATTTATATATCTTCTGAGGTAACCAAATGATCAAACTTACATTCCATATATCCTATCTTTGTTCTACTAAGTCATAATCCTTTACTTTTTAATGTTTCTCTCCATAGTTCCAATTTTCTATTAACTTTTTCCTTATACTTCTCCACTAACACAATGTGATCTTCAAATAACATACACTAAGGTACTTCATCTTCAATATGTTTTGTTAACTCATCAAAATTCATTCAATATAATTTTTTCTCTTTTCATATTAACAAGCTAGGGTAGGCAAACGCCTATCGGTTTCGGTGTATATTTATCTTCCTAGATCAGAAGAAAAACAAAATACTTTGATGCGTCGCTTAATTGAAATTAAAGACAATCGTAGACGAAGCTAGCAATCGAACACATACATAAATATCAGAAAAAAAGAAAATGCTCATAGTTTCAAGGTTTCCAAGTATCCCGAACTTAACGATTATTCTTTTGAAAACAAAACATGAAACCGAAGATGTACGTCGCAGTTACATCAAGATAAAATTATTCTTTGTCCCTGCTTCTCAAAACAAGTTTCAGATTGACCAATAGAGCCCGTCAAAGAGAAGGAAGAAACCCAAAAACTTGTAGTTTGAACGAGACAAACACCTTTTGATTCGATTGTTTGATAATGGCCCTCGACTTCCTTGACAAGACCAAACGTACTGAGAGGTCTGCAGAATAAATAAATATACGGATATATATATATATATATATATATATATATATATATATATATATATATATATATATATATATATATATGTATATGAAGCAAAACTCAAAATTCAATTGAAAAAGAGAGCATTGAAGAAAACCACCTATTACCGCCGAAGTTCAAAGAAAAGTAACTCAGAAGCTTTCAAAATTACTGCAGATATGCGTGCACCATCCCCGCGTAGGCAACTAGACCACATAGTCCAACTAAGGTCGGTTACATCGGCGACCAGTTAACGACAATACAAAGAAATACACCTTTCCCCACTAACAGTAAAATTGAGGCACAATTATGCTTGATTAAAAGCTTTCAAAATATGCGTCTCTATTATAATGATTTCCTGTTTTGCCAATTGAAATGATCATGTAAAGAGATTGAAGTATGCTATACTATAGGTTGCTGATTCATGAAGGTAATGGAAGACGACAGGCAGAAACACTTAGAAAGATAACATACTCCACCGGCTAAAGGATGGTGCATGGCAATGGCATTTACAAGAAATTGAAGGAGAGAAGAACCGTGAAATTTAATAGAGTAGAAGGCATCGATGCCCATGGATGTCGAAATATTAAAAGTAGTGTGGTAAAGAATTGGTGGTAACAATAAACGAGTTTCAACGTGTCTTTTCAAGCAACGAAAGAGGGAAAAGTACTTGTTTAATGAGGAAGTACGATCATACAGGAAACAGTAAGGATTAGGGTAAAATGCGGAGTTTCGTCGGATCCAGGCAAACATTCATCGATGCTCAATGAAGATGCCTCACATGAAACCCGATGTATGGGGAACCCAGAGACGGATGGCGTTGCTCTCGGCTGTTGTCACCAATCATCGTCAAGATATCTTCATCATCACGAACTTTGCCGTCATGATCTTCCTCACACATGCATGGCTTCCAAAATTGTGAATCGAGCAAGCAATTTGAAAGCAAGCATGTCGTTGACTCCAAAAACTGAAATGAATGGCATTCGCATACATGCGTACGAGACAAGACGCCGATGTATTAAAAAGAGAAAAGATTGACCGCGCATAGGAAACTGTTCGAATGAAGAGAACTAGAAACGGAAATAAAGAACGCGATGAAAACCGATCACTATATTAGCACCAACCTAATTCAAACAAAACAACATGCATTAACTCGAAGGCAAATGGATTTACAAACTCAGAGATGAGAGAACCATGAACATAGATAGAAGGTCTACTGTATAATTATTATTATTAACCTAACTTAAAAAGAAACGCAAAATACGGCATGAGAATGAAGGCCAGATGGATTCATAGAGAGAAAAAGATGGAGAGAGGGGTCAAGGGAGCTCCCTTCAGTCCAAGGATGGGGAACACAGGACCAAATCTTCTCCCGCATCATTCACACAGTTACCGAGTATGAGCACCTCCATCGCTACACAGCACATGAATGAATGAGTCGGCAGATAACTCAACCCTGATGCCCTCCATTAGTGGACGGAAGAGAGCTCCCTTTATTACTCTTTCTACTTGTTGATCCCTTACCTCTTCCACAATCCTTACAGTATTCAATAGCAACATCTTGATATCATTTTTCTTCAAACACATTCAAAACAAAGTTTCCGTTGGCGATGCCTTTATTTCCTTCAGCACCTACAGTCTTATGTTCAATATCAAGAAAACTACTTCAACTCGTGGTTAATGAACCAAACAAACGGATGACAACTAAGAAATAACACAAGAAAACCTATACGATGACATCAAGAAAATTGGCTACAAGATCCAGCCAAGAGATAAGAAATGCACACAAGGTTTATGATCATTAATACCACTCTTAAATGCACATCACTATATTCTCCATATATTACTGACTCCGCTGATGCCTCTCCTGCCAAAAACGGTCGATCAGAAGAATACCCAAAAGCACTAAGCGGTTGAATACAGCCACAGAAATCCCATCCATTCTGTGACCTTACTACCAAGACAACCAACAGTTAGAAACACCCACAATCTGCAATTGTTAATTATAAGATCTGTTTGCTCCTCCCCGAGAAGAATGGTTTTACTTCCAATACAGTAAAATCCTGATCCAGTGACCCCCTCAGTCAAAACCCAGGCAACTTCAGCATGAAGAAGGGAGAGAGAGAGAGAGATTTGAAAAACTGACGACTAAGAAACAAATTAAGCTAGATGACTCAAGCTCCGGATTCCATCTTTAACAGACGATGGATAAACCTTAAAAACCTGTTACCAGTATTAAACCCTATGAACTGATCAAAAGAACCAAAACACCACCTATAACCTATCCCAATCCCATCTTTGCAGTCTACTCAACAAAAACATACTGAATAAGTTAACGGAAAAATATCCCTCTTCGAGAAAACTCTTTCTGGCCAAACAAGTCCCATTAAATACACAAAGGGAAGAAGAGAAAAGGGGAAAAAACCATGTTTTACCGTCATCACCTCCGTCACAACACAGCTGTTTATCCATAAACTCTCGACCTTCAGGGCTACATGCTTTCTACTTAAATCCTGAAAGGGATATTCCATTAATTTCCATTGAGATCCCTGCATGGTTGCTCCAAAATCAACAAGGAGGAGGAAAACAAAAGAAAATAACTCACAGATGGGGGTTGAGCCATGGGCTGCATAAATCTAAAGGAAGATGAGCTCAGGTTTATGCAATAATGGTAGCCAAACTTGGTGGGGAACACAAGTTCAGTCGTTTTCACATGGAAGTCAGGGTGAATTTTATTCGGACAGAAAGTACAGAAGAACGATAAAGTAAAGACCAGAGAGAGAGAAAGATCTAAAAGAGGAGAATGTGAACTACCACTGTTGTGAAAGCGCAGTCAATAAATAAATATAAATAAAGGGATGAACTCTAAAACAAAAACTAGGTAAAAAGGAAGGCAACTGAGGGTGGAAGGAGGACCTACGACTGAGCAGCTGTACTCTTGTTGCCATTTAAGACAAAAAACCTGTGTGCTGTCTTTGAATGAAAAGTTTTGCTGAACTGGAACGTTATTGGTATCCTCTCCCTGACCGATTGACCTCAAGAACTGTTTGTATAACTAGAAGAAAGATGATCATGAATCATCATCCTCTTGTCTATCATCTCAACTATTTCTATATCTGGTTAAATGAACCAACTGATAGCTCCTTGATGGGCAATATTATCACGTACCATGTTCGTCATCATGCATACAACCACCGGTACACCACTGTACATCAAATCCACGGCACCTCGTTGCTATTGAGAAAAACTTTCGAATCCCATATTTTGTCAAGCCTTTTTCCTTTTGGATAGTCAAAATGGGGTTAGTTGGACAACTGTAGCTGTACATATGAATATTTTGGTTAAACCTTATTCTTGCATATACTAGCTATGTATTTCTCGCATAATGAGAATCAAATCCCATATTTGGTAAACCATGGATCATTTTACATACCTTAATTAGAATCTGTTGATTACGTGCTATTTGATAGAGAGGAGAGCATGGACACGCAGATGAATTTGGAAAATGCACATTGGTTTTGCATTTGCCCTCTCTCTCTCTCTCTCTCTCTCTCTCTCTCTCTCTCTCTCTCTCACGCACGCAGGGCAGTGTGTGTCATTCACATTTACATTCCACCGCAGCTTGCTAGACAAGATAGGCAAAAACCCTGCACTGTCCTTTTCAACTCCACTTGAAAATATTAAAGCGGGAAAATATGTTCAGCCATGAATTATTCTGCTTAGGAGCAGGATCGGCTTGTGGGTAAGACCATCATGGAAGGTGCCTTCATTGTAAATTCGTTATAAGTATCAATTCCTTAGGCCCATATTCTTTTTAGACACTCATTCTTAGGCTCCAACTTTTGAGTCACACTTGTAATACCCAATTTTGTAAGCCGCAAATGGTTACTCCAAAATTATAAATTTCGCTTAGTCTCAATTTGTGTGAAGTCCCTCCTGTTTAAGGGCAAATCAGTACTAAGCAGTTGCTGGGGATGATCATGAACGAGTATGGTTTCTTATGATGAAATATGATACCCAATCTACAAGCGTTATCATGATTGCAAGTCTTTCCATAAAATGGGAGGATGGGAGTGACAAAATCCAGCAAGACGATGATACCCTTATGAACGCATTAATATAAGGCAGAAGCAATCAAACTTAACGACCAAAGACACCGGATTGTATGTCTTTATTGATGATACAGAAGTTGGTTTCTCTTTTATGATAAAGTGTCATCAATGGCACGACCTTAATTGGGTCTACAAGAAGAGCAAGCTCGAAAACCCTTAATTATAGATTGCTCTCATCAAACAAACACAAATAGGACAATATAAGAGTAGCACGGCCGTTATTTTACAAGGCTACCGTGCAGAAAATGACTTCAGCTGTGGAGGAACCAACAACAACAGTTTGCCCGCTCGCCTCACCATGGGATCACCCTCTTCACCACAGCTAAGGGCCCTTGTATACATCATAGTTGTTGATCCCGACTCATCATCTCTGAACCCACATGCCCAGAAAAATTTCCTGCAAGTTACAACACAATAACAGAAGAATATAAAACTAGAAGAACTCAAGATGCAAGTGGTTAATGGACAGATCCAAGCCCCATCAATATTAGCATATTTCTGTTTTAAGTGTTTGTCTGATCAACATAAACCAATATAGGCACAACAAGCAATAGCCCCACCTAGCTACAAGGTCGACTCACAAGTTGAAGGTCGTCAATTTGACATCCAAGGCATGCATTTGGCTTTGGCATCCCTATATATATATATATATATATATATATATATATATATATATATATATATATATATATATAGAGAGAGAGAGAGAGAGAGAGAGAGAGAAAAAACCTGATACATGCTAACACACTTCCGTGCTAGTATATTCAAACAAATTTTGACCATACATGATTGAAAACTAAGCCTTTTCCATACTAGATGGAGTCGGCTACATGGATTCTTTGTTTCCACATAGCCCAATCATGTGCCATGTTAACAGTTAACTCACAATAATGAATGCAGAATTTACAAGTAAAGCCATTTCTGCAATTCATCATGCACAAGATTGAAAGGAAAGTACCTTTCTTCTTCTGAAGAGAGGGCAGAGATGTCACATATTCCCTTGCTTGTGAGAACTCTACAAGTCAAAAAGTTAATGCAGAATCTTAAGAACCGCTACAGTTGTGAAACCTTTTGAAAGTTAGAGAGTAAAGCCTTATAAAATAATACATGTGTTATACTATGATTGGATTTTTGTACCCTCAATATCTTTATGGGAGATCCTCATTCTTTTATGTGTTCTGCTTTCGAATTACATGTCCTGTCAAGTGAACATGTTTTCATGATTATGAAAACAGAGGCACAGCTCATGAGCCCCCCATGTGTGTATGTGTGAGTTTGCGTTGGAGGACAAGCCGGACAGCCAACTACAAGACGTGTATTACCTGATAATTTTCTGAACTATCTTCCTCCCAATGCCCAATCCTTGGAAAGAAGGAAGTACCTGAAATCATGTCAAATAACCGGCGTCCTATAGTTATTCCACTTTATTGAAGTTAACAATACATGTTGAATAATAGCAGAATGGCTCAAAGAAACTGCTACAAGTTACAGCTTGCTATGCTATAACCGAGCACCTTGGTGTCAAATTCATGTTAATTGATCCTCCAAATCAGACCCACAGAAGGCCTAAAATTTGTCGAAAGGAAATCATATTAAGATATGATGTCCCTTGTTCTTTGGGATTTAAATGCGAGCATGACCCAAAATAGATCAGAATGGCGACTAAGAATACATGTAGGTAGTGCAGAGAAGGCATGTACATCCCAGATGAGAACAATTACTGACAAGGATCGGTGAATGGCCCAAAAAATATGATGCAAAGAACAGTTTCCAATTTTCCATTTCTACGGGAATCGAAAGGCTAAGTTTGGTATGTAGCTTCCTCTTTCTGACAGAATCTCAACAATAATGTCTTTGTTATCTTCTCTATCTTTTGTTGTAAATTACCCATGAAAAATGGAATATCATTACGAGATCTTGATGGTGTATTTTCTTCTTCGATGAGGAAAACGTGAGGGAAATATCCAAATCAACAGGATGCACACTGAAATGGTAATTCATTTCATCATTCATGCGGAAAATCTATATCTGGTTAATACCATGTCGCCGCCCACCAGTAAAAGTTGCTCCCACTCAACAGTTGGGACTCCTCCACTTTCAGGAAATTTGTATAGAAAGAAATTTTTCACGTCAATTTTTGCCTGAAAGATTAAATTTTCAAACAACTAGTGTTCAACCTGTGTGATCCGCTCGTTTCAGGTCTCTGTTCAACTCGGCTGGATCGAGCTAAAGAGGCGAACACAAACAAGATCATAAGTAGATAAAGACGCCATGAAGAGCTCCTGTTAGGTTTATCTAAGGAGCTGTTCATGGCTCCGTTCATCTACGGTACTTGGTCTGTATCTAGTTATCCAAGTTGCCTGAACTGAAATAACTCTGTACCACAAAAAGGTTGTATTGGTTGTAGCAACTGGCAGGGCTCTATTGACTCCTATACCGATGTGGTGAGTTCGATTCCCGAGTGGGTGTGTGTCAGGCTTCGTCCTTCCGTGTACAAACTAAAAGAAAGAAAAGAAAAAGGGGTTGTAAAAGGGCGAGGGTAAGTGGAGCACCTTACCGCGACGTCGTGAATCGCTGCCGTCAATGCGGCGTCGGAGGAAGCCCGGCCGAATCCCATGAGCCGCCCGTTGGACTCTGTCACCGGCAGTACCTCCTCCCACCACAGCAATGGCTTGCCGGCAGGCGCCACTGGATCGTCCTGGAAGAGCGGGGAGCTCCTCCTGGCAAAAGCGGAGACGACGACGAAGCTGTGACGGAGGGCGACGGTAAGTTTCTCGGCATCTGCTTCAGCAGTGGTTCCATTGCCGGTCACCTCCGGGAATCGGTTGCCCGACAGGCCGGTGGAGGAAAGGAGTGAACGCAGTTGGAGGAGATCGACGGAGGAGGGATCGGTGGAGAGAAAGATGGACGGCGTCGGCGGTAGCCTCCAGCGTCCCCGCACGGTCCCGGAATCCACGGTCCTCGTCGAGAGGCTTATCGGTCTGAGGTGGAGGAGGCTCGCCATTCAGGAGATAAAGCGAGCCCCTCTACTTTTACAGAAAAACTGTTTCCGGCATTTTGAATTAATCGGCACGTTATGCAGCTCGTTCGGCCAACCCATTCACAATTCGTTCTGTAACGAGCCATGCGCTTTTATAGTAGAACAGTACCCGATATTTTGTATTTATCGCTGCGTTTATGTAACTCTTGTTCGTTAATGTGACCGGACCGAGTGCGAGAAAAAGGTTTGATTGTTGTTGTCGTTATTATGCAAGTCTTGCGGCACTCAAATATGTGTAATGACGGCATCAGATCTTCACCATCAATTTTAAAGATGCACGACGATGAAAATACAATGCAAGAAGAAAAATGATTGATTGTTGTTGTCGTTATTATGCAAGTCTTGCTGCACCCAAATATGTGTCAAGGCAGCATCAGATCTTCGCCATCGATTTTAAAGGTCGGACGCAATAAGTGCAATGCAAGAAAGATTATGCAGTTAAGGCTCTCTTTCTCTCTCTCTCTCTCTCTCTCTCTCTCTATATATATATATATATATATATATATATATATATATATATATATATATGTGTGTGTGTGTGTGTGTGTGTGTGTGTGTATGCGTGTGCGTGCGCCGATGAAGGAACAAAGTGGTAGCTGTGAGATGCTGTACTCAGGCCGAACAGGAACCCCCTTCTCTGCGGGCAAGCCTCTCACTCTGGCCACACCCTTCTTCTCTTCCAATCCTTTCTCTTGTTGAACTCAATGTAACCGATCCTTCTGATAGCCGATCTCACTTGTCGTTTCCCAAGTGGAATAGGAATACTTTTAGTTTTCAGAACAATCTGTTATCTTCACAGGACGATGCCCGTAGAACAGTAACATACTGCACGATTGGAGCTCAGGGACGAGGGAGGTTACTGATGAAGGTTTGCCTTCAACAGGTAATTGTATCAATCGAGTCGCAAGTCAAAAGATTTATCTGTTCATTGTCTTGCCTGTAGTAATAGGATCAAGTATGGGATGATTCTGATGAAGAGAAATTGCCCATCTCAATGAGATGTAGTATGGCTACAATAGGTTCATGCTTTTTATTGGTTCTTTGCTAGCTCTTCTTTAAAGCCAGATTGAGTGAAAGGAGAATAAAGTAAAAGGTTGCTTAGTAAACATGATATCATTGACAAGAACAGACATTACAATGCAAGTCTAGAGCCTCCTAGATCAGCACTGAAGTATCTACGATTGATTTGAGCCCGAAAAAACAAGCTAAAACTGAATAATCTTGATTGCTATTTATTTTTGAACGTGCAATTCATCATGTACAAAAGAATCAACTCATTTACAGAATGGTTTCACTCCAAAGCCGCAATATCGTATGCTTAGCTTGCAGACTTTGCAACCTCACAATTCGAAATTCAGCCATGAATTCTTCAGCTGGACTTCAACAGGATCACTGTAGCATTTTGCCCTGATTAGGCAAAAATGTGTGCACAACCCTAAAGTAGAGCAAATTCTAGTGGTCTTGAGAATGTAACAAGCAGCACAGTCTATCCCTCTTCCCTGAATCAATAAGCCCCACAACTGGGAGCATTTGCTCGCGCTTTCTTCCTCTGTGGTTTCCATGTCTCCCTTGAGCTCTTCCACCAGAATGATCCCATCCAGCCGTTTCTCCCCCACCCACCTCTTCATCAATGGCCAGTTCCGGTCCTGTGCCGCCACCAACTCTCTATCTAACTTCATCGCCGCGCCTTTCTTCTTTGTGTACAAGCATACGAAGAAAGGTGCCTCTTGAATGTTCCGAACAATCTGATAAAACAAAGAGTGCACTATTAGTATGTCCTGAATTTGGAGGAAGACAAAAGTAGAAATATGGCATTGGATATGCATTGTTACCAACAAAGAACTGGCAGATCGCAATCTTGATTTGGAAAAATGGAATCTAGAATGACAAAAAAGTAAAGAACATGTAACTGGAGATGCATTAAAAGATCAGCAGAAATATGAGTTATGAAGTTTGATTTGGAAACTGAGACCTGCTAATTAGGAATTCAATAAACCAGAATAAACTAGCAACGTGAAGAACATGAAAACAGAACTTGAATACAGTTATGCGTTGACTCCGAAGAAAACATGGAATTCACAAGCTTATAGAAAGGAAACTATTGAATCGACTGTTCAATATACCAGAAAAACTAACATTATCCTGAAAGAGAAACCTAACGAACGCTTGAATTGGTTTGCAAGTTGCACTGGATGACTATAAACACGGAATTCAAAAGAAGGCACAATCAGAAACCAACTTATCGGGAAAGAAACACCAATCCCCCAAGCAAGCGATCATAGCGAAACACATGGCAACTAAATAAGCATACTCCAGGAATCTCACCTCCATCACGGATTCCTGCACCCATCGATCCAGATTCTCCGTCGATATGCTGGGCGGAGGTGGGCCGACCACCTCCTCCCTCCCAACCTCTATCGGCTCTCGAAAAGGCGTCATGGCCAACAGAGACTTTCTAATCTCGGCCATCCTATCGCCGTCATCGTAGCCATCATCGATCCTTTCTTCCTTAGGAGCGAGAGGCAGAGCTCCACAGCATGAAATTCTCCTAGAACCCACCGCCATCATCTTCCGCGGCCGCCATGATAACGAATAAGAGCAGAAATCCGACTTCGCATTAGGCTTCAGGCAGCACCCTCTTCCCTGGACGAGGGCAGAGCTCCAATGGCCTGCCGCTCGGCACGCCATCATCGGCCAAGACAAGAGAGGGAGATAAATTGCCTTGCGGATTCAGATACCAGAAAATAAATTGAGACCGAGAGTAGGAGAAGAAGAAAAAGGGAGAAACAAGCACGGAAGGAGGCGTGTACCGACCACCGACCTCCCCTTCCCCCTCTCTTTTCTCTCTCTAGAACTCGCTTTTCTCTCTCTAAATTTCTTCGGAAAAAGAGAGTCAATGGCGCAGATTTATATGATCGGATGACGTGGCAGCCACGTTGCCAGCTCGAGCTTGCATAAGGCGGCACGAGGAGCCTTGTTTGATACTCGCGCTTCGTGAAGACTTCTGCCAAGTAGGACTCGACAAATGCGATTATTATACGGTTGGCACGTCATCAATAACCACGTGGATTCTGACGTGGATAACTACGTGTCATGCACAGCGAAAATCTAAGCGATCTGATTGGCCTGACGTGTTAGGCAGTTCGAATCGGATAATTATGAAGATTAGTGATTTGGATTGTGGGTCCAAATCAGACTCGCGCTTCTATATGACCCGACCAAGTTATGTCGGGGAAATATGGATTTTCACGTTAAAAAACAGTCATCTTAACTTCTTAAGAGGAACTTTCAACACTTGAAGCTTCATCCATAAAGATTCGCTAAGGGCAGAAATGGGTTGGGTTTGACCCAAAACCGAACTGTTACAATCAGGGCTTGGTAACAAAAATCGGTTCCATTAGTTGTAACCCAAGAAAAGAAACACAGTTCCATTAGTTATCTACTTATCTGGGCCAAACCTACGAAATCCAACTAATGAAACAAAAATCAGTTCCAATGGTTTCAGTTGGATCGGAATCCAAATAGATTCGGAGCTTGGTAGCAAAAACTAGATCAATCACTTATCTAACGAGGAATTAGTTATCCAGGTTAGACATACAAATTCAAACTAATCTATGAGGTGGCCATGGGACATTTATACTGAATCCGAACCAGCTCCAGCATATCAACTAGACATGGCTGGTTCTGGTTAAATTGGATCTGGTGGTTCCAAACTACAATTCTGGTTACCCAGATCCTAGAACTGGAGCCAAACCAGTCTGGGGTTGGTTCTGGTTTCGGGGCGATTTTGATTTGAGTATAAAAGCTTGGAATCGATAGAAAACGTTAAAAATGTTATAAGTTAAAAAAAAATAAAAATTCGCTGGTTTCATGAAAGGTGGAACCAGAACAGAAATGGGTGGCCCCTGGTTTCGGCAGGTCTGGTTTCACCAGCTCTTGTTTCAATTGGTTTCTAGCCTGATTCGGTTCCTGTTGGAACAGCCAGGCCGGTTCCAAACTGGCCATGTCCATTAGCAATCAATATTAAACACAACCATCCTTTATTGGTATGATTTACAATCTTCCATGAGATCGGATATGTTTAACTTGTGAAACCCAAAACAATTGAAAAGTAGCACCACTTATTTTTTCAACAAAATGATTTTGGCTCGGCACAGAACTCTTAGTTCAAAGAATGATCTAGCTTATTATGAGTTAACTGCTAATATGACATATGATAGAGCTATGCGGAAACAAAAAATTCATGTAGCCGACCACGTCTAGTATGGGAAAAGGCTTAGTTGTTGTTGTTAATAGAAATGCCTAGTTTGGCTTGCCTTATTTACTCGGGTTCGACTGGAAGCAAGGTCACACAACGACTACACACTGGGTTCGACCTAGTCTGCCAGATACGAAACTGTGCCAGAGTATCCAGCCACGGTTGAGTGTTCGCCTTTGGTAGAAGTTCGTTTTTTCCATTAAAAAATTGGAAAAAACCAAGTGCATGACATAAAATTTTCTCTTCAATGACCTATTGAACTTTAAAAAAACTACAATATAATGTCTATTGATTACTTGATATTTCTTAAATCAAATTTTCAATTTAGTAACTATGTAACTCAATCAACAAATAAAGTTCGGTCTATATCGTATAGAGTCTCATGTCCAAGCTCTCAATAAATCCTCTTAAACCTTAGATGCTCGCTCTTGAGCCTGTAAACCAGCATAAACAATATTTATATATTCATATAAAAATACACACACATAGAGAGAGGGAGTTTTAATTGTATAATAAATTTGGTGCATAATATTGCACAAATATCTTGGTCATTCAAAGATGGGAGTTAAAAGCACTATTGTACTCTTGTAAATTTGATGTATCATGTGCATTAGTGATATCGGAGTTAACAAAGATTGAACAATAAAAATATTTGTGCAAGATTATACATCAAAACACATTATCCAGCTAAGAAGCCCCCCTCTCTCTCTCTATGGAGGAATATTAAGTAGGGGTTCTTGGATTGGCTTGGCAACTATGGAATTAGTTTGAACACCGGGTATGTTAAAATATTCATTGGAGCGAGATTCCTGTTCTCCTTGGCCGTTCCTCTTTTGCGCGTTCAGGAAAAAGCGGAGAAAGGAATCAGATTCACACTCCCGAATCTATCAATCTTCCATTCCGATTGATCAGAATCGTCGTCGTCGGGTGGTGATGGAACGGGGCGGTGGGGGACGTGGGTGATGGGCGTGCCAACGGTACCGGATGCTCACCCCGTGAACCAGCAGGCAGCCTCGTGGGTCGCTGTCGACGCCATGGATCCCGGCAAGGGTGGTACAACCGCAGTCAGGACAGCCAACTACGCCAACTACTACTCTGGCCCACAGGTCTCCGGCGGGATGCCGAATTACCAGAACGTCGCCCCAAACCCTTACGTGCAAGCCTCCCCCGTCCCCAACTCAACCGGCAAGAGTTCTCTCTCTCTCTCTCTCTCTCTCTCTCTCTGAGGGTTGCGATGAAGTGAAAATGAAACAAATATTTGGCGTTGTTTTCAGGCCCGATGGATACGATCGTGGGCGTGCTCAATAAGGTGGGAAAGAAGATAGATGAGACTGCCAGGCAAGCCGAAGGATACGCTGGGAACGTTTGGCAACATTGTGAGCCATTGTCTCTCTGGATTCATGATCATTTCTGCTAAAATCCGCTAATTGGAACAAAAATTGATTCTGTAGATTCATTAGATTGTGTAGATTCATATTGGATATTTGGCGATACATTGCATGCCTTGCTAGAGATCCGATCCTTGTAAATTAACAGGTGTTGTCTAACCAAATCAAATCCTTTCATTCGTTCTAAAAAATTTGATTCGTGCTGGTTCTTATCCAAAACTCTGGTTGTGGTTGCCGCGTTGAAATCGAGCACAATTTTACAAATAATGTTCCTCTAGCCTCCTCCATCTTTTATCACGAAAAATCTGAATTTGCATTGTCTTAAAATATGAGGACAAGAAGTGGCATATCTGTGGTGATATGCTTTTATGCAGCTGCATAGTTATTTGTGGACTTGTATAGGATGGATGGGACCTTTTGATGCAACGCTTCTGTCTCGCTTTTAAGGAAATTTAATCCTGGTTTTTCATGGGACGTGGTGATTGGGAAAATGATTCATGACTTGGCCTAGTTTATCGTAGGCTTTCATTTCAAGCCGGCTTTGAAGATGTTCTTTTTGGCAAGCCAGCACTGGTGAACTTATGTTCTAGAAAGCTTTAATATATAGCAGTAACAATCCTGAAAGGGCTCCATGATAAGAGATGAATCAGTGTTGTCTGACGCGTATCGTATCACGTATCGCTGGGCTCCACGATACGGGCGTATCGTATCGTATCGTACTTTAATATTAAAAAACTATAAAAATTATTTAAAAAATCAATAAAATTAGTAAAAATCCGAAAAAATCAAGAAAATTCTGGAAAATTTTGAAAAATTGAACATTTAAAATTCATATAATGCAAAGTTTAGCACAAATTGAACATTTAATATTGAACAATTGCATCCAAAATTATATATTTTGAATCAAAAAATAAAATATATTTATATTTTACATATTGTAAATTTATATCAGGATCATTAACTAAATAATCTTCATCTTCTCCTTGATGATGTTGTTGCACTTCAAATTAATTCATGCAATGTCTTCTTCAGTTAGGACTTAGGAGTGCATTTTCTTCGTTATCTTCCATAATCCACTCATATAATATATCAAAATTAACAAACTGCTATCTTTGTACATGTAGTTGTCATATTTGCTAATTTTCATATGTGAGCAAAACAAAGAGCTCCATTTCTTTGATTATTGAGTCTATGACACCTCAATTATGTGATATTATTACTTGATGATGTCCCCTTTTTCTCTTATTGGAGACTAGCTTTTTAACTTATGCATGAGCTTCATTTCTCACTTCACAGACAGAGTTAAGCCTCACACACATTGATAATGTTCAAACTCAATGGAAGTCATGTAACGTGAACCCTAAAATAGTGAAGTTGTGAAATCCCTACTCAATGAACCGAGAGAACTAAATGTTTTTAATTGTTTACGATCTTATGAAATTAGAAACTGTTAGTAAAAATATACCTAAAAGTTGTAACAGAAAGGGAAATGATTTTGTCATAAATTTTTTTTATACATTATTCTTATTAAATAAATGAAATTATAAACCCAAATTATAAGCATATTGGAGGATGCCTTTAAGGGAAGTGAAGAGAGGGCAGAAACTTGCAAAAAAAATTTGAAAAAAAAATTTGAAAAAAAAAATTTGAAAAAAAAAAATTTAGGTGTATCGCACTGGCCGTATCGTACGATACAGTATCGTATCGTGGATACGATACGTATCGCAGATAACACTGAGATGAATTACTTCATTTATACTCTTGGTGACTCCTGCGGTACTTTTTCTGTTGTTGTTGTAATGTTAATCACAACAATGCCTAGGAATTTACTCTTCTTAATATGGTTAAGCAATCTTGTATATGAAAATAGAACTTTACTATTCTTAATGTGTTTCCACATTCAATAGCATCAAAACGAGGGATTTACTAATTACTATTGTCCGATTTTTCAGCAATCCATTCCTCATCTCCATGTTGAGTGCCTGTTTTTGTTCTTTTCCTTTTTCAGAATTCATAGTCTTGAATCTGTGATTTGTGGTTCTAAAAGTTGCTGTTGCTATTTCTTTTTATCAGTGAGAACTAGTCCAAATCCCATAGATGCAGCCTTGGGAAGAATTGCTCAGGGTACAAAGTCTCTCATTGAAGGTGGGCAGGACAAGATTTTCCATCAATTATTTCAGACCTTGCCAGGGGAGCAGCTCCGGAAATCATTCGCTTGCTATTTATCAACTTCTTCTGGGCCTGTAATAGGAACCTTATATTTATCTACAGCCAGGCTTGCCTTTTGCAGTGATAGTCCACTGTGTTATAGTCCCCACCCAGGGCAGCAGGAATGGATTTACTACAAGGTACTTGTTGATAAATTTTATTAGGAAAATAGTGGCCTAGTCTCCAAATTAGAAAAACCTTTTCCCAAACCAATGAAGTGAGCAGGCTGATCATTTCTATGAAATAATATATTCAGGTGGAAAGGTATTTGTTGGATCATCGTTATGGCAACACTTCTAATGTTGGTCATTTTATGTTTTATATGCAGGTAATTGTGCTTCTTGGGCAGTTAGCTGCAGTGACCCCGTCTTCCAACAGATTAAACCCCAGTGAAAAGTACATTCAAATAGTTACAAGTGATGGCCATGAGGTCTGGTTTATGGGGTTTGTATCTTATGATAAGGCACTACACAGCCTCACTGAAATTCTGAACCATTCAGGTGCATTTCACAATTGAAATTTGCCGAGAACGTTATCCTGGTTCTTGATACATGCTTGTAATGTCGCTTGATCGACATATAAGTAGTAAATAACTCCCTTGTGCATGTTAATATCGACACTTATTTAGTAAATAACTCCCAAGTGCATGTTGTGATTTTATATGTTTGCAGCTTCTGATAGTTCCTTCTGTGGTCTCTGTGACTGAAATTTCTGTATGCAAAGTTTTGCTTTATCATTATCTGTTGTGTGCAACTGTTCTGTGAAACTTCCTGGAATGAGAGACTGGGATGTCCGTCAATATTCAACCAGTCAACTGTATTCAAGAGCAGGTATTTGATAAAGTATTGAAGCTTGCGGAGGTTTAGAAGTCCGTGGTATGAACTTTATGCCGGGGAATTAAAACCCACATTCCATTTAAGCTATTTAGTTCCTCAAAATGAAGTCTGACGATCAAAGTCAGGTATTATTAAATATATAGGATTCTATTCACCTAGGGAACAAGAAAACCTAGGAAGAAAAGAAAAGCGTGGACTCGAGGTGGTGGGGAAGCTACACTTCTTTTATTTTCCTTTCTGCACGCATAAAAATTTCATATTAGGTGATGTATGAACCTTTCAAGTTAAACAACTTCCTATCTGACTTCAGCAAGGCCTGGTTTGCCCTGTAAAATGCTTCTCTCTCTCTCTCTCTCTCTCTCTCTCTATATATATATATATATATATATATATATATATAACAGAAATAATCTCTGCTGTAAAAATTTTGGAGCTGAGAGCTCAGACACTCCCGTTGATACTTTTGAGGGGATGTGGCTTAGGTTGCATCATTGATGGATCCGAAGCTCTGAACGTTACTTGCACTTTGATCCTTTCACTGAATGCGAGCTACCAGCTCGTCCAATTGACCTTTCACACTTAAATCAATGACATGAGTTCCTTCCTTGTCATAGCTGATGACAAATCCTCCAATGTGACGGATCAATTGTGTTCTTGAGACTTCTTTGCAATCTGATCCATCTGACTGCCCTGGAGCTTCACTGCAGAGCACACATTCACCGCAAGAGTATCAGTTGCAAAATCCGAACCAAATTCGTCTTCCAGGCCTGCCATTTTAAGAACTTGCATATGCTCACTCTAATGAAGATGTGAAACCTGAAGTGAAGGGCTGAAATATTGCATCATTCGCTTCCACTGCGAACATTTTGTCTGGATTGACGTCTGCTATCGAGTTAGAGAAGTTGCCAACCTCTCTCTCAGGGTACAAACCAGCTAGTTGGGAGGCAGCATTGTCGTCGAATGTGAGTACACCACTGTCTCTGATGTTTTGCACCAAGTTTCGTGTTTCTGCTACTAGAATCACTTGAAGGATGGCCACTTGCAGCTACTGTTATTTTTCCTTCTTCTGAATTGAGGGCTAGACTGCGATTCAACCATGGAAGTTGATAGGTAAGGACTGATGGGCTTATTCAAGGTAGTCATCTGTTCAGAATGCAAAATATATCAGCGATTATCTTTAAAACCATGGGTGCACTTCTTTCAAAGAAGGAAACAAATTTATATCAAGCCTTCAACTGGTAAAAGATTTGTACATAAATAAGCGGCTTGAACCCATTGTGCACACGCACACACAGATAGAGAGAGAGAGGTGCATGGACATAATAACACTAACAAACAACTAGATGACTAAAGGTAAATTCACCCGATATCAGGTCCTTCATTTTCATGGAATCCTGTTGATACTGATCTATATTAGCGCAATTTCAACAGAGTGCACAACACAAACAGAAAAGACTCGATCAGATTGGTCCATAAAATTCACGAAAATTTTCAGCTAAGCAAACCCATCATCATCTTATGAGCAGTGAACTATCAAAATCCAACTCCTCCTCATGAGATTATCACTCACGTTATGTTATGCAGCTGTTTCTCAAATGGAAAAGAAATATCAGCCAATCGCCTCAAGATTCAGGCGCAGACAATCTTCGTTTTCGAGTCATATTCAGTATTTCAGAGCTCGATCCTTTTAACACTCAATTATGGTATAGATAGATCCCTCCAATGCAGTAGAAAATGAGTGCCCAGTCTCTATCTTCTAAAGCTAACAAAGATCGTGGCAACCAATTTAATGAACAAAGGGGAATCCTCTGCTAAACTCAACCGAAAGGAAGGAGGTACCGATGCTTTTGCTACCTTACCGGGAAGGAGTCAAAAGGTTGAGGAAAAGAATCTGACCGCACTAAGGAGTATCATAAGGTTTATCATGGCAAACTAAAATTGAAAGAAAAGAGCGGACTTTAAGAAATGTAGTCTTTTCCGTTATCCCTTTAGAACCTGGAAATCATCAATGGAGAAATGGGACCCAGGAATTGTTACACATAAGGTCTGGTCATTCTCGGTAACGTCTCCGTCAACGCTCTCGATGAGGAAAGCCATTGGAGGAATATCCGAGATGAGGGGGGAGCGAGCTGCTTATAAAAGGCTAGCCATTATAGGTGAGAAACATAGAAAAATATACGTACACACAGTGAAAAAGAGTGTGAGACTATATGCGAACCTCTTCCTGAAAAACCCCTATGTGGGAACCTCGCGAAAATCCGCTGCATCAACTCAGCTGAACAAATACCTCCGGCACACATAGGCGAGCGGCAGGCTAAACAGCTGATCAGAGATTCACTCACATGCCGGAGTTTTCGTCGTCGGGAAACATTATGCAGGTATCTCTCATGTCACACACGCAAAGCGAGAGAGAGAGAGAGAGAGAGAGAGAGAGAGAGAGAGTTTGACTGTCAAAGGTAAATATTTGCCATTACTCGTGGTACCATGCATGCTATACTGAACTGAAAATGATGGTGCAACGCAGCGACTCTATATGACCACATACATGAGTTCAACACTTACGTGGATAATCCGACGAACAGATCAAAGGCTCGTCAATTTATTGCTCTTCCGCAGAACTGATGGCTGTTAACAGCTGATAAGCATTTCTAATTTCCGTTGCAATATGCATATATATGCCATGCAACGGTTGAAAATTTGAAGGGGATATCTAACTATGAGAAAACTTGCTGTCTTTCCGAAGATCATGCACGATGATTACAGTGTTAATTGATTCAATTCGGTCAAAGATGTCACAGATAACTTATGCTGCTAAAGGTCCAAACATTTGCAAATTAACTCTTAACTTATTAGTGTTAACGTTGCTTGAATTTATGATGGATGCGGATTGCGATCCGACCTGAAAAGCTAGTTATGCAACCCGAATTGTCCTTTATGATAATTTGTTGCAGATATTTCGAGAGGCAGAATAGAAAAAAAATGTCACAGGGGTTACGATTTGAAGAAGAGGTCATGCCGTAGAGATCATTCTGATTGTATGCCGTTATTAATCATAGTGAAAATCATCTTCGTTTTTTGCTGATAGAATAGGAGTCGAACATCTTTAATTAACAGAACCATATAAATCTTGTCTTGTTCTTTCTTCCCTTCTTCTCTTGACTGGCATGTGCGTCTTCTTCCAAAACATATTTGCCCTATATTTGCTTCAAGTCTTGTTCAAATATTATTAGTTAAAACGCAAAGGATCAGATCATACCAAGTCATATTTTATTTATGCTTCTTGCGTACAAATCTTTACTCTACATCACCAGTACCACTTGACGAGACAGTAGATATTGCTCTCACAAATCCCAAGTTACCACATGGTTTCAAGTGATATGTTGAGACTTAACACAACTCATTATGATTATATTCGATATCGCCCGATCTTTTCTCCCCAAAACGGGTTTTGTATCATTTGATATCTGATAGTTGATAGTACAAGTTCCATCTCAAGTCTCGGATGCATCTGTATGGTCGGGATTTTCGATTACCCTACCTACCCAGATGAATGCATGTGAACTGTTGGGAAATAATTAAAATGTCAACCAACAAATGCGTGATTGGATCGCTCTCTAGATCCTCTCTATACCTGCATCTCTCTCTCTCTCTCTCTCTCTCTCTCTCTCTCATAACTAAAGAATGGCTAAAAGCATGTCGAAGAACAGAATAGCGTCAAAACAGCGTTCGTTACATAATCAAATAACAAACACATAAAACGCATCCTTTATGCGGCTTCGGCTGCCTTGGCTGAGTCCACGTCATATTATATATAAATTATATAACTCACAGTAGATTACAAAATATCTTAACAATACATCTAACTTGGAGATTTGCAATGAGTAGCAGCAGTCAGGTTCCCCAGCGCAATGAAAATGTAGAGGTATATAACTTATTAGACTTGACTTTCTACAAATATGATTTGAACTCGCTCCTTGGCTGTGATTACATGACAAACGACTATGGTGAAAGGTGAAAAAAATAGAGATAAAGGGCATCACTGCATTTCTACCTGTACTTTCTTCTTAGCGGATATTAAAGGTTCCTACCATCAGAGTGCATCTGTCTCTTTGATAACATTTAATAATTTCTAGGTCGATGCATGAATTTGAGAGCAATCATCAACCTAACAGCAGACTGATTTCCAGGAAGAGAGAGACAGAGAGACAGAGAGAGAGAGAGAAGTCGTCTTAGATGTATACTTAAAAGTAGTCTCAAGGTACATACTTGGACAACGACAACTATCCTTTTATATATCCTGTACTCCCAACCTGAGAAAAGCACAACACGATTCCTTTCATATATGATACTACCAATATGCAGAGGAGGAAGGAGAGACCCCCACAACATATTCGACTAGTATTAAGTAGCTAGTGACACACTGCGTGCATGTAAATGAACAGATGTTCACCATTCCAACCATATATCTACCGCTACGTCAACGTTTTATTGACGCTACAGCTTCAAATACATCAACAGCCTGCAGAAAAATAAAACAAAATTAGGAACATTTGAAGATGGTGAATAATGAACGTCAAAGGCATAAAAGGAAGATACTATTATTCCGTAACAACTCTACTAAGACTGAAAAATAGTTATCTTTGATCCCCATCTGTCAAGCCATAGCTAGAATCTGCAGAGGAAGGCTTGTAATTGGGAAATGCTATTCGGCCAGATTCGATACTGCTCAAATCTTCCATGAGAACTTCATAATGCTGCTTCACTTCTTGTTCAGTCTTTCCAGCAACCATGGCTGCCACGCTCCTCCAACGGTCAGGAGTGTCCTTGTCATACAACACCAATGCTTCCTCGAATGCCTTGTTTTGCTTTGCCGTCCATGAAGAACTAGCCAAATGGGAGGCCATTTTCCTTACGAGTGAAGAAATGAAGAGATTGGGGGAACTCAAGAGGGGATCCCTAATTGATGGTGGCTTTCTTGCACAAAGGGACTGTCATAGTGATAACTATTTATAAGGTGGGGAGGATTCCTTTTCGCTGTTAGAATAAAGGGTCGGTCGGTGTGTTCTTCTATCAAACCACAGAAGGTGACGAAAGAATCGTCGCAAAGGTAATCAGAATCTGCTGATATCAGAAAATTGAGTACCATACATGAGAGAGAGAGAGAGAAGAATAACTATGCAATGCTGGAATTGGTGTTTCGTAGATACACCACAGAAGAGTTTGTTGAAAGTAGACGAGAGAGAGAGAGAGGAACAAATATGCAATGCAGGAATTGGCCTTTTTCAGATATACACCACAGAAAAAACGAGCTTGCTGAAATTGATGATGCTCAATAAAGGGGCCCGGGCAAAAGATGCTAGAAAAGTGGATTAGGTTGCTGCAAGTAAATAATTTACAGATAGTGTAGTAACCTTTCTGATGATGTGAAAAATTCGGAAATGATGCTTATAAATATAAACACGATCGGACCTTTCCACACAAATCCTAAAGGACACCTCAGGATAAAAAAATTGTCAAAATAAACCAAAAAATTATATCAGCCCATCTATGTACGTACTACTTATATGTGTAGTCCTTTTCAAGTTTGAGAGCGAATATGCACGATGAGATAGCGTGAAATCTCCCTAGAACCTTTGACTGAATCTTCAAGTTGCATGCGCCCCAGCATCCTGACTGTTTTCCCTTTTGATGGAAAATCTTGATATTAATTTAGAAACACTTCCATTAAAATTGGATAAAAATGATACCTGATCCACACACACACACACACACACACACACATATATATGTTACAAACAATTGAAGAAGGTGATTCAGACATGGAATTTGTCCCGAAACCTTCTACGACTCTGATCCGCCAGATGCTCTGTGTGTGTGTGCCAGTGCTCATGTAAGATATATAGGGCGTTGGACCCTCAGACAACAGCTGAAAGATTCATTTATCGACGGATTCTTTGAAATATAACAGGTGGGTTTGCAATTGCATTTTGCCTTGCAGGAAATAGAAAAAAAAAAGCTTTTACATGGGTTGGACCAGGCTCAGTAGCTCATGCATGGTAAAGGAGATGCATCGCCCCATGCATAAGCAACAAACATGACCAGTTATCAAGCATGACCTGCCTTAACTTGATTTCGACACAATACCCAACTTTCCAGGCACTAAAACTTGTGGATTGTGCAAATTAAAGAAATCAATGTGGGAAACATGTTTAAGGCACAAATTAAGTTCCCAACTTAATTATTAGGAGTTGGTGAATTGTCTTTGCTTCTGTGCTTAAACCGGATTTCGGTAGAGATTATAGTTTGCATTATTAAACCAGATTTTAAAATCAAGTTCGGTGGTATGGTGGTATAGACAAGGCCGATTCCTAACCGGCCAGGCGGTCCCAATCGGAACCAGGCTAGGAACTAGCTGAAACCGGAACAGGTGAAACCGGAGACCACTCAGTTCGGTTTCAGTTTTACCTTTTATAAAACCAGAACCAAAGATTTCAAACCATTGGTTCCGATACTTTTTCTAAATTTTCTTGTGCCCGCCTTTGTATATATTTTATTAGGAAGCATATATGAACAATTGGATGTACATAATTTAGAGTGAGAAAGATGGATTTGACCCATTGATCAATGAGTTTAATTTTGGAAGTGGTATTTTCTAAACCTGCCCACCTACCAATCAGTTTTTCATGCGCACAAAACCCTCTAATCCATCTCTTTTATATATTTTTCTAAATTTTGTTGAATCAACTAGAAATTATCTATATACATAAAGAGCAATAGCTCACCTGGCTAGGGTTGAGTGGAAATTTTAAAGGTCATGAGTTCCATACCTGGTGTGTGCATTGGCTTCCTCCTCATTGCATCCAAAAGAAAAGGAAATTCTCTGTATGCTTCGTTGCACAATCCGACTCTTTTTTTCGACCACCCACTCTGATGTATTGCTTTGTAAAACCAATTGTTTTAGGGATTCAAAAGCGTGTATGTCTATAGCACGTGAAACGATGATCAGACAAATTCATATATATCATTATGTTGAAAAATATCGAGCCAAAATAAGTTCTTAACAATTTTAGCAGTCTCAATGGACCTACCAGATTCAATTCATGGTTGGGGCCAACTCGCGAGTTGATTCTCAGTGTAGTTCTGGTGGAATACTCGTTTCATTATATCATAAAATGTAAAGCTTACATTACAGTATATAACTTTTTCATTTCCAATTTAACTTGGCTCACTTAGGCAAGTATATAACTTTTTCATTTCCAATTGAACTTAGCTCACTTAGGCAAGTATATAACTACAAAATTAAGTTCCTATGTAGCTTTACATATAGATATTTACGATACCAATAGGCTTTATATGTAGATATTTGCGTATGTAACGTGCAGGATAATGTTTGGCATGGCTGGTTTAAAACGAACCCGACAGTTTCATGTGAAATCAAACCAAACCGAGAACCTACTCAAACCAAAACTGGTGAAAATAAACTCGAAACTGGAACAAAGAGGCCACTAGTTTTCCTTTTTTTCTTTAAAATTTATTTTATTTTTGCCAGTTTCGAACTTCTTCTTTTTCACTCAAATTTGACACCGCCACGTCCACGTTTGTCTCAACCAAGAAGTTACCATTTTGAAGAATAATTTAAAAAAAAAATCTTTTAACTGCCAGGTTACAAGGAGGAAAATTTAGGGCATCGAGCACGTTTTGCTGTAGCTTCTACAGGAAACAAATAATTCCGCGAATTTATTATTTACAGTTCCTTCCCCGTAAACAGTTTTTACATTCGCTCCTCTCTCTGAGGGACCGGCGCGGTCCGGTTTTCTGACGGGCGGCCAGGATAGATCCGATGGTTTTAGGTACGCAAGAATGAACAAACGAAAACAAGGAAGACGAAGGTGACGACGAAGAGAATCGGCTCTTTTATGGATCAACGAGACGCATAAGTGCCGAGGACGCGGACGAAGGACGCGATCTCCCTCAGCTGGTCGATAGCCCTCGCAACCGCACGATCGGAAGCACACCCCTGAATATCGATGATGAAGATGTAGTCGAAATAGCGATCCGTGCCGATCTCGCCGACCACCACACGAACCGGGTTCTTCCGGTTCGGTCGGTGCTGGACACCCGTCACCGGGATGCTCCTACTCTCAAACGGCCAGAGAGCCCGGAAGAGATCCGACACGCCATTCGTCAACGAGAACGCGACGGTTGTCTTCCGGACGCCAGCCGTATCCGAAGAGGGAATAACCGGGTTGAGGGCCAGCTGGAAGAACCGGTTCACGTTCGTCTCATTCCGGGTCTGGACGTTCTCTTCGAGGATACAGAGGCCGAACTCTTTGGCGGCGATCTTGCTGCCGATGATAGCCGTGTCGGAGATCGGGTTCTCGGAGAGGAACCGGCATGCCTCCGCCGAGTTGGAGACCTCCTCGACGACGACGCCGAGTTCCTCGACCCGGGAACGACAGTGGCTGAGTGCTTGAGGGTGACTGACGACCCGACGGATTTCGGAGAGGGCGGCTCCTGGGGCGGCGAGGAGGCAGTGGTTGACGGGAAGAACGAGCTCGCCGACAATGCTCACGCTGTGACGCAGGAGGAGATCGAGATTCCGATCGATCACTCCGTCAACAGAGTTCTCGACGGGGATGATGGCCCGGTCGGCGGTCTTCTCCTGAAGAGCCTGGAATGCATCTTCCATCTGGGCGCACGGGAAGGCGCTACACACGGCAAACGCCTTCGTCGCGGCCTCCTGGCAATACGAACCCAGTACGCCCTGGTACGCGACTCGCGCCGGCTGACCAGAGGCGCCGAGTCCCAGGGAGTCGCCTGGCCCGACACTCCGGAGAGCCGGATCTCCGGCATTGAAGATTCGCTCGAGATCCTGAATCGACATCTCTAGGCCTAACCGCGACCCGAATGTAGAATCTTCCTTTGCGTCTTGCTTTACGCCGCCGGAAAGTGTCATGACAACGACTTGCCTGCGGGATCTGATCTCTCCGAGAAAGTTCCTACGATTACTGGACCTCAGATTGGTCGGAATCGGAACCCTGAGAGCCATAAATCGCCAGATCCGGATCGGGGACTACCGAAAATAAGGAAAAAGGCAAAGGAAGTGAATGAAAATTTGATCTCCGATCTCCCGCCGCTCCGGGTCGAGTAGGAGCGAGAAGTTGACCCGCGCGTGGGAGAGGGTCGATCCGGCGTGAAAGCGCAGAGAGGAGCAGAGACCGTTTGCGATCCCTGGGTTTAGCGCTCCGACGGGCGGAATTTATTTCGTCTCATCGCCCGTGGAAAGAACGCAAATCGGTGGTAGGTGGGATGGCAGAAATGATAGTTACGAGTCGCTTCTGGGGGCATTTATGGAAATCCATTCCTTCAGATATTTTGGACTTCCCTTCCTTTTTTTCATTAAAAAAAAGTTTTTTCGTGTAATAAAGAACGGAAACTTGGAGCTCCAAAATTGACTTTCAGGTCGGCGTTAGGTTTGGAAATGAGGGTTAGGTGGAGCCGACGCAAGCGAGTACTCCAACCTTCACATGTGGGTAAACTTGACCGAATCCCTGTTTTTCAAACTACCCTCCACAATATGGGTTGAAAGATCAGAATCCGATCCGGTTTACTAAGTTTGGGTTTGAGCGCTTTTATATCCGGATTCGAGTTGGTGGATGAACCAAGCTGCTGCTATTTGGCATGATTCAGCTGCTCCTTGACTCCTTTGTGTTCAGTAGACACGAAGGATTCGGGTTTTCCTGGAACCAAGAACTGAAACCGAACCAAGAAAAATCTCGTTTAGATCTCGGTTATGAACCGCTGATTCCAGTTCTAGTTTAAGATTAAGTTTTAAACTGTCGAGAATTGACCAAAATCATAAAAATAATTGAAATAAAAAAAATGTAGAACTGCCGATTCCAGTCATAACCTGGTTTTAGTTCTATATAAGGTGGAATTAGAACCAGACAGGATGGTCCCCAATTTCAGATCTGGTTCTAGTTTTGATTTCATCGATTTTGATTCTAGTTGGTTCCTGGCTCGGTTCGACTCTGCTTAGAACAGTCGGACCAGTTGTAAACCGGTCTTGTCTAATGTTGGCTTCTTTAAGCCATTAGAAGTGTAACTTGATTTCTATTTTTTCTTTTCTTTTCTTTTTTTCTATAAAGAGGCAAAGAAGCTTCTTTTTATATATATATATATATATATATCGAACTCGCCACCACATGAGAGTTAGAGAAACCTGAACTCATTTGTATCTTGAAAACTCGCAGGATGGCAATTGTTGATCTTTACCTATATTTAGTAGAAAAGGTTATTGTACCAAGGTATTTAAGGTAAATGAAGAGTTATTTTTCTTTTAGCATTTTCACACATGAATATTTAGGTCGTGGATCCACAACTGTATGAAAATGTAGCTTTTAGCTCAAGTTGGTCCACACACATATGTACGTGCATGCACACACGCATCCTTGCATTTGCTTTAATTATAGTGGTCCTTATTAATCATACTAGCACATCCTTTGATAATTTTGTCATTTTTACCCATTTATTGTGTTACATCATAGGACATCATTTTTAAAAAAAATCATATTTTGATACTTAAAAATTTTTATTCATTGCATGACGAATGAAGTATCATAATGATAAGGTATGTGCGAACAACTGCTATATAATAATTTTTTTTATAAGAGGATGCCAAAGCTTAATATAGACACCCGCACATGCACTCTTTGGGCGTTGAACCCCTCACCTAGAGATGTCAAAATGAGTCAATGAAAAATGCAAGGCCGGAGCATAGAGTTCTGGCCCATACTTGTAGCAGGGTTGAATGCTCGATTGGTTATTAGATCCGAATCTATGAGACCCAATTCAAATCTACTTGAAATCCACCGTGTATAAGGTTGTTTTAGGGCAAATTCAACCACAACATTTCAGGCTTCAGCAAACCATATATACATGTAATAAAAAAGCTACATATATATACATATATATGTATATGTATATATAAAATGTATATATATACTTGTAATGGAATATATATATATATATATATATATATATATATATATATATATATATGAGCTATGTATACACACACATATATATATATATATACATGTAATAAAAAACTATACATATATACATGTTAATCGAAAAAACTATTCATATATACATGTTAATCGGAAAAACGAGTCAAGTCGGGCCTCCATGTAGCTCATCTCGTGTCAATTCACGAACCGAGCAAACTAGAAGCTCTTCATCTTGTTTAGCAGACCTATACAAGATAGATATGCACGCCCTGGGTATAGACCTCGGGACCTTCAACTTAAAAGTTTTTTTTCGAGTCCACCCCGTAGCCAGGAGAGCATCAGCTCCTTGTCATTCAAATACAGTAGCAGGTCAACATTGAGCCAAGGTGGGGGCGTCTTCCCACCCGAAATTCTAAAATTCAAAAGAAAAACTGTACCTTACATACCACACTTTGAGCCTGAAACAGACTTTGCCCCACGCTAAACTGCTCCGTAGTCTATTCGTCTCGTCCTTGAAGAATTTCTAGATCCGCCACTGCTCAAAGACATTTCTCATTGTTAGAAACAACTGGTTTTCCAAGAGTTTGGTTGTTATTTGTCCATCTCGCATGCTATCAAACTGTTCTAATTGAAACACCAACAGCCCGGACCTATTAATCAGCCACCCTGGCCTAACAGGGACTTGAGCGGTGGTGGATCAAGAAAATCTTCAGCTTAATTTGGGTCGCCCCCCTGGCAGACGAAAATATCTACTTGAGATTGGCTCCATGATCAATAGAACTCAGCCTCGGAGCTCAGCAGAACCCGAGTTGAGTTTGACAAGCGAGTCGAGCTTGAGCACACTAGCAGTGGACTCAAGCATCTCAGCTTTATATATATTATGTGTGATATATACCTAATCTCAACCATCGAGACTTGCCCCCTCTCTCTCCATATATATATATTGGGGTTGATAGCCCATTACAAATTCAAGCTAAGTGCTTGAGAATTGAATTGAAGCACTCGATCTTCAGCAGTTCTCTTGCTGGTAAAAGAAGGTTCTTTCAAACTGTCAGTGTTTGAACTCTAATCTCTGTTCTTTAGGGTGTCTTTTGATTCATGGTGCCAGGCTTATGTATGATATTGTATTATCTATAGGTTTAGATTGACATGAGCTTGAATCCAAGGAACCATGGTTTTGTTTTTGATCGGAAAGTGGTATGGATACTTAGATTTTTGTGCAAGTCTGGATAGCAATATGAGAGAGGAGTTACTGGTTTTTCATTGGTCTTGTTCCTGTAATCCAACTCCCACGTCGCCTACATTTTTAATTCAAATTGAAGTTGCTAAATCATAGTTTTATGCAGTGACAAAGTTCATCTTTGATGCATAACAAAACTTACAACTACGAGCACAAAAAATCAAGGTATATTTCACCTCGAATCACCAATTAAACACATTAGAGTAGCAACATAAAAGAGAAACACATGCTTGGCTTTTCGTGCAAAAACCCAAAGTCTAGTTCCTATCGCTCACCTCTTGCTTAGTGCTGAAGTTTTTTACTTAAATTGTGCCTATAAAACCACACTTCCATCACAACAGTAAGATCTACATTTAATATAAATAAAACTTAAAACTACGAGCACCAAAAATCAAGATTCAATTCCCCATAAACCTTGTAATGAACACACCTAAGTACCGTCTCATTTAATTGCCACAGGCTCTCGAATAACACTATAAGACAGTTAGGTCAGGATTTTCTTTGTTTATGCCATCACAATTGATTTTGACCCACTCTTAATCTGTAGGTTCCGATCTTGATGTAGGTCTGTGCTCTCCTTGTAAATGCATTATCTCGCTAACTTGATTTGTGATATTGTCGTTGCTGGAACCCAACGACAGAAGGTGCCATCTCCACTTGACTTCCTCCATCAGATGGTCCGCCACGGTCCGAACCATGATGAACCACCTTACCATTTGCTTGGTTTCCACAATTTGCCTTAGACCGTAAATATATTGATGCATCCATCCAACTTGACTCCATTAATTTCTCATCCTTCAGCTTTGGACCAGAGCTTGTATGTTGTTGCATTCTGCTCTCCACATAGTTCAGTTAAACATGTTGAGTTAAGCTGAGTTTCGATTCCAAGTTTTGGGTAACTGGGACTGAAGGTTCCAAACCGTCCATTCCTGTCGGCCATAGGATCATGAAATCTCACCGATAAAATGATTTTCTGGCGATTAACGCACAAGAATTTGAGAAATTGTGAAGGGTTCGACCGCATTAGAGCTCACTCGATCTTGTTCCTAATCAATCTTGTTGGGTCCTGTTCGAATCCGACCAGCACCAGACAGGGAGGCTTGCAACTGCCCTCTCTCTCTCTCTCTCTCTCTCTCTCTCTCTCTCTCTCTCTTGGGGCCGACTGTAAAAGGGAAAGATTGACGATCACTTGCAGCGTTGCGGACATGGCGTTGAGGTGTGTACAGCGTTACAGGGGGCGCCTTCTTTCTTCCCTCGCGTCTTCTTCTTCTTTGCATTCTCATGCTACGAGCTTCGGTATTCTCTCTCTATCTCGCTAGATTGATGTTGAGTGCGTCTATCTTTTCGTTGTTGCGTGTTTCTTCTCGTACTTCAATTTGGGTGGACGGGGGTTTTATGTTCTGGAGTTGTTGAGGCTGATTTCTGTTAATGATTTAAAGAGGTATTGCTATAACTAAGAACCCTTTTAGAACCTTACTACTGGATTGATGGTTGAGTCATTGAGAGCGATTTTCATCCATAATTCGAATCGATATTGCTGTCACTAAGTACAGATTAATCAGGGCATGACTTACTCTGACCAGCGTACACACATCTCATTGCATGGTTCCCCTTATGATGAGCATTGGAAATTTTGATCGCACTCACCTTATATGTTGGAATAACTCTTATTGGGACTCAACAATTACCGGTGTTGTATGCGGTTGGGGCGAAGTTGTCTAACAGTAGACTTATTAAAGACTAGAGAATCTAAAGCCTTATTAGGAGTTCTTTAGTTCGTAGCCATTTTGCATGAATTTCTTTTGGGTGGGGAGAATAGCCACAATGATTCCATGGCTCTGTATCTTTTTCCATGGTTAAACATTGGGCTTTGTACTGAAACTGCGGGGATATACTTGCACTTTTTCAAAGTTTTGATGGGTGGACGCTGCACCTTGTTTCGATTGATTCTGAACGCAGTTTCTTGGTTGTCCTCTCTTTTTGCTCAAGCAGAGTGTAAGAGAGTTGGCTGGGCAATTATATCAGGAAGTGGAACCATCACAAGTAAGCTATTTTACAAAGATAGAATTAGGGTGGATATTCTTGAGAGTTTGGTGCCACCATTTTCTTTGAAAGGGTTTAGTGGTGGTGACTAGGGAGTTTGATGGTTGACGGCTGAGAAGGTTAACTATAACAAATGTTATTCTCTCAATTGTATTGCTCTCAGAACTGGCTTTTGGAGAGAATCGGTTTTCAAAATGTTTCAGTGAACCTCACGCTTTTGCCTTGCTTTTTTGCTATCATCACTATATCCTATGATGTTTTGGCATTGGGCTGTGTTCCCCCATGTATAACTTGTTTTTCCATCACAACATGCTTTTAGCAATGGAAGGTGCATTTATGGATTGATGTCCTTGCATTCATGAGTGCAGAATCCTTCCGATGACATCATAATTTCCCTCTCATTATCAAACAAGAAGACTTTTATGCTTAAGCTCAATATTTCAAAAGCTGTGAGTTGTCATCTTTTACTTATTCGCTTGGTCTCCTGGGTCTTAATAATAAATAGGGCCAAGGGTCTTATATTACATGTAGTGGTGGCAGTCTAACTCAATGCACAATTAGTTGTTTTCTCAAGTTGAAAAGGGACATTCAACAAGGATGGCCTCTTTCTCCTTTAGTTTCTAGCATTGTGGGCGAGACACTAGTGGATCTTCCAAGAAATCGCAGTGCAGCCCAACTTTATTAAAGACATTTATTCTCTATTTTTCGGAAATTCCCTCTAGATTAGAATGTGCAAATGATATCCTCAAGAGCTGAGTTGAATGTGAGACAATTATAGAACTAATTGAACGAGTCATACTTGGCATAAGTGATTCTCTATCTCATGCGTATTACTTGAATGTCACCAAGGATGTGTTGGATATCTCATTCCAAATTCCCATCTTCATATTCCTAAGCTGTTCATTTGGAGATGTAATGCCTCCTATTAAATAATTCTTGACGATGATAAAGCTGTTAACTCTTCTTATATAGTAGAATGCACTATGGAATTATTTCATGAAACTATGACACTAGCTTCACTGATGGTAGACATACATTGATTTGTTAGTTTTGCAACTCTTAACCCATTTGCCTAACTACACCTTTGAATTATTGGGTGTACTTGGGCTACTACTGTATGAACTATTTCGTACAGTACATGGTGCTACATATTGACATTTCTAGAAAATTGATATGGTATAGGCTTTATATCACACATACGGACAATATCACTCTTTATCGTGTGATATGGGATGTATCACATGATACGGATTTCTAGAAAATTGATATGGTATAGGCTTTATATCACACATACGGACAATATCACTCTTTATCGTGTGATATGGGATGTATCACATGATACCTGTTCTATTTTTTTCAGCCGGATCATGTGATACAGTAGATATCTGCCTCTAACTTCCTTTTTCATGCATTCTCCCTCTTCTAGTTTCCATCACAGAGCCTTCTTTCTCTCCCTTTTTTAGCCTCTACCTCTTTCTCTATTGAACTCATTATGTTTCTCTCCTTTTTATCTTCAATCAAGTCTGCAGAATGTTAGCCGACCCTAATCGTGTTCTTGGTGATGTTTTGATTGAGAACTATTATGGATAAGTTACATAGAGAAATAAAATGAATGATTATGTGCAAGTTCTGTGGCTATGTTGTGCGCTCAGGAATTAGTTGTGTGAGGCATCACCTTGCTGGTACTGGCATGAAAGTGGAACCGTGCCCCGTTGTGCCTCCAGAAATCAAAGTCGAGATGATTCGAGAGGTATGAAATGTGCGATCAAGAAGAAGATCAACCCAGGTCTTGCAATTCTATCATAGACTTGGATTAGAAGAAAATGAGCAGGAGGAAGAGAACAAGGAGTAGGAGGGGTAGGTGGAGTACTAGAAGGCGAAGAATGAAGAAGATCTGATCTTTTTGTGTTTTTCTTTAAAATCTAAAGTTTGTATGTATATTTAATTCAAAACTTAGTACTTACTAGGTAGATTAATATAGTTTTTTTCCCTCCTGTTACAATTAGATAATTTTATTTATTAACATGTATGTTTTTTTCATGCGTGCATGTGATTCATTTCATTTTCACATTGAATCCGTTATCTCTTGTTGTGGTGCATGTCACAGGATTTTTGTTTTTCTAACTTATCTACCTAAGTAGCTAGTATAATTATGTACTTTGTTTAAATGCAGGTTTTAGCCTTTTTAGAAGATATTTAGTTGTAAATTGATCCTTAATCCCTGTTGTTAGTTTGCAATTTTTCCTTTGTTTTGGACTTTTCGTGATTTTTATGGAATGAATAAGTAGAACATGGTGCAAACCTATGCTAACTATGTGTATCGGTTGTGTGTGTGTGGATGAGGGGGGTGGGGACCAGTACGCCCCTTTATTGATACTTTCAACACTGTTGGTATAGTAGACTTCAGTATAAAGAATACAATTCAGATATATTGGGATTTTTTAGTGTCTAATGCTTATCTCAACGATTTGTAATATGGCTACACAATTGCAATATGAGTTGTGTCAGGTCTATTATGTGCAAAGAGTCACACTGCACTAATATTTTTGAATATCCTAATGGATATGCATATCCTCTGTCTGGTCTCTACTTTATGCTTTATTCAGATGATTTGACAATTTGACAATTTGACAATTTGACAATTTGTAATTTAGTATGTCTTTTTAGATCTTCTCAACTTTCAGAATTATTCTGTATTCAAATTCTTTTGGTGGTCTGATTCCTCATGTTCCTTAGGATTTAAGGAAGTACCTGAAGAAGAAAAAGGAAAATTAGTTGGGGATGTGTTCACAAGCGTTGCATCGAAGTACGATCTGATGAATGATCTGATGAGTGGAGGCATGCATAGGTTGTGGAAGGACAGGTCGTAGGTTATTTATCAAAAATTCTTCTAAACTTTCTAGGTGCTACAGATGGAAGGTTTTTCCAATTCGTTATGTTAAATTTTTTGTTTTCTTCCAGGTTGGTTTCAAAACTAAATCCATTTCCTGGGATGAAACACCTAGATGTTGCTGGTGGGACAGGTAATCTGGATGAGAATCTGTTTCAAGCTTTCGGGTCACTGGAACTTTTAGTTAGAACTTTGTGCGAAATGTTTGTGTGTATTTTTGTGTTATCTGTGACCGTGTTTGTGGATATGCTAATGAGCACAGAATCCAGTCTAGGCTAATTCGTGCTTTGTTTCTTCCCAGTCACTGACTGGCTTTTCTGTGAAGTTCTGGTGTTTACAGGAACCATATTGGCTTACATTGTAACTATTGATTTGTTGCATTAAAATGAGAATAATGTAAAATTTTGTGGAGTGAATGGAGCGCAACCTCTAAGCTTCTCATATGAGACGTTTCTTGGGTGTAGTTGATGCCTGGAAGTTCTGAGACAGGCCTTAACTGGAATTTCTTTAATGTACATTTGTAAATGATACAAAACAGTCTTGTCAAAATTGGAATTTAAATCCTTGTAAAATCGTTTTAAGATGGTTTGGACACGTGGAAAGACAACTAAAGGAAGCTCTAGTGAGAAGGTATGAAAAGCTATATTGTGAAAATGTTAAAAAATGAAGAGGAAGACCACAAAAGTGTCGGAAAGAAACAATAAAGAATGATCTAGCTTATGTTGAGTGCTTTGTTGTTGTTTGTTTGTTGTTTAAAATTTAATTAGGTTTTACATTTTTATATTTTAAGTCTCTCATAGTACAATTTGGATTCATGCCAGGCAGATCTACTATTGAAGCGATTCACCTTTTGAGACGTCTTATGGAACATTTTAGAGCAAAAAAGAAAGTCCTTCACATGATATTTATTGATCTAGAAAAAGCTTATGATAGGGTACCGAGGGAGGTTCTTTGGAGAACTTTGGAAAAAAGAGGTATCCCATTGACATATATTAACCTGATAAGAGACATGTATAATAGTGCAAAAACATGTGTGAGGACTCATGAAGGAACGACAACCTTCTTTGAAGTTAATATTGGGTTACATCAAGGATCAACTTTAAGTCCATACTTATTTATAATGGTGTTGGATGAGTTAACAAAACATATTCAAGATGAAGTACCTTGGTGTATGTTATTTGCAGATGACATTGTATTAGTGGAGGAGTCTAAGGAAAAAGTTAATAGAAAATTGGAACTATGGAGAGAAACATTAGAAAGCAAAGGCCTCCGACTTAGTAGAACAAAGACAGAATATATGAAATGTAAGTTTGATCATTTGGTTAGCTCAGAGGACATAGAAATTAAAATTGGCACACATTGCATCCCCCAAAAGGAAAGTTTAAAATACCTAGGGTCACTTTTTCAGAGTGATGGAAGAATTGATGGAGATGTTACGCATAGAATTAATGCAGGTTGGTTAAAATGGAGAGGAGAAGCTTATAAGAAAGCAAAGAAGGAAGCGAAAAAGGCCGTTAGTGAAGCAAAAGCTAAGATTTGGGAGGACTTATATAAAAAACTCAACTCAAAAGAGGGTGAAAGAGATATTTTTAGGATAACTAGGGTTAGAGATAAGAAAACTAAAGATCTTAATTATGTTAGATGCATAAAAGACGAGGATAAAAAAATTCTAGTGGCAAATGATGATATAAGAAATAGATGGAAAAACTATTTTTATAATCTTTTTAATGAAAATAAAGATGTTAGTATTAGTTTAGGAGATTTAGCCAAGTCACAAAAGTATATAAACCACAATTTCTACCGACGTATTCAAAAGAATGAAGTCAAAGAGGCTCTTAAACATATGAAGAGTGGTAAATTGGTAGGACCAGATAATATTCCTATAGAAGTTTGGAAAATACTAGGAGAAATAGGAATCACTTGGCTCACAAGACTATTTAATGAAATATGGAAAAACCAAAAGATGCCCGAGGAATGGAGAGCAAGTACACTTATACCCATATATAAGAACAAGGGAGACATTCAAAATTGTGCGAATTATCGAGGTATCAAGTTAATGAGTGAGACTATGAAATTATGGGAAAGAATTATCGAACGTAGGTTAAGACAAGTATCAAGTACAACAGAGAACCAATTTGGATTTATACCAGGCAGATCTACTATTGAAGCGATTCACCTTTTGAGACGTCTTATGGAACATTTTAGAGCAAAAAAGAAAGACCTTCACATGATATTTATTGATCTAGAAAAAGCTTATGATAGGGTATCGAGGGAGGTTCTTTGGAGAACTTTGGAAAAAAGAGGTATCCCATTGACATATATTAACCTTATAAGAGACATGTATGATGGTGCAAAAACATGTGTGAGGACTCATGAAGGAACGACATACTTCTTTGAAGTTAATATTGGGTTACATCAAGGATCAACTTTAAGTCCATACTTATTTATAATGGTGATGGATGAGTTAACAAAACATATTCAAGATGAAGTACCTTGGTGTATGTTATTTGCAGATGACATTGTATTAGTGGAGGAGTCTAAGGAAAAAGATAATAGAAAATTGGAACTATGGAGAGAAACATTAGAAAGCAAAGGCCTCCGACTTAGTAGAACAAAGACAGAATATATGGAATATAATTTTGATCATTTGGCTACTTAAGAGGACATAGAAATTAAAATTGGCACACATTGCATCCCCCAAAAGGAAAGTTTTAAATACCTAGGGTCAATTTTTCAAAGTGATGGAAGAATTGATGGAGATGTTATACATAGAATTAATGCTGGTTGGTTAAAATGGAGAGGAGCATCAGGTATTCTTTGTGATAAGAAGATACCATTAAAATTAAAAGGTAAATATTATAGAGCAACAATTAGGCCTGCCATGTTTTATGGTTCTGAGTGTTGGGAAGTTAATCATCAACATGTACAAAAGATGTCTGTGACAGAAATGAAGATGTTGAGATGGATGAGTGGTCATACAAGAAAAGACAGTATACATAATGAGGTTATTAGAAACAAATTAGGAGTGACACCAATAGAGGATAAAATGAGAGAACATCGTTTAAGATGGTTTGGACATATAGAAAGAAGATCAAAAGAAGAACTTGTAAGAATGTTAGAAAAACTAAATTTGAAAAGTATTAAAAGAGGTAGAGGACGACCACAAAAGTGTTGGAAAGAAACAATAAAGAATGATCTAGCTTATTGGGAGTTAACTGCTAACATGGCACACGATAGGGATCTGTGGAAACAAAGAATCCATGTAGCCGACCCCGTCTAGTATGAGAAAAGGCTTAGTTGTTGTTGTTGTTGTTAAAATGGAGAGGAGCATCAGGTATTCTTTGTGATAAGAAGATACCATTAAAGTTAAAAGGTAAATATTATAGAGCAACAATTAGGCCTGCCATGTTTTATGGTTGTGAGTGTTGGGCAGTTAATCATCATCAACATGTACAAAAGATGTCTGTGACAGAAATGAAGATGTTGAGATGGATGAGTGGTCATACAAGAAAAGACCGTATACATAATGAGGTTATTAGAAACAAATTAGGAGTGACACCATTAGAGGATAAAATGAGAGAATATCGTTTAAGATGGTTTGGACATATAGAAAGAAGATCAAAAGAAGAACCTATAAGAAGGTTAGAAAAACTAAATTTGGAAAGTATTAAAAGAGGTAGAGAACGACCACAAAAGTGTTGGAAAGAAACAATAAAGAATGATCTAGCTTATTGTGAGTTACTGCTAATATAGCACACAATAGGGATCTGTGGAAACAAAGAATCCATGTAGCCGACCCTGTCTAGTATGAGAAAAGGCTTACTTGTTGTTGTTGTATAGTACAATTTGCAGATTCAGTTCAGTTTGGCCAAAACCTCTAGCCTCATTTTGAAAAACTGCTAGATCCACCAAGTGATTCTAACAAGATTAGTGCAAACCACAAAATGAAAAGCATGATGGTATCAGTGATAGCAAACTTCTTTGCAGGTGATGTTGCATTCAGAGTACTTACAGCTGTTAACAGTGTCACACGTAGAGTTAATCTGGGTGCTTCAGAAGATGAAGCTGTTGACGAGACTCAGGTGTATGTCTGTGACATCAACCCTGCCATGTTAAATGTTGGCAAAAAGAGAGCTTCAGAGAAAGGTACAGTACCATACAGTCTTTTTCTTTGGGGTTATCTTTGGTGGTTATATTTTAAGTTCTGTGTATGATGTCATGTTTACTTTTCTCTAATGCAGTAGCATAACAAGAGTCCATTCTAGGTTTGTGAAGTCAATACATAAATTATTCCAATTCAGGGAGAAATAAGTGACTGGTTTTATACTTGAGGTAAACACTGGAGTGAAAAGGTTGAGAAGATAAATTTCCTTTCCTGAAAACAAAGAAATGATGAAGTGAAGCTTACACATACCTTGTTGAGATATGAAGATCAACAGGAGCACGTCAAGAGGGAAACTGAAATGATAGTTGACTTTGTAAAGAAGTTGCTCTCCTTCAAATAAATGTATATGCCACTTCAAAATGGGTTAATGGCTTTAACTTTTACCGATTTGTTTCCTACTTTAGGTGGGGTCAGCTAGAGCGTGCGACATAACACATCTGAGGAAATGATCCATCACTGTACTATTTTTACCCCACTCAGAAACCTTTGAGTTCTGGTGAATTGGTGCTAGAAAGATTGAACTCATAGGAAAGGACTTGGCAGAGTTTTTTTTGGTTGTTGGCAGCCTATTTTAAGCCTGTTCCTTTATTCATGCTGGGGGCTTCCGATGTAAGGGACAACTTTCACCAAAGGTGGAGTTAAGATGAGTTCATCATGTTAGTCTTCAGAAACTGGCGTTTAAGTGCCAAAGGTGTTAAGAAAAGGTATTGAGTCGTTAGGACTTTTGAAACCCATGTAAAGATAGATGTGGGCATGCTTGTACCAATTGCATATGTTACAGGGAACCAAATCCCTGAATTGTTGTTCACTACCTCAAACATTCTAGCATGGTGTACCCTGTGACAATTCAGATAAACAAAAAGGTTATGCACATTTACAAGCATTCAACTGCTATCAGTCTATCAGTTTCAAATAATGGTAAGACCGAGAAGTGCTCAAACATGCGATCTAAATGAAGTAGGGTTAAGCAACTCAGTTGGAGTCTTCTCTGCAGTTTCGGATTTGTCATTTATGAATTAGCAGCTCTGTGGTTGGCTCTTTCTGAGATCAAAAGTCTGAAGTTCAGGAAATCACAAGAATTTATGTCGCATCATGTCAAGCTGTTATGACAGTTGTTGAAACTGATATCACACAATTTCTCTACTTTATCTGCACCTGGATCTGGCCTCATTAGTTCAGGAAAATAAAAAAACCCGTACTTCTTGATTAGGCATTAGTTGGAGCTGCTTAACAAAATGGGTAGGCTGAATGCTGGAGTAAGTTAAGTCAAGTCTTTGCCTATCCATTGGTAAATTGTTATCACAATGAGAAACAAAATGTGACTTGCTTCCCTTTTGGAATTGTAATTTTCTTTCTATCTTAATTCTAGGTCTTGCTGAAGCTCGCTCACTTGTATGGGTGGAAGGAGATGCAGAAGCTCTGCCCTTTGAAGATAATACAATGGACGGGTATACAATTGCATTTGGGATCAGAAATGTGACGCATATAGATAGGGCCCTCACTGAAGCTCATAGGTGAGCAAATTGCTCTACTTTTCCTAGCGAATGCTACAAACTTGCCTAGTTACCTCACACCTAAACTGAGAGTTCAAATTCTTTTTCTTTTTTTTTCAGGAGGGGAGTTCAAATGCATTTGTGGTTATTTGACACTTAATTTTTATATCAAGTTCTGTATAAGTAAAATCTAACAGAGTATTCAGATCCAATTTGGATCAGATCATACTTGGGTCATTCTATTTCATATCTGTGTCCATGTCCACTCAAATCAATACATTTCATGTTTAACATATAAGGGTATTTTATGTTCCTTCATTTGCTAAATGAAGTATTACTGTACATATTTTTGGTATTGATATGGTTTTGCTTCATCGGCTCTCTAGAATTCATGCCTCAAATTTAACTAACTACACATTATTCAGACTCTTCGAATATCAAGCATATTCTGGCCCACACAGATCTGTTTGTGTACAGGCACTAGTGCCACCAACGGCTAGATTACTAGCCGTTAGGCCCTTCCAACAGCTCTTTAACCCTTCCAACAACTCTTTTTAATGGTTGTTTTTCACCTCTCTTCTCTATAAATATCTCAATGTATTCAATAAAGATTAAGCCTCCTTGGCCAATTTGCTAACACGATTGATATCCACTACTCCATTCAATACGTTGAAGTATCATTTTTATTTCATGGTATCAAAGCGTATATGCTCTTCGTGATTATGAAGTCACTACCTCGGGAAGTGTGCCAAATCCTAGAAGTCTCTATTTGGGACTTGGAGATTTATGGTACTTTTTCAAGTATGAAGCTTGTATTCCTTAAAGATAGAAGAAAATTGTTTCAATTTTCGATTAAGAACTTCCAACTACAAAACATGGGCGTAATCAATGGAAAACTATTTATATTTGAAAAAAATTATAGGGTTATTTGAGTGGATCGATAGTGGAACTCTCTATAAATGTTATTTTGGAATAAAAAAGAGGTATTTAAAGGAGGCCATAGGACAATCTTATGGGTTCTTATGAACAATGTGAATGATCACATTAGTTAGAGACACATTGACCGACTTTACCAATGCCAAAGAAGCATGAGAATACTTGAAGAAATCTATTGAAGAATATGACTATATGAGTTTAGAGTCATTTTTAGTACATATAATGTCTTAGGACAGTAAAATTGATGTTTAGAGTATTATTGCAATTGTCCGAAGTCGTAAGCGCATTTTGGTAATTTTTTGTACTAGGGGTATTTTGGTCATTTTATGTTTTACAGCTCCTTATATAAGGGCTGATAGGCTGTATTAGGGTAAGTGTTGCAGAGATTAAGAAAGAGAGAGAAAGAGGGGGGGGTGGCCTCCATTGGAGGTCCGCCTCTTCTTCCGATCTCCATTGTTACTCTTATTTTTTTATTAATATATTTTAGTGTTTATTATCCGCTGCGTTTCTCGGCAATCACAACATGGTATCAGAGCCAAAACTTGGAGTTTCAGCCATCGTGGAACAGTAGTAGACAAATTATGGGGATTCAGTCAAAAATTGTAAGTTGATTCAATTCTTTGGCTCATTGTTTTATTCTGTAATAACAAAAGAATCCATAGAAAAGGAGGGATTCTTTTGTTGATTACGTTCACAGCAAAAAAGAAGGAAAATAAAGGGTGACTGTTAGAGCGAAGGAAACAGTCGAGGCAGCAGGCAATGTAGTAGGAAGGTTACCAAGTCCAATCTTGGGCTATGGCACAGATTCAAGACCATACGGGCGTGACATGGGTTATTGCTTTCCAGGAATCAGGAGAGATACTGGAATCTTCTGTGAAGGAACTGTACCTTTTGAAACATGAAGAGCACGATGATTCTTGGTTAAAAGAGATTATAAAGGATGCTCTTTTCAGTCAATATTTGTTCAAGCTTAAAATTAAAGAGGACGTTTATGGTGATGAGCAACAAACCAAAGTATCTATCCTCTCAGCAGAGAAAATTAATTTCTCTGCTGAGAGTAAACATCCTTTGAGTTTAATTCAGAAGAACATATGATATTCTACTGATGCTTCTTTGGATTGGTCTGATATATGCAGCAAAGTCTAAGTCTGTTTCTGGTTGTGCGACAATGCAAAATGAAGCATGTGGCAAAATGCCATTTATGTGGTCAGTGTTCACAGACTGATCGCTGATTACTAACTTGTTTCTCATGGGAACATGGGGATTGCCCATGACTTGGTGCAATTTGTTCGTCACTGAGACATCCATGATGAATGATGTGTTCTCATTGCTGATGAAGCTATTGTCATTCTTCTTCACGTGTTGCATAAAGAAATGGCTTTTTTTAAGAAAGAATGCTTGACCTTCCTTTCTGCAAGGTTGTGGCCCATCATCACTAGAAGAAACTTTCTTGATTTTGCCTGGTTGTTCCGTGGCCCATCACCTGTTTCACATGAATGATTTTTTAAAAGGTAAGTTTATTTCTTGTGAATTTCAAATCCTGAAAATAGCAGTTACAGATTTTATTCCCTGATTTTATGGAAAGTAAACCAGACAGTTAGTTATGGAAACTTAATTTCCAGATTTGGTGGAATAGTAAGATAAAAAGGGAAGCATTATCTCCATGTTTTTTTTGGAAAGAAAAATGGGTAACTGTTATCCATCGTCTGCATAAAGAAAGTGACTGCAGAGAACGGAAAGATGGACAAAGAAGGTGGTTAATTGCCTACTGGTGGGCCCATCCTTCCCAAATATTGTGTAATATGCCGAAAATGTTTGCGAGTTTATTGACATTTAATGGTCTGATCTATGACCTCGATAATTCATTAGTCTTGTCTGATCTTGGTGACAAATATGGCATAGATGCTGAAACCATCAAGTTGATCAATACATGGATGATTACAATGTGAGCAGGTGACATGAAAAAGACCATCTGCACGAAGTTAACTATAGTAGTTCAAGCGGGTCATTATCATTTTGATCATCTGGCGAGGACACCTATGAAGATGGGATTTCTTTTCTTGATGAAAATCTAAATGGTGAACCTCAAAGAATAGAGGAGATTAATGATGGATCTCTTGATTCTGCTGTCAACATAATTTATGATAATGATGCTCAAATAAAAAGATGGAAAAGGAATGATGTTGATTATAAGAAATTATATGAAGAAATGTTTGGAAGAGAGGACTATGAAACAGGTGCTTCACCTGCTCCGCCTAACGGTGCAGATGAGAATTTATGCGCAGATTTTACTAGAGACAGTGAAAAGAAGTCACCAAGTATTAAAGACAAGAAGAAATTTAGGATTCCTCACCCAGAGGATGACAAGCAGCGAAGGAGGCTGGTTAGCTGTGCACGGAGAGAAGCTGAGCAGCGAGGGAGTCTTCCACCTTCTGCGATTTTACTCATAGCTGCAACCTGCTGTTATGGCTTCCCAATTCATACTCATGTGAGAATGTGTTCATAGAGAACTGTTACATAAGCGTTAGTGATTATGGTATTGTAATTAAGGGTGGTTGGGATCAGTATGGAATTGCTTATAATCGGCCATCCACTAACATCCATATTCGTAATCTTGTGGTGAGTGCTGGAGTGTCTATAGGCAGTGAGATGTCAGGTGGTGATTTTACTCATGGAAATGGGATTGGTGGAGAATCAATCTATGGAAGATCTTTCCCTGACGAGAACTTCAAAATAAAACATGCCGGACCAGATCTTCTGTCTATGGCAAATGCTGGTCTAGATACCAATGGATCACAATTTTTCATCACTACTGTCACAACCAGTTGGTTGGATGGCAAGCATGTTGTGTTCGGAAAGGTTTTGTCTGGGATGGATGTTGTTTACAAAATAGAAGCAAAGCGGCACACCCAAAAGCAAAGTTGTCATTTCCTACAATGGCGAATTGCCACTGTGAAAGCCTACCCTGCCGTCTGAATTTTCAGCATCATGTAATCTCTGATTCTCCAATAATGTAATGTGAAGGAATTAATTTGTTTGGAGATCTGGTGCAACCTAGCTTTCATACTTCAGACTGCTTTTGATTACTTGGTTGTGGTATTTTGGTAGAGATCAGAGGCATTGACGAACTAAGATGGGTGCTGCGGCATTTGGACTCTCCTGTTTAATCCTCTTGTTTGGATCCTTCCTGCTCTCTCAGGGAAAGGCTGAAAAGGATTCGAATTAAGTAACTCACAAAGTTTACTTTGATGTGGAAATTGGGGGCAAGCCTGCTGGTCAAATTGTTATTGGCTTTTTTAGGTAAAACTGTTCCTAAAACAGTTGAAAATTTCCGAGCTCTTTGTATAAGTGAAAAAGGTACAGGGAGTAGCGGGAAGCCTCTTCACTACAAAGGGAGCTCTTTCCACAGGATTATTCCTAGTTTTATGATTCAAGGCGTGGTGTTAGGATCAAGACTGCACCTCGTCGAGGTGGTTATGTGCTGCACATTTCTTACCCAAACCTACATTTGATGATGTCCGAGTTGGTATTGTTATAAAAATATATTACAATGAGCATCCAGATAGCTATGACCCTAAGGCACTTCTTGTAACATAAGTTTCATTGGAGTTCATGGTCAGAGAGTGTTCATGTTCAAGTCAGGATTGAAGATAGCAAGAAAATCCCAGTGAAGGGTGTGTTTTTCAGAGACAATAGTGTTGAAAGAGAGAGATGTTCAGAAAACAATATGAAGAAAATAAGAAAGAGAAGACAACCATGAAAGCAAAATTGAAGAGTTATTGCAGCAATGAAGCTGTTGAAAATGACAAATCAAGAAGGCTACGTATTGCAGCGAAGAAGATTGCTTGGAAAATGGATAACCAAGGGGCTGAAAAATTTAGAAAAATACAGAAAATCAGTCTTTTTTCACTACATATGCATGAAAAATTAAATCATTGAAGAGGCTAGAGGAATTTGATGGTATGAAATGTGGCAGTATCACCAAGAAGCATGAAAGTTAAGACCTTGGGTTGCTGAAGTAAACAGCTAAGAGGGCTGGAAAAGTGGCTGCAGTCACCATGTGAAGGGGCACAGACCGACTAGTATGAGCAGATGTCTGTATTCTGCTATTTGAGTGGTAGAGAGAGGGCACCCAACTAACACACCGGCCGCAACCACCATGTGAAGGGGCATAGAAAAAGCCGTGTGAAGCGTGTATGGTGGAGTAGTACCTCCTATCACAAAAGATTTTCTTTCTCAATAGTAGAAGAAACATGACTTTTAAGTGTAGCTGCTAAATCACTTTATGGAGAAGAAGAAAGAGAGAGGGAGCAACCGACACCCGTAGAAGGGTCATGTATTATCCATGTGTTCACTATTGTTCAAGTTGTTTTTTTACAGAAGTCTTGAAGAAATTACTAGTGCACGTGTGATGAAGAAAGTCATGAAGATGATCAGCCAGGAAGGCTGAGTTGATGTTGTAGCCATAGATGCTGCTTGAGATGATCAGTCAGGAGGACTGAGTTGATGTTGCAGCTAGAGATGCTGCTTGAGATGATCAGCTAGGATGGCTGAGTGGATGTTGCAGCCAGAGATGCTGTTTGAGATGATTAGCCAGGAAGGCTAAGTTTATATTGCAGCCAGAGACACTACTTGAGATGATCAGCCAGGATTGCTGAGTTGATGTTCCAGCCAGAGATGCTGCTTGATATGATCAGCTAGGAAGGTTGATTTGAAGATGTTGCAGCCAAAGAAGCTGCTGAAGATTAAACCAATGATGAAGACAGATGAAAATTTTTGGCAAGTTTGGAGTTCGAAGTATCTCACTCTCAACTTGAAGGGGGGTGTTGAAGAATAAGAGTTTATAGTCATTTTTAATACATATAATGTCTTAGGACAGTAAAATTGATGTTTAGGGTATTATTGTAATTGTCTGAAGTGGTAAGAGCATTTTGGTAATTTTCTATATTAGGGGTATTTTGGTCATTTTATGTTTTACAACTTCTTATATAAGGGCTGATAGACTGTATTAGGGTAAGTGTTGTAGAGATTAAGAAATAGAGAGAAAGAGGGGGGGGCTCCATTGGAGGTCTGCTCCCTCCACCGATCTCCATTGTTACTCTTTTTTTTTATTAATATATTCTAGTGTTTATTATCTGCTGCGTTTTTTGTTAATCTCATGTTGAAAGTGATGTTGCACATAGGATGACATTACGTGATAAAATATCATCACTAAGACAAGGAGACAAAGGGGTTAATGAGTTCTATAGTGACTATTCCAATATTTAGAATCAATTAAATGGATATAAAAAGAAGTGTACATAATGTTTTAGTTAAAGATAATGTGAAGAAAATGAAAACTTCGTATATCAATTTTTGAGAAGTCTTAAGGAGGAATTTGGAGGGGTAAGATCATCTCTTATACATCATAAGCTTTTCCCTACTAAAGAAGAGGTTATTGGTGACTTCCAAATGGCAGAAACAAGACTTAATAAAGTTAGGTTTTAAAAAGATTTTGCCTTACCCGCATCTAGACTCAGAGTACACATTAAGATATATGAACCTTCACATTTCAAGATTGAAGGATCAAGTGAGACAAAAAAGAAAGTTATTTGCTACTTTTGTAAGGAGGTCAGACATATTAGGCCAAATTGCCCAAGATGAAAGAACAAGGTGACATTGATAGAAACAAAGTTCTTCTTCCTCAATTCTTGCTCTCCATGAAAAAAATAAGGTTTCTTCAAGCACAATTTAAGGAGAAAACAATCATTGGTGCGATATGCTCTATTTCCACCCATAACATTTAAGTATGACTCCTTGGTTACTTGATTTGAGTGTTTAGTTTTGTATGACTTGTAATGAAAACTTTTAAATTCATGCATAAGAAAACCTTTATCATGTGTGTTTACCACCAATGAAACCAAACTAAAGGTTGACAAAGTAGAGAACCTTCAAAATTAATTCCTAAATTTAGTGTTTCAAAATTAAAATTAAAATTACTTTTTGTATCTCAAATATCATATAATTGTTGTGTTATAACCTTCTCACCTATGATCATCTCTCTAAAAAGGTGATTGGATGTGACTATAGAGAAAGAGGACTCTATGTATTGGATTATATGCTTAATATTGGACATTCAAATATTTTGTCAAATGATGAATAACTATAGCACAAAAGTCTTGGCCATTTAAATGTTTAAAAGTTTTATCAATGTCTCATTGGAAAAAAAAATATTGAATTTTTTTGTTGCAAAGACTTTGTTCTTGGCAAAATGCAACATCTTTCATTTCTAAACAAAATATATGTTACAAGCAAACCTTTTAAAATTGTAGACTCGGATATTTGGGGTCTTGCACCCATTATGTCAAAAGGAGGTGTCTCCTTTTATGTATCTTTATTGATGACTTTACTAATATACATGGGTATATCTATTAAAAGCAAAATCCAATGTTTTAAAATTTTTTGTCACATTCCATTAACCTTGTGAAGAATCAATTTGATTTTGAAATCAAGGTATTTAGGTCTGATAGAAGTGGAGAATTTGTATCCAATGAGTTTAAAATATATCTTGAAAATCAAGAGATCATCCACCAAACCTCTTGTACCAGAACTCCTCAACAAAATAGTATTTCCGAATAATAACATAGACACATTGTGAAAACCATTAGAACCTTGTTAGCATCTAGTGGAGTTCCTAAAAATCTATTGGAGAAGCCATTATGACGTCTGTCTATCTAATAAATCGCATGCCTTCTTCAGTATTACAAAATGTTTCTCCTATTTGAAAAATTATTTAAACTTATACGTAACTACTTTAGATTAAGAGTATTTTGGTGTAAATACTTTGTGTTTACAAATAAAGAAGATAAACTATCTTCGCGTGCATTCGAACATGTGTTCTTGGGGTATGGAATAAACAAGAAATATTATAGAAGTTATGATCCCAAGAACAACAAGCTCAAGTGTGAAGAGATGTTAAATTCTTTGAAAATGAATTGGTATTCCAAAAACAAGTTATTGATTGCATTGCATCGATGATAGTAGATATTTCGTTCTAAGTGATATTTTATGTATTCAAAACATAGATTATCAACTTGACGAATCAATGTCTTAAGGCACATTGTGACTCTTTTTGAAAGACATTACACTAAGAAAAACACAAAAGTTAACCTATGATTCTAGATCTCCCGAGAGATTCGTCTCTTATGATTTTTTTTTTTCAAAACATAGTACCTTATTAACTACTATTCTAACCGTAAAGAAACTTAGGACGTTTAAGGAAGCCCAAACGTCTCAGGATTGGATTCAGGCCATGAATGAAGAACTAGATGCTCTACATGGAGCACAAACATGGGACATTGCAAAGCGTTCCGAAACAAAAAAACCAATAGAGTACATATGGGTATACAAAATCAATACCAATGGTGATGGTATCCTAGAACGATATAAAGTTAGGCTAATGGTCAAAAGATACTCTCAAGTGACTACGATGAAACCTTTGTCCCAATCGCTAGAATGACAACTGTTAGGACCCTTATTGCTCTTAGTACCAATTATTGAAGCAGAATACATATCAATGGCCAACACAACTACAAAATTAACTTCGCTAAAAAGACTTCTTCAAGATCTTCAGATACCTCTTGAAGCTATCCTGATTTTGTATTGTGACAACAAAAGTGCTATATATATAGCCAACAACAATACATTTCATTAACGCACCCAACACATTGAGATCAGACTGCTATTACATCTATGAAGAACACCTAAAGGGAACTTGACGCTACACTTTGTGATATCAAAGTATCAACTTGCATATGTCTTCACTAAATCACTTCCAGCCGTATGATTCTAGTTCCTAGTTAGCAGCCTTTCAGTAATGATACCGTCAATTTGAGGGGGTTGTTAAAATATGTATATTTTACTATATTTTTTTGTTTGTAAAAATACACACTTTTGTAATCAGGTTCATCAAGCACTAGGGCCACCAGCAGCTAGATTACTAGCCGTTGGGCCCTTCCAATAACTGTAGCTGTTTTTCATGTTCAGTTGGAGTCTCTCTTCTTTACAAATATCTCAATGTATTTAATAAAGATTAAGCCTTGGCCAATTTATATACATTCTTTTGAGTGTATTTGCTATTGTTAGTGCATTTGCTATTAGTCTAGCCTTTTCTAAGGTTTTTCATAGTATCCTTTGGTGACTCACGATTGTTGTATGTGTATTGGATATCCACTGCTCCAACACGGTGAAATATCATCTTCATTACAACATATACATGTACGTATACACACATATATTTTATGTATGTATCTTCTGCCATTCGTCTTTAGGATGTTCTCAAAATTGAACGGAGAACAGTTGGTGTCTGAATTTGATTGAGCTGATTGACACCTACTTTTTTAGGTGTCAACGAATCTTTGACTTCTTATTTTGGAATAACTGGTAAAAAGAGCACGCGATGTTCAATCTGGGTTCTGGTCTTTCTCAATTCATTTTCAATATATATGTATATGTATTGTATGGAAACTGGATACTGCCCACTTTTAACCATGCATAATTATGTCAATCCTTTACTTTTGGGGTATGAGTATTATTTAGAAAGTTACATGGGTTTTTAAAAAAATATAATGAAGACTCTTATTACACTCATGCCCCCAAAAGTAAAGGGTGAAGCATGAGTATGCAGGGTTAGAGGTTGGCAGCATAAACACATGCACTCTCCCTCTCCCTCCCTCCCTCTCTCTCTCTCTCTATATATATATATATATATTCTGAGGGTCAAGCAATTGACATCCAACATCATCAAGTCAATTGAGCATGCTAGTAGCTTCATATACTAGGAAAGAGTAGATGATTGTTATCTCAAAGCTTTACTCTTTCAATTATCTGATATTTTAACTCATGAAACTCATTTTGCTATTTCAGGGTATTAAAAAGAGGGGGCAGGTTCCTTTGCTTGGAGCTTAGTCATGTGGAGGTTCCTCTATTTAAACAAATGTAAGTGTGCATTATTGTTCAGGTTGATCATGCGCTCTGAAAGCATCTGATGCTACTGTTGCCTTTGAACTTAACTGGATGGCCGTCTACATATGTTAATTGAATTCTCTCTCTCTCTCTGTGCAGTTATGACTTGTATTCTTTCTCTATTATACCAAAAGTTGGTGAACTTGTTGCTGGTGATCGAGATTCATACCAGTATTTGGTCGAGAGCATCCGGCGCTTTCCTCCTCAGGTGAGTTGCTATAACTTTTGTGGGTTTATTTTATTACTTGCAGGCATTTGAATAGCTTGACTCAATAGAAATGTAAATCGGATACAGGGTAACTGATGGGCTTGGGTAGATGAATCATTTTGATAGCATTTATCTGCAACCGTGTATGAAACGAGAGAAATTTAAGCCTTGATATTAGCATTTTCCTGACAGACGAATATGCTGGCTGGTTCTTTATCCTCTGAGTTTCTGGTTAATTGCCAACAGGAAAAGTTTGCGGCGATGATTGCGGATGCAGGGTTCCAACATGTCGAGTATGAAAACCTTGTTGGGGGTGTTGTTGCGGTACATTCAGGCTTGAAATTATGAAAGACTTATCGTTCTCTCCAGTCCTTGCAGATTGAGAGTCTTAACATAGGCAATTTGATTTAATAGCCTGCAACTATAACACGGGCTGTTTCCAGGCCTCTAAATTCTGATGGTCTTGTAATGGGGGTTCTTTATATTCTTTCTTTCTTCCCCATATTATTTTAGTTTATGAATCATAGAGAAGTGTTTTCCCTTTGGCTGCTTCCAGGCCATATTCTGGTTTAGACTTGGATGCAAATGAACTAAATTTAATATTTCGGACTTATATACCCTGTATGTTTGACTTCCATCTTATCGATCTAATAGTTGAATACATTCTTTCTTTGGATTCAGATGCATATACGGGATTTCTCCTGATTTCAATCACCAATTCTATAGTTTGGTCTGTAATAATCATAATCTGTTCTATGGAACCGATAGAACCAAACCGAGCTGGCAGTTCAGTTTGGTTCTAGTTGTCTGGTGGTTTGGTTTGTTTTGGTTCTAGTTTGAAAAAATTCCAGCAGTTCGATTCACGGTTCCAATGTTGGAACCAAACTAAACCATATATATACACCTGTATATACATATATACCACATATATACACATATATACCATATACATATATATGTATATTCACATTTTATATGCATATAAAGTTATAAAACTTGTATATATAATCTTTATAAGTTGATGTGTATGAGTTTTATAACCTTATATACATGTAAAATGTGAATATATATACATAAAGTTTATATATACAGTTTATATACTTATATGGATTTAAATCTTGATAGCTTTATAAGTTAATATATATGAGTTTTATAACCTCAATATACATGTAAAATATGGACTGTAGATCCAAATATTCTCATGGCATAATACATTGTATTTAGTAAAATGCTTAAATTAGTATAACCATAGGTCATAACCGAACCAACTGAGTTTAGTTTGGTTTGGTTCTTTAAAAGTTGAGAACTGAAACTAACAGTTTGGTTTTTAGGTTGAGGCTGAAACCGAGCCAAATCGAACGGTGAACACCCGTAGAGAGAGAGAGACTTACAAACACGGGTTGGGTTAGCCATTCCTTGACCTGGTATTGTTAGGTATGTTTTGAATCTATGATACCAAATCAAGACCCAAAACAGTGCCTTCACAACCTTTTGTTGGAAAACTTGGCATTTCAATCCATTCCTTACAAGGTGAGAGTTCCAAATTTAAATGCAAAATGATGATGCTTACTAAGATGAGATTTTGGATCCAAAAAGGAAGTTTAATTTCTTAAAGATCTGTATGCTATGAGATCCAATTGAGCTCATATCATGAAAAATGGGTCACGTTTCTAAATAATGTAAAAGTTTACAGGAAAAGAATAAAGAAAAATATTCTTTTGCTTTTGATAAAGTGGGAAACTAATGCGGGTCCAACTCCAATTTGGAGGACCCGTATCTGCTTACTGTTAGATAGAAGAAAGAAAGGCGGGCATGCGGACGTCCGAAGAGTGTTTGTTGCGTGAAGCTCTTCCGGTACGAAATCTCCCTCGAGTCATACACGCACGCACCCCCTTCTTTCCTCGACGCCACAGCGTTTACTTTACCCTCTTCCGTCCGTTGCCCTCTCTCTCTCTCTCTCTCGTTCGGTCGTCTTCACCGGCGCAGCAACAGATCTGCAGGTTCTGTGTGTGTGGGGGGTGGGGTGGGCGGGTGGGGGTGGGGACTTAGGAAAGGAAGGAAGATTTGCGTCAAGAGGGGCAGATAGACGGTCGAGTCTGAGAGATTGGGGGAGATCTTTTGAAATCTTAGTTTGATCCTTGCTTCATACGTTAGCGGGAAGCTATCTTGTTATCTGATTTGTTTCTTGTTTCTTGAGAAGTTATGAATGGTAAACGGCAGAGGGAGTTCTCTAGATTGATGATTGTGTTGACCTTTTGACCATGCAAGAGAAGCCGTCTGGCTTCTTCTGGAAATTCGGTTAGCGTTTGAAACGGTTCTTTATTTTGCGTGGTTTTTTCGTTTCCCCCAATTTCTTTTTTTGAAGGGATTTTGTGGTTTTTATGGTTGGGTGATGATTCTTTACCGTAAAATGGAGGTAAAAGTTTCATTATTCGTTATGTTATACATTTTGTTTAGTTTTGAGAAGAAATCAGTGGAAAAAAATAAATATGAAAAGGAAATTACCGTAAGTAATTGCCTCTTCGGGCATTGGTTTTCCGCTAGTAGGCTGTGCCACAAAAACCAGCTCCTGCCTGTACGTCAAGTGAACACAGGAGACCTGTAGGAAGTAATATGGGGCCTGGGTCTGGACGGCCTATGGTAACAAAAGTTCCATTTCAGAAATCACACGGTTCTGCATCAATCGAGAAGAAAGGTCCCCATGTTATGGACAAAAGTAACCCTTCTGTTGGTGCATCATAAGCATCCTTGTCCAAGCAGCAAACAACAATTGAAAAGCGCTCAGATCAGGAGAGACAACCTCCAAAGAGCACGAAGCTGGCTGCCAAGGTAGTATCTCAACGACCAATTTCAACATCCACCAAGATGGCTTCGAATCAACCGACATCCACCCCTTCAAACATGGCTTCTCAGCTGTCGCCATCGGCAGCTGCTGGCATCGCTCCTCAGCGACCAAAGTCTGCATCTTCCAGCATGGCTTCCCAACAACGACTGAAATCTGCATCCACTAGTATGGCTTCTCAGCAACGACCAAAATCTGTGTCCGCTAGCATGGCTTCTCAGCAACCGGTATCTACTAAATAACAGTCTCTTTCTCTCTCTCTCGTGTTGGCGAGTTTTACAACATTTATTGTTAGCCTATTAGTTTCAATGGATGATGGTTTAGTTTGACCTTTCCTCTTGTGTTTCTTCTTTATCTTTTGACCTTGTATGTTTCACTAGGAAAAACCAGTTTCATGAGAGTGTAAAAACTGGATCAATTTATGTGACACCAATAAAAGATAAAATGGGAGGGAGGTACATGGTGGTTTGGACAATTTTGGAATGATGGGTAGGTGGTGCTAAGGTGATAAAAAGGTCTGAAATTAACTAGTAAATAAGAGATGGAGGATAACCTGAAAAGTGTTGAAAGAAAACGGTAATACATGATATTGCTTGTTGCCGTTAAATGCTCATATAAATGAGATCGAGTACGACTGCATTTTAGAATTATATGGGTGTCCCTACTTATTGTAGGAGACAACTTTATTTTGGGTTTGATTGGTTTACATTCAAAGTTGTATCAGGTGATGCAGGCCAATCCTTTGCATGGTGGTGGGGGTTTGCAGTACGACTCAACATCGTTGGCAAACACTGTATTACAGTATTGTACGATGCATAATGCTATGATATGGTGTTACAAAACTATTTATAACCTTGGACTTTTTTATTTCAAAACGATAAATTTTCTGGTAGGCTACGATATGTATCTTAAAATTGTCTTAAATGATACTGAACTTACATATCTTTTGAATCCAAATCTTTCTAATCAGTGAAAGCGTTAGCTACTTCCAGTTTCACTGTTAGAAGGGCAAGCATGCTATGATTGATCTAGTGCTCTACTTGATAGGCAATGCTTGGGGAAAAGGAGAGTGTAGCTGAAGAACATGACATCTAGTGCTCTCTTTTGGCCTTTGGTCATGCTTTTAGTGCTCATTATTTGTGCTTTGCTTAGCTTCTCAGCCACATTCCGTTCTTTCTTGCAAATTTTTTGTTTTCAGAATTTTGTGTCAGCGCTATGTCTTTCTTGTTTGCTTCTTAGTTCTTATTTTACTTTCTCTCGTTTCACAATGACCTCAAGGTTCATGCCTGCTTTCTTTCTTCTTGCAATTGTATGAACTTTCTACTGATAAAAGCAAACAGTTGTTGAGGCTGTCATTCATCCCTTTTGGAGGAGAAAAAAGCAAACCGTAGATATTTTAGGAAAAAGGCATCTAGATTTAGTCCACCTCTTTTACTTATGCTCTTGGTTTTGATTCTTGCAACGAGGAATCTTTTTCTTTTTGAAGTCTTGCATATCATGATCTTGTCACGTAGTTAGCAAAATTAAAAAGGGTGGGGTAGAATCTACTTTGCTATGGTATCTTCTCTCTCTCTCTCTCATCATTTTGTTTTGAAATATGTAGCCTATGAATTAAAATCCATCAAGTCCTATGAGCAACCACCGGCCAAAAAAGAGGCCTGTAGAAGAAGAGTACTCTGGTGAAGATGAATACGAAGATGAAGGCGGTGGAGGGGACTACCGCAGTGTGATCAGGCAGATGTTTGGGTGAGTTTTCTTTTCACCAATTTTGGTAAAGGTTTGACTGCCTTAAGTGCTCATGCTGGTCTGCCTGGAACAAATCTGAAAGTGTTGGTTCCAACATAGGAATTGCTTGTGAAATATGGAGTTGGATGACCATGCCTTTTACGGCCTTCTTGGTTCTTACTATGTTTTTCTCATTGCTTGTATACAGGTATAATCCTAATAAATATAGAGGAATGGACGATGATGACAGTGACATGGAAGTAGGTTTTCGCTGCATCGAAGCTGAAGAAAGGAGAAGGTAATAGATAGTTTAAACTTTTCTATGAGACAGGTTCCATACCAATTGCATTTCTTGGTACCGTAGTAACCAAAACTACAATTCAACTAAACATGGCTTCATGATTCCGAAAATCAATTGTTTTAGATGTCACTTCTTAAAGGTGGGACCCCTTGTGGTTCTGTAAAAGTGTGAAATGAGAGTTTTATAGTTTGTCGGTATTCAGATTGCTGCAAGATTCATCTAAGGATGTGCAACTCAAACATCCGCTGGTTCTCTTTTGATATGTTCCTGTATCACATTGATGTATGACCTTATGCTGCTCGTGTAGTGCAAGCCTGCAAGGATTGCGAAAGAGGAAGATGAGAGGGAATTTGCCCTCATTGAGGAGGAAGAGGGGCGAGAACGGCAAAAAAGAGAGGGAAAGAGGCTTAAGATGAAGAACAGCCAAAGATAGTGTCTAGTGAGTTCGTCTTAACATCTTGTTACCCAATTGACCTGGCACGATTACAATTGCATATATCTATTTGACCCATTTTGAGTGTATTAATTTTTGTGTTGGCATGAATAAGAAATCTTTGTTGGTGAATCTTTCATCTCTCGCCTTTCATAAGATCATGTAAAGTTGGGTCATTCCAACCCTTCATCATCGGCCTCGAAACTTCCCTGCTTGTTTGGAGAATCTACTTTGGATTTTAAAGAGGAATTGATTCTCGATTCATCAAATCTCCCACTTTGAAATTCTCTATACATCGTTGAATCAGTAAGAAAGCTTCAACCTTGTTTTGGCTAAGAACTTGTGGGGTTGCCTTTTCTGATTTCATGCATTTGCATGTTCTCTATTCTACCATTTCTATGGGTAGCATCCAGTGATTTTGATGCTGAGCACTTTTAAGAGACTGTTGAAAGATTAGATGACGGACTGCAGCTGATTGTGCGGCTTTTATGAGCGGGCTGTGGTTGGTCGGGCTCCTATCGATTGCATGACATTCTGGGCTGGAACTCCCGACCTTACAGTCACTGAGCTATAGCCCTTCTTGTGCTGCTACCAGATGACTTAGTACCCAATTGAGATGGTTCACCTCTTAAGGTGAACGAGAATTTTTATACCATCCTTTTTAGATTCGAGAGAGAGAGAGAGCCGGTTGGTGTTTCCCATCAGTCAGAAAGATTTCCTTTAGATCAACGAAATCTTAGGACTCAAAAGAGCAAAATCAGAGATGGACATGGCCAAAGAGATGAGAAATCAAAGTCGTGACTGAATTCATCAGCAAGTTTTTGCCCCTCGACCGCAAAGAAAAATTATAAGATTTTATTTCCCAATGCTTGGACATGAAATCCTTTGGGCCGCCGGGAGATGATTTTAAACGCATTTCGGAAACTACACTAACAAACACCGTCAATGGAAATGCAGTTTCTTGGCAAATCCCAGTGTTTGACAAGGCTCCACATATTGGGCAGATAGAGTGTGACTGAAACCTCATATCAATGCAATTAACGTGAAACCCATGATTGGGCACTCTAAATCGTTCTTCTGCAAATCTAAAGCATAAGTAAAAGTTCGTAGTGATTGACTGAATTTTCTTTTCTAAGCAAGAGTTGCAGAGGGACGCGCCTTGTCAGGAAGAGGACCTTGAGTTTAGCCAAATTGTATAGGAATCTCAAAAGCTGAGGTTGAGCTGACTAACACTAACGAGTCTTGAGCAGAAGATAAGAAGCCAAAAAGAAATTTTTTTCCCGCCATTTAAACGTGTAATGTAGGACGTATATAGAATAATGTGGTTATTAAAGCAGTCAGTTGTCAACCGTAGTAGGATATGATGATACAAGCTGAACATGAAAGGAATAAAGTTGGTGCCTTAGGGCCATCTATAAAACATCAGAAAAAGATTAGAAAGCCAAACAAGATGCTTATCTTTGGTACCATAGGGCCATCTGTAAAACATCATGATATTGTTGCATTTTTAAAAAAGTAATTCATTATTTTTGTTGAAAATCTTATTTTCCATCTTTGGCTTTCTAATCTTTTCCTCATGTTTTCGTGTCGGGTTTATTTGGTGTTTGTGCTGAGCACAGGTCAAGTTCTCGGTTCAGGTGGACATAAATACAAACTTTCTGGTTGTGCTTGTGTTGGGCTTTCGTGTTCTTCCTCAAATTGCCGCCCCTTTTAACAGGGTCTATTTGAGAAATTGGAATATTCATTGCCAGCAAACAACTGCTAAGTAGTGTGTGTGTGTGTGTGTTTGAGAGAGAGAGAGAGAGAGAGAGAGAGAGAGAGAGAGAGAGAGAGAGAGAGAGAGAGAGAGAGAGAGATTCCAAGGTCTTCCTAGCAACTGAACCTCCAAAAAAAAGAAGAGGTCTTCTTAGCAACTGGGAAATAGTAGCAAACTTTGCTTCTTGGTCCTACCTGCTGGTTTTGATGGTTCGGGTCGGGATGCTGGCAACCCAAACTCGAAACCATTTAATTGGGCTCCAATGCAATAATATTTCTTTTTATCCATATTTGACTCCAAATAAAAAATCCTTGGGACAACCCGAATCTGAGTTCATTGCTTATATAAACAATATAAACTGGATGCGGGTGATAAATGATTTGTATTCTTCATTGCTACTTCTCAACAGTATCTTATCTTGACAGGGTATCGGTTGCCAAGCCCTTTTTACTGCCCTTGTTAGTACAACATACTAATGCATAATAAGGGGAAAAAAGTATCTAAAAATCGAATACAACCATTCCAAATATAGCACATATATAGATGATTTTTAATAAAAAGTACCTAGGCCATCGAGCCATGTATGTGGAGTTGCTCAGAATTGATAATATGCACGATATATATTTAATGCCTTTTACCTCCATTAATGGTGTCAAGCGGTCTCTGCTCGCATCTCCCATATTATATGTTAATACGGTAAAAAAGGGTAGAGCTTTTTGCTGAAATTTTAGGTGTTTGATCCTCTCTTTCTGTCAATTCAGATCAATAAGAACTTTGATATGCATTTCCTCTTTGTACATACTGCCAGTCGGTTGTGGAGATAGCAATGGTAGCCATTCGGGTTGGATAATTCATATTCAAATCAATGTAAATGGGTTGAACATCCGCCAGATCGATTTTGAATTGAAGCAATGGCTTTGAATAAAATGCAAAATTATCAGTTAAAGTCTGACTCCATATATAGACGACAATGATCACCACCAAGTGAACATTTATGCAAAATTTCTTGGATTCAGTTTGCTAGAGGATCCAACCCGGTCATGTCTGTTCACAACCCCATCTCTAATTGCATGGTCCTCATTTTTTTTTCTCTTTTTGGTACAATGGAGAAGCTTAAGCCCGGGCACACCCGGGTAATTGAACTCATGATCTTTAACTTGTGAGCCAACCCTACCGCCATAAACTACTGCTCTTTGTGTTGCTGTTATTGATGATGATAATGATGATGATGATGATAATGATGCTAACTTGAGCAATGGCGGATCTAGAAATTTTTGGAGAGTATTGCGGAAGTAGAACGGGTCCGCTCATAATATCCAACGTAAACCATAGTTTTCTTTTGAATTTTAGAATTTCCGGTGAAACAGATGCCCCACCTCGACTCAATGTAGATCCGTGACTGAACTTGAGTTTCGTAGGGGAGGTTTCTGCAGTTCTGTTTTCACCCACTGCAAAGTACAAATATGATGATCCTTGTTGTTTCCACGAAGGAAAGATCATTTGCTCGTTGAATTAAGTGGGTTAACCTCTTGCCGAACTTGGTGAGAAATTGTCCGACAACGTATTAATCAATCTATACTGATATGTAGTAAAGAAGTTGCTTAATCCTTGGTCCCTGCTCTACCAGATATAGCTCTCTTCAACATTAATTTCATGAAATGTTTTGTTTTTTTCAATTTATATTCACTAATTTTTTCTTTATCAGTTAACTCTAAAAGTTAGACAAACAAGTTTATGTGTCCCTTAATCTACCATACGACTTACGCAAACATATGAAACTTGTGATGGATGAAGATCACATGAATGTGTCGCAGTCATAAAGAACAACAAGTGACATATTCAGAGGAGCAATTTAGTGACTCTACGTGCATCGAGCTCACGACCTGCAACTTATGAGCGGAGTCGCCTTGTCAGGTGGGCTATCTCTCTGAGTGCTACTTGTAAAACATAGCATGTATATTAAAAAACATAAAAGACTATATTATTGTACTAAAAATATAATTAGCCAATAACAGTTAATTATCTTATATACGTAGAATATGTAAATCATTTCAAAATAGCACCCGCACTGTTAGTTCACTAGTACGGCTTTCCTTCACCCAGTTTCAGGTGGCGAGTTTGATTCCGGGGGTGTATGCGTGTGTTAGGCTTTTGGTCTCCTATTAAAAAAAACATTTCAACACCATTATTTTTTAATTAAAACAATATCCATAACTACCGCCAGGTAGTTAATCCTGCCCGTGGGATAGAAGCATACGATGCACGGAATAGGGTAGAAATCCACAAGGGTGGCGGACGATAAATCGTGATCTTGCATTCCAAGTATTCTACACATTTTTTTATTTTCTGTTTTTAGCATTAAGGATCTCTCTCTCTCATATGAATGGGGAACGGTCAGCCTTGACCTTTTTTCTCTGTTGCTTTCACTCACCGCTTTCGCTAGTGAGTCCCACTACTTTCTCCTCCCCCTCCCCCTCTCTCTCTCACGCGGGCGAACCCTGTTTGATATGTTCCTCTCTTGATCAACCCTTAGTGGCATCTCTCTCTCTCTCTCTCTCTCTCTCTCTCTCTCTCTCTCTCTCTCTCTCTCTCTGTCTCTCTGTCTGAGTGATGGCTACGGTGGTGGGCATCCCCTCGATGCCGATATTCAGGCCGGAATTTAACTACTCGGACCAATATTACAACTATAACTCGTACTTCGAGAGGCGACAGGCCTTTCTCCGGAGCTACCGGTTCTGCCGGAAGCGAGGGATTGGAGAGAGGATCAGGCATTCGCTCGCCCGCGCCAGGAAAGTCGTCTGGGCTAAGTTGCGGTCCGCACGAAGGCTCCGTCGCGTCCTCTGGCTCAGACTCAGGCTCGCGGTCGCCGGCCGACGGAGATTCAACTTCCATTGCCTCGCCCACCGGACCGGGTACTACGGGTGAGATAGATGGGAGACCACCACCCACCAAGTTACTCGTGGATGTTCAAAGAACTTCTATTATGCGTTGGTGATTTATGCATCGGCATTTTTCCTGCGTGGTTGTGACATATACGGTGTGATGGAAAGCAACAGGTGCGTTGTTTTCCGGTTCTTGATCCTGTGATCAAGTCCATCGAAATTCAGACGAAACAAATCACTGCTGCAACTTTGGTGGGATGATTCTGTTGTTGGTGTGTTGAATTTTTCATGTTCTATTTCCTGGAAATGGTTGCTGTTATCGTTTGTCTGTATTGTTATTCTCACTATTAAAAAAAGGATGTTCCTCTTTACTTCTAAGACTGTTCTCCGTTGAATTTTACGGAACTAACACTGCTGGCGCTCGCTGTAGTCAAATTTTCGCTTTTTCCCTGGAAAAGTTTCTCCGGCGTGACTGTGGCGAATCTTCGAGGTGTGTGCGGTTTTGGGGTTTCTCCACAAGCTGATTTTCCGGGATGGTTGTTATGGGAAGGTGAAAAACGTCTAGACGTTGTGGGGATTCTCGAGTTCTTCGTGTGACTAAAGAAACCTCTCCGGGAAGTTCGCCGGCGACTCCCGGTGATAGAAAATACTATTTCTGTATTTGACTTTTAAAATTTAACTGATTCGTCCTCGCACTAAATCAATTCCTTGATGAATTTAATTGGTTCGTAATTTCGAGTAATCTGGTTTGGCTTGGCCAGTTTACTCGCTTAAAGATTTTGACGTGAAGAGCTAAAACCCAAGCAGGGGAACAATCTGGCTTGTATAAGTTTGCACCTTCACTCACTCAGAGTGTTAGTTCGCTTGGCAGGGAGCAGGACTCGCAATAGGAAGGTCATGAATTCGATACCAGTGGTGTGCATATCTGGCTTCGGGCCTGCCCATTGCAAGCAAAAAGCTGAAAAAAGGCCCCCCTCGCCATCACCACAGAGCCGACTGTTTCTTTTGAACAATGCATATATATGGGGTAATATTGCTTGGTTTAAATGCTTGCTAATTTTAATAAATAAGAGGGACTATTGCATTTAAAACATATGTTTAACTGCCTAATTTATCATGACTTACATCGAAATGTGTGCAAACATTAAGCATTTTTTTACTGGTTGCCAGACTTTTCAATATGCCATCAATTAGACACCTATCCTAAAGGTTGGAGATGGCCAAATACAAAGCATTGAACATCTTATTTATGAATCTTTTTTAGTGCTTCACCTCCCTTTAGAATTGGGTTCTAGGACATGTGGAGACGTATTTATTTTCTGGATTCAGATTCAGCAAACCTCCAGCGAAACGGATTCTTCATAAAGAAGCAATTAAGATGAGAAGGAATCCTTCTCTTCTGTCAATCGTCTGTGGCTTGAACCAAATCAAGCATTTAGAAGTAAAAGTGATTCATAGTTGGATAATCATGGTAAATTTATAATTAAAGTTTGAATCTAAATAAGAAAAAGAAAGAAAATCAAATGAAAATGGGATCAAAATAGGGCACCCTTTTGGGGGCTAAGCTTAATCAGCGTGTAGAATGATGATGCATTATTGAATCATCACTTTTAGTTTGATAAGTCTCTGCTTCTAATTTTAGGTGTAGGTTTCTCATCTTCCATTGACATTTCTCTTTTTCTATTATGCCTACCACTGGTCAGTGACGAACGCGAGAAAACGTTCTAGAATAACGTGAATAACCCACTGCTACAACCATGGGCTTTTCCTTGTGGGGAGAAGACTGAGGTAATTGAAAATAGAGTACTAAAGTCCATGTTTTTAGTCGAACACCTGAAGGCGATCACATAGCACAACGAACTATCACCTGGGTAGGAGGTTTACTCACAAGTTGAAGGTCATGAGTTCAATACCCAGAGAGTGCATTTTGCTTCAGGCCTCCCCATCTTACCCAAAAAAAAAGGCAATTATATAAATAGAAGAACGAATCGATAATTCATTTGTATTAATCCTCCTTGGTTGAGTCCATAACATAAAGATTTTGCTACGGAATGTCAAGGCACAAGTTCAGGTGTTTCTACACCGAATTCAAAGTAAAAACCGCACCATTTTCGGGTTTGAGCGACACTTGACGAGGTTGGATGAAGTATAAGATGCCTGAAATTCTCTAACAGAAGGAAGAGACAGACGAAGAGCACAAAGAGCAATAGCTCTCCTGGTTAAGGGTTCGACTTACAAGTTGAAGGTCATGAAATCAAAACCAGGGGCATGCACCTGGCCTTGGCCTCCCCACTGTACCGGAAAACAAAGAGAGAATACTGGAAAAGCCAACTGGTTAATTTTGAAAAGTTTACCTTCGTATTTCCTATTCAAACAATTTTTTTCTAATCATCGAATACCGCTTTCTAGAGCGACAATAAATTAGTCAATTTTGATGAAGATGTTGGTCCAAAACCCTTGTATGATTCATTTATATGGATGATCTAATAACATGATAACATTCATAACATACATATGTATGTGTAGACATGGCGGTTTAGAACATGCCCGGTGGATCAAACCGAAACCACAGGCCGCGGAACCGGTAGTACCCAGAACAGACCCCTCGGTTCAGTTACGATTCATGGTATCTGGAAACTGACCCAGATCTGAGGGTTTCAAACCACCACAAAATATTATTTAAATATATTTTTCAAAATTTATCATCACAAAGTCCTGCCATTGCATATGGTGGAAAGTTTGATGCCCAGAGGACGCATTGCCCTTCTTTTTCAAAAAACAAAGTTTTTCACCAGCGATTTCCAAACCGCAACTAGAATCGATTATGTATGTAGGTAGTTTGTCCCCATCCAATCGCAACAGTTTATCATCACAAACCGCAAACAAGAACCGACAGTTTAGAACCGTCAGTGGACGTGTCTATATACCTGGGTGCTGATCCAATAGCATGATGACATTCATCATACGTATGTATGTAGGTGCGTTTGTCCCCATCCAATGAACCTCTATTAGCATCCCATCGTAAGAAAGATAAAGAGGAACTGAGAGAAATGCTAAACAAGTTTAATTCTGGCCACCAACTTGTACATGAACAAGACTGAGTGAATAAATAACAATTAGGAAGAGGGAAATTCCTGTCCTCTAACCAAATGAAGAAGAAAGGTGTTTGAGAAGTGAGGGGAATAAGTCATATTCCATTCCATTGTATTGTAGAATCTGTTGAATTTGTGATGGGCCGATGGATGAAGTTTGATCATGTTGCTTGTGAGGAAGTCATTACCAACTGCATTGATTTTTGGCTAGTCTATCAAGTTCTTAGCTACATAGGGAAGGAGCATGGCGACCATTTTGCTTGTCTTAGTACCCAACCTCCCGTTCCATATTGAGAGGAGAGAGAGGAGTCACTGTGCATTTATTTTGACTGTACTTTCTTCATAAATCTTATCCGTCTTTCTGGAACTACCGTTATATACTTTGACACGCTATAAATGTTTCCTTCTTTGCTTGTATCAGTAACTAACCTTGACACACACACACAAAGAGAGGGAGAAAGATTGCCGACCTTTCTTCTGCTTTCAGGCAATGAGCTAAAGTTTAGTGCTTTAAGGGTGAGATACTCTTTATTATAGTTGACTCAAAAGTCCTTTGCTTGTATATCCTTCACGGAATTCCATCCACTTATACTCAGTTAAGCCAAATCGATGGATAGGATGTCGAGGGAAGGAAGGGTTACTGCATCACAGATTTTCTTCCGTCCGTTGGTTGTGCGTATATATATATATATATATATATGAAAAGCAAATCACCATGTGCCGTCACACAAACCTCCACCGCTGTATTTATTTCTAGAGTCTCTCTCTCTCTCTCTCTCTATATATATATATATATATAGAGAGAGAGAGAGAGAGAGAGAGGTAGAGAGAGAGCTTCAGCCTTAACAAATTCTAACTCTGAGCCGTTCATCAAGGATATCAATGATTCAAATTTAAAACCAAAAAGTAGAAAGCAATTATGAATGAAGCACCACAACGTACACCTCTATTTTTCACTTAACGGTTTTGAAGCTGAACCATTCATCTCCTTCCTTGATCTAATGATTGGAGATTTCAAGTATATTTAAGTACCTAAAAATAAAAGCGTATACCAACTACTCTCTCTCTATATATATATATATGTTGGTAAATAGAGATCATGACAAATAACATGCAGAGGTAAAACACAGGCTCAACTCTCAAGAAAAGTCATCAAGAGCAAGGTCATGGCTAAGAATCAGGAAGATAATTGGATTATGGCTATTGGCAAGAGATTCACTTGACAAAGTGCTTCCCCAGTCATCTCAAGAAAGCTAGCTCAAACACACACTTCAGCATTCCAGAAACCAATGTTGGAAGGCATTAATCCTGGCATGTGCATGACTTTACAATGGGGTCTCCCTGTTCTTTCTCTGCCGCCTTCTTTCCATGGAAACAAAGTGGCATTTCCATACAAGTGACTGACGATTCATCAAGTAATGGTAATATGAAAATGTGTGTGTGCACGTGCGCGCGTGCAAGAGACAGAGAGATGATAACATCATAAGTAATAATATACACACAATGAAGACTCAGAAAATGAACAAAACTGCTTATTAACTTGTATTAAATTCTACTCCCAAAAGAGTTCCTGAATTTCCAATTAAGAAATCGACTGTACAACAAACTGGAGCAACGACCTCCAGTCATAACATCAATGATATTTCAGCTGAGTTAGACACAAGAATTGGCCATTAACATTAGCTAACAACCACAGCTACAAGCCTACAACCAACTTGGCAACTTTACCATCACATAACCTATCATAATGGTCAGCCTCATCTCTACTTTCCCATATACACTCATGTTATGTTTCTATGTTTTAGCTTGTCATGATGGAGATCGCAATCCCAAGCTCTTCATCTCAGTATGATCTTGGCCAAGGGACTCTTGATCACCACTCTCTATTTGCATCTCGCGAAGGTTGTTCAGCGCCCTTTTCCCGTACACAGTGAAAGCAATGGTAGTGACAATGGCGACGATAAAAGAGATAACATTGTACGCTATCTCAACAGGCGTCAATTTGAGATTGTTGTACTTCATGTCTGCTAGTGTTCTTATCAACCGGCCACTGCATATTGACGATAAGGCTATTTGAGATCATTTAAACGTACCAGCATCCAAATAGCAGAATTCCTGACCTCAATCTGGGTAAGAAATCCTCATTGGAAGTGGGAAGTATATGCAAATCAGAGTGATGACTTACCTATATATATAAATAAAAGCTTCAGGTATCATTCCGGCAATCGAACCACATATATAAGGCTCAAACTTCATCTCCGTTACAGCTATTGCATAGTTGAAAACTGTGTAAGGAAAAGGTGAGACCCTAAAAAGGGCAACAACCCTAAACTGATGAGACCAACTTCCTTGGGCAGCCAACCTAATAACAGCAGCCTTATCAGGCCATCTGTTCAACCATCTCTGCATGCAGAGAGAAAATCTTTCAGAACAGACTTAACAGATACAGAAAAAAGTACCAGCAATATAGAAAATAGAAAATCAATACTACTACAACTACAACTAAGCCTTTTCTCATGTTAGAAAAATAGAAAATCAATACAACTAGAAAAATACTCACACGGATGCGCTCACGAAATAGATACCCGATAAAGTATGGCAATGCCATTCCAATGGTTGTTCCGGCCATTATTATAAAAAATCCAAAGCCATAGCCAAATATCATCCCGGCCAACCACATGGAAGGTCCAGAAGGTATCAAAAAGACAGGGAACAATGCCAGAGAGGCAACAAGCACAAGAGCGAGAACAGGCCGGCCAAAAGCTGTTGCTTCCCACTGCATAAGTGGCAAAAGAACCTGAAGAAGAGGAGAAACAAAATTATCATTAGAATTAACTGGCCGCATGAAACAAAAATATCATCACTGTTATATTTTCCATCAATGGACATTCAGAAATTGTCAAAATATACATCATGTCACCATGTCCTACATTTTACAATGTGAAGTCCTGCCGGGAGTAACAATATCCAGCATACTAAACCTACCACTTCAATGAAAACAGGGGACCTAGTTTCTCATCACACTTGGTGCCGCATTGCACCATAACAAGATCAGTAGCCTTACTAGTAGTAATGAAACCCGACAACCAAGGAATCTTATCCCATATGCCACTTGACACTCAGATACTAATCCCAACTACATTTACAGAATTGAGCCCTTTTTTTTCAGGGTGAAGTATACCACCAGCATCTAGAAGCCCTAAGGAGCCCAACGGATCCAGTTCTAGCCGAGCCAACTATGGGGGGAAAGCTCTCTCGGTGCTGGTTTTCTCCTTCACAAGGCTCGTAGACCATTGCTTAAGAGGAACAAAGTGTCGAACCACTTGAAACAATCAATACATTTGTAACAGAATTGAGTTTTAAGTGATACATAACACAATTGCATAGTTACAGGAATAAGCCCCATGTGCAAGGGGGCGTGATGGCATAAAACAACCCTCTAAGGAAGGAAAATTAAAAGGCTGACTGCTTCAAAGTAAATCCTGAAGTACCAAGGACCATGACATAAAGCGCAAGGAATCAACATAGGACGAAAACAAGATGAGAGGACGAAAGACTAGGGAAGATAATAAAAAAGAAACAGAAGTATAAGAATTAGATCGGAGAACAAGGGAATTTAGAAGAAAAGAAAACCACAATGGGAGAGAAGAGAACAGGTGTAAACTTATAGTTCGCCTCTTTGATGACGCACAAGAGACTAGTGGCCTAAGAGGCCGTTACAAAGAAAATGGATAACAAGTAAACTATGAGAATCTATTAACTAGATTCAGGTTCAACAACATAGATGAAATGGATTGATGCTCGGAAAGGCACAGATACTATCCTTGACAAAGACAAAGTCACAATAACTATTGTTCAGTGAATTACAGATTTTCCAGCAGAAGATCGAATCTCTAGAATAACCCTGTTTTCATTTTGAAATAACAAAAAGATGTATCATGATATTGTGAAAAGTATATGCAGTTACCTATTTCACAAAGGTGATTCAAGTCCTAGAAAGAATATATAGTAATCACCCGTTTTCAAAATGACATCTAATAACTTCAAAACCAACTACAAGACCAAGCTTGAAGAAGTAGCCCAGCAAGCCCCAAACAGAAGCAAATAATGATCATCCACCGGTGAAAGAGCATTAGTAAAACAAAATTATCATTTGTCACCACTTTGAAGAGATGGAAATTCCACAATTAGAGTACCACCATACAAGGTTACACTTTTTGAAGAGTTGGTTGACAACTCATACCGCCCAAACACTTTGCTCACTTTGGAGGGGAAGTTCCAGCAATTTTAAAGACCAAAGCATATACAGATAAAACAAACTGTGGAAGGATTCCTGTTTGTTCCTTGAAGATGATGTTTTCCATCAAATTAACATCAAGAGATACTCATTTTATCTGTTATGTTAACAAGTTTTGAAGAAGGTGTAACACTATATAAGTAGATCAAGTCTCTAAGGGAAGGCACAACACTTGGTTCCTCAATTAGGATGTTTAAATCTCACTTAAGTATCCGTGGCATGGTACGTTGGTTTGCCGTTGCTTCATTGAAAGGGCATTTTTGTTTGTTACTTCCTTTATCTATTCATCATGGCCTCCTCTTGTTGTTTTCTAGTTTATAGCTATTTTTTTCTGATTATTGTTATGCCTAACCGCTGAATTTCTCGTGCATTTTTTTACTTCAAAAAGGAAAACATGTGGAGGCTGATAATATTAGCCTCAAAGCTCAAAATATAGCATTGTCAAAATTCAAGTACATAAGGATTTGGGCATATAACTTGAAAAAAAGCAGGAAAGAGTAAAGCAAAGCTAACTGAATAAGTTGATGCACATTACAACAACAACAACTAAGCCTTTTCCCATACTAGATGGGGTCGGCTACATGGATTCTTTGTTTCCACATAGCCCTATCATGTGTCATGTTAGCAGTTAACTCACAATAAGCTAAATCATTCTTTATTGTTTCTTTCCAACACTTTTGTGGTCATCCTCTACCTTTTTTTATACTTTTAAAATATAGTTTTTCATACCTTCTTACAGGTTCTTCTTTTGATCTTCTTTCTATATGTCCAAACCATCTTAAACGATGTTCTTTCATTTTAACCTCTATTGGTGTCACTCCTAATTTGTTTCTAATAACCTCATTATGTATACGGTCTTTTTTTATATGACCACTCATCCATCTCAACATCTTCATTTCTATAAGAGACATCTTTTGTACATGTTAATGGTTAACTGCCCAACACTCATAACCATAAAACATGGCAGGTCTAATTGCTCTATATAATATTTACCTTTTAACTTTAATGATATCTTCTTATCACAAAGAATACCTGATGCTCCTCTCCATTTTAACCAACCAGCATTAATTCTATGCGTAACATTTCCATCAATTCTTCCATCACTCTAAAAAATTGACCCTAAGTATTTAAAACTTTCTTTTTGGAGGATGCAATGTGTGCCAATTTTAATTTTTATGTCCTCTTAAGTAGCCAAATGATCAAACTTATATTCCATATATTTTGTCTTTCTTCTACTAAGTCGGAGGCCTTTGATTTCTAATGCTTCTCTCCATAGTTTCAATTTTCTATTAACTTTTTCCTTAGACTCCTCCACTAACACAATGTCATATGCAAATAACATACACCAAGGCACTTCATCTTGAATATGTTTTGTTAACTCATCAATCACCATTATAAATAAGTATAGACTTAAAGTTGATCCTTGATGTAACCCAATATTAACTTCAAAGAAGTTTGTCATTCCTTCATGAGTCCTTACACATGTTTTTGTACCATCGTACATGTCTCTTATAAGGTTAATGTATGTCAATGGGATACCTCTTTTTTCCAAGGTTCTCTAAAGAACCTCCCTCGGTACCCATAAGCTTTTTCTAGATCATTAAATATTATGTGAAGGTCTTTCTTTTTTAATCTAAAATGTTCCATAAGATGTCTCAAAAGGTAATCGCTTTAACAATGGATCTGCTTGGCATGAATCCAAATTGGTTCTCTGTTGTACTTGATACTTGTCTTAACCTACGTTCGATAATTCTTTCCCATAATTTCATAGTATGGCTCATTAACTTGATACCTCGATAATTCACACAATTCTAAATGTCTCTCTTGTTCTTATATATGGGTATAAGTGTACTCACTCTCCATTCATCGGGCATCTTTTGGTTTCTCCATATTTCATTAAATAGTCTTGTGTGCTAAGTGATTCCTATTTCTCCTAGGATTTTCCAAACTTCTATATGAATATTGTTTGGTCCTACCGATTTACCACCCTTCATATGTTTAAGAGACTCTTTGACTTCATTCTTTTGAATATGTCGGTAGAAATCGTGGTTTATATACTTTTCTGATTTGGCTAACTCTCCTAAGATTACAAAAATAGTTTTTTCATCTATTTCTTATATCATCATTTGCTACTAGAATTTTTTCATCCTCGTCTTTGATGCATCTAACAGAATTAAGATATTTAGTTTTCTTATCTCTAGCCCTAACTATAAAAAATATTGCATCTGCAAATGCCACAATAGAACTCAAGGGAGCGCATTACCTTTTCAAAGAGGAAAGGTACTCCATAAATGATGAAAATAGTCAGAGCAACTAGCAAAATTACAGTGTACAACAAGGCCTTGAGCCACCAGAATAGTCTGCTAACACTAGGATCTTCTTGAGAAGGCACGATATGGCTGCTATTCACCCTTGGCTCATCTGAAAGAACCAGCCGAACATATTCATATTCACTTTTCCCCTCCACTGCTCTATCAGGGAGTGAGGTTCTTTTGTTGGAATCAGCCAATGGGCCTGACATGTCCTCCAGTAGTCTGCATAATTGAACACTTAAATCAGTTACCCGATAAATCAACTATGAACCACAGTGAAGAAGTTCTAAACAAAACTAAGTTACTATTGAGAAAGAAGCAATAAGCAGAATTCGGTGAGAATATTACTAAAGGAAAGGATGAACAAGTGGCAATTTTTGAATAAGGGGTAAAGTAAATTTCATTGAGAGAGTACTTTGTACAAAAGGTCCTAACAGAGGGAGGGACCAGAGGATCTCTGAAAAAAGGGTGAATGAATTAGAAAACCAAACATGAACAGCAATAGATACTTGAAAGTTCAAAGGACGGACTTTTGATCATGAAATTTCAGTAATCCAAATAAAGCACATCAGGCTTGGCTCCAATTGCTTACACTATGACAGCTTCTCTGAGAACTTATCTTCTCCAAACTTAACAGCCTTTGGATGATGGTTATAACTTTACAAATCTATATAGGGTGGCAATATCTAGGTTAGAGTTTACCTGTTTATAGTTTATATATTGGTATAATTTCTCATCATTGTATTTTCTTCGAGTGGCAGTACATAATGATATTCACAACCTTGCTCATAACAAGTTAAATCGACAGATATAAGCATATAGGTCCCATCCCTGTTACGATTTCCAGATTAAAGTTTAAACCATACTATAGCCTCCAGATGTACTCACATCGAGTTCTACCCTAATTACACATTCTTCCAGTTTAAACTAATTGAAAGTCTAACTTAAACTAACCTGAGAAAATGTTTTGTTGATCAAGAGATAGAATTCCACCAACGGCAGTAAGAATATTATGGATCCCCAATAGGAATCCCACATACAAAAAATATAGCATCATCAATCAAACTTATGTACCATATGGGCAATTGGTGTACCTTTACCTTTATGTGTCTGTGAATGCACGTGAGCTATTACCAGACCTACAAGTTCAAGGATGTGGAAAACAAGCCAAATCTCCTGGACTTTGTAAATATTGGGATAAAAATACAAGAAGCATCAAGCCCAACCTTACCAATATGCAGAAGTAATGTACTGGTTTGCCAGATAAAGCGTGAGTCATAGCTCATCTCAAATAAGCCAGTTATTTAGCAGCAGACGATTGATCAATCCTATCAATATGTGATTTTTGGCAGAGTAAACGTCAGAGATTAGAATTCCTTACTTCTCCAGTAACGCTAAGAGAATCTAGATTTCTTTCGGTAGTACTGTGAACTCGCCTACATGGAGGCGTCCTACAATTCCTTTTCACACCAAACAGACGACTGAATCGGTTGTCGAAACCAAGTGATAACAATTCATCGCTTACATGTGAAGAAATCGGGAACTGCAGATTTCTAAAATCCATTTATCTCTCCCCGTACATGACTGCTCAGTTTCGTATTGCTCAATCAAGCAGTTTTATTCTGTCATACAAATAAAGAAGTTTCATGTAACAAAGGTTACATGATCCCTGTTCCATTGAACTCTCAATCCCACCAAACTAAAACCCCACCACAGCAACAACCTTAAATCAAGCCGCTGTATTCGTAATGTTTCAGAATAATCGCAATAAAAAATGAAAAACCAAACAAAACCCTAGCGATAAAAACGCATTAAAACATATCCCATAAAGATCAAGTATAATGAAACCATCAAAGTCATAAAGAACCAGGGAATCGATCTTTACACAAAAAAAAAAAAAACTCAGCAGACCGCCGAGAGAGAGAGAGAGAGACGCAAAAAAGGAATATGTGAGACGGGGGAACAAGGATATTACCTCTGACAGCCTCAGAATTGGAGAGAGAGAGAAAGAGAGAAGCAAAAAAGGAATACGTGAGACGGGGGAACAAGAATATTACCTCTGACAGAGAGAGAGAGAGAGAGAGAGAGAGAGACAAAACGCTGTCTAGGGGGAGAAGCGGAGGAGGGTTTTCCGTTAAGGATGAAACGGAACAGGGAGTGGAATCCGTGTCCACCATCCGATGGATATCGTTCGGTGGAGGGAAGCCGGTGGGAGGGATGCTTCCCGTACGGCTACGAGCCTTCCTTCACGAGAAGACAGAAAAGCGCAAGACCAAAAGGGTACTCGCCAGCGTGACTTCCCAAATGTCTATAAAGCCCTCCAGAAGACTCCTTAATGACCAAACGGGCATTTATTCCGTCCATTTGAAATTTTGAGTAGTTCTTGGTATGACTCAATGAGACGCTGGATCTGGTGCCACCCCGATCCAAACCCAATTGCATGCTGACTCCGATCCGTGGACACTGACCCGAAAACGAGAGAGCTGGGTTACCTATAAGTGTTGGATCTTACAGTGAGATTTTATATCCTCACCGAATTGAGTCAGGTTCCACAAACAAAGATTGAGAAACAAGGGCACTCTGAGCGTTAGCTTACTAGCAGGTGGCGAGTTCAATTCTTGGAGAGTTCATGCGTGTGTGTGTTTAGGCTTCAAATTCCCATTATAAACCAAAAGCAAAGACCGAAAAACAGGGTTAGTAGATCGTGGTGACACGACCAAAGCGACCGGTTTACTACAACAACAACAACAACAACAACGAAGCGACCGCTTTAAGCCCTTAAAATTTTTAGACATCAAACTTAGATGAAGTCCTCCAATTTTGTTCGCCATCGTTAATAAGGCCTACTTTAAATGTTTAGCCTTAGGCCTCAAATTGTGTCGAGCCACTCCTGTCAGAAATGGGTTCGCTTACTATATCCAACCGATCTTTAGGTCAAGCAACTTAACACGAGCTAGACAATCTCATACCCTGTACAAGGTGTGGTCATAGAACTAACTCCTCAAATCTGCAAACCAAGTTGATACTGTTAAACTCCAACTTATCCGGTCGTCTGGTTCGATTGGCAAGGGCAGTCAATTCCCAGCAGCCATGGGGGAACGAGAGAGTCCTAGTCTGTAACTCGAGTCCGGTTTGGTCGGGGTCTTTCCTGAACTCAGCTTATCTATAAAAAGGACATGGGACGCATAAGACCTGATTTAAGTTGGGGTAGTGATGCCAGTCTGACACGTTTACATACTAAACTGGACCGACTCTGACCCGAATTGGTTGAATTTTTTTATTTTCAGTCCAAAGTTTTAGAAAATCAGTTGTGACCCAAACCCCGATTCAACAAATTTGACCCAAAGTTCTTCCTGTCACAGTTTAAAGCTAGCTGGAAATGAAAAAAGAAAAGGAATGAAACCTACTTAACAAGTTTGCTTAGTCAATGCATTCGGTAAACCAAACACCATGAATCCTCTCACACACACACACACACACACACATATATATATATATATATATATATATATATATATATATATATATATAGAGAGAGAGAGAGAGAGAGAGAGAGAGAGAGAGAGACCCATTTGTATATAGATATGCATATATACATATTTATATTTACTTATTTTTCCTATGCTATTGATTATAAGCATGCTAGAAAAACATATACTGACCTCAATTACCTGTAATGGAGGCTTTGTTGGGTAAATTCCAGGATCGTTTGAGAAAAATGCACGTAGTTCTCCCAATAATATCATTTGAATGAAGGTCAAAATGCCTATATATATAGTTATGTATATTATACTAGATACTACATATACAACAACAACTAAACCTTTTCCCATACATCTAGATACTACATACATACACATATATAGTTATATATTATATGCACATACTACATATATAACTATATATGTATATATGTACAGTTATATATATTTACATTTTTTTCAGGGAGGAGCCAGGGCCATTTTGACGTCACTGACCATTATAAGTCGCCAAGTTTTCTTTGCTTTTCTAATCAAATTATGTTAAAAGCCATTGCAAAATCAAGGGGGAAAGGGAATTTCCAACATTTTACGCTATATTTTGGGATCGAGAAACAACACTTCAACAGTTCCTAAGAGAAACTTGTGCTAGTTAAGTACTGGATGAAAGATTAGAGTGGTGGAGCACTATATCTCATCATTTTATGCTCAATCGCATGAACATGGGACCCAAATACTAGTTTTCAGTAAAAACTACACCCATTTGTTGTTGTTCTTTTTTTTTTTTGGGTAGAATGGGAGGCTGAAGCCACATGCACGCACCGAGTATCGAACCCATGACCTTCAATTTGTGAGTCGACCCTAGGCAGCTGAGTTATTGCTCTTTGTGCTAGCTGATGATGTTAATAATATAGAATAAGCATCATTTTCCATCTCGAATACCACATCAATCCATTCTATCCCACTATTTCTATAGTGAAAGGATTTTCTCCAGCCAGCCAACGAATCCAAGCTCCGGAGACTCACATCGTGCATCTTTCTTACTATTCTCCGGCTTGATACAGAGATCCTTGTAGTAATCACGACGATAACGAGCCAGTTTGTTCTCTTTCTTGATATAGAGGTCCATGCTGATTGCGGAGCACCCTCCATCCAAAGAACTCTCCCGCATCATGCACTCGGGTACGTTTATTTGAAAGAAGACGCCAGCTGGAGAGGAGGAATATCGTTCGCCGTGTTGACGAGTTCTGCAACAAGATCACGGCATTGAACAAGAACAAGGACGAGGAGAATGAGAAGGCTCTTTAATGAGAAGAATGAGATTGAGTTGTATTCTCTGTTGGAGAATCAAAGTACAGGATGGATTTCTTGCAACAAAAAGATTATGTTCCCATACCATCATTGAAATCTTCTTCTGTTCAATTGTAGCAAGAAATCCATCCGATGGTGTGATTCTCTAACCGAGAAGAAACCTCGACCTCTTTCTTTTCCTCAAAGAACTTTCCTGTTCTCCTCCTCTTTATTCTTCTCCGATGCCCTGATCGTGCGCCTGGTGTCAACGTGGACGTCACAAATGCGAACCAGATTGCCCAATGGCGCCATATTTTCCGGCTGAAAAGAGAGAAGAAGAAGAAGATCTCCTCACAAGATTTCGGCGAGTCGCCCAACTCATCAAGTCTGCGAACGATCTTCCTCTTCACCAGCGAGCCGTCTTCTTTGAAACAAACGTACTCGAGTGCAAGATACGGAAAAGTTCTTTGGATGGAGGCTCCAATCGGAGTCACCCAGAACCCACTGCTAGATCAACTCATATCTAACTTCTCATACTGAAAGCATCATGCACGGAATATATGAGAAGGTGAAGGATGCAAATCACTTGCATACCACATTCGGCGGTCTATGAGCTGCTTGCAAGACTGTGTATGTGTGTGTGCGTGTGTCTGTGTGAAGGCAGGATGATTTTGATCACGAAGGTCCGACCGTATTAAGTTTGCTTGTTATTAAGTCCATTTGAGCAAAGCTGTTCCTTTTCTTTTGACTATAATCAATAAATTGGGTCTTGATAGATCAGGGAAAATTGGCGCACTAAGAGTTACAGCTTTTAGGCAAGGTGTTCAACCCAGAAAACTTCCATCATCTGTTTGCCATAAAAAAGGTGATGTTTGCATCACCACGTTCATGTTTCATCATTGTGAGCAGATGATAATGTAATGTGGAAATCAATCTCATGTTTAATTCTGCTCAGTTGCAATGAATCTTACTTGAGAACAGAGAATGGAAATTAAAGTTAACAGAGGCAAACTACTGCATCCTCCACATGCTCCACAGAAGGATTGATCTCCGCCCTACCACTCTAACAGTAAAGCGGCACAGTCTCAGTTCCAATTGACTACAGCCAACGAGAGATTCACAGGAATAAGATCCAATCTTAGACTGGCGCATCCTGACGTCTTCAGAAAGACAGAAGACAAACGTTCACTTAGAAAGGTATGGACTTAGAGGAGTGCTGAAGAGTGAATTCCTGTTTGAAGTCAAAGACACCTGGTTGTTGTTCGTTCTATTTATTGGTATAGCTCAGGATTCTAATTCAGTTCCTAGTGCTGTTTCATTTGAAATAGAAGAGATGACGTGATAGAGAGTAGGCCTTGTGAAAATGGAAAGATCTTCATGTAAAGCTTCTTTTATTAGCAAATAGCATGACTATACATTACAATTTCCTCCACTCTTAGCAATTTAAGCCTTGTCAAGCATGTATAGTAAAAAGCTTCGTAATGATCTCATAACAAAGCAACACTGAAGCATTTAAAGGGGACACTACTTAATTCTCTATACAGTGAAAGATCTGCTGTTGCTAGAGCGGCCCTCAGTTTTCCCTGCCGGATGTCGCCCGAGCATACAAGCGGTTAAGGCTTGATAAATTACGTGACTGTTCAGCAACCAAATTTGCAGTAGATGAGGATTCATTGACAATGATCTCATACCCATCTCTAAATGAATCCATTCCTTCAGCCATCAATTGCCAAAATAACGCACCAGCACCACCACTCCTAGCAGAGTCGTAGATGCTGTTGTATACAGTTCGATAGAAGTTGTCCCCCTCGGATTAAGTAAAGCCTGAGTCCTTCGAAGACTTCCCAAATTTTGTAAAGAGCAATGGTTTTCTGAGCGCATAGTTGGAATCTTCAATGTGTGACTGAACCCAGCTGGACAGGAAAGAGAGCTGTGCTCGGTCATTTGAGCCTCCTGGCAGCCTGTAACATACAAGCAGGAAGAGTGAATCGTCTATTGTGGGAGCTCTCAGTCACTTCTAATTAACCAGCAAAGTCTAGAATTCGATCGCGTTTGAAATTTTCCAAGTGGGAGTACAATACTTTGCAACCAAATGCAGTGTAGCTACCAAGTCATCCCAACAAAAACCATATGATCAAGAAACCTCTCAATTTTCAATAATAGAATTCTTTTCTTGGTACAATGGGAAGACCGAAGCCAGCAGCACACCCTGGGTATCGAGCTCATCACCTTCAACTTGTGCTTCAACAGTAGAATATTTCCTCAGAAATAAAATTATCAGAAAGATCGACCAAATGTTTTCAGGAAAAATATAATGCGAGACAATATCAAAATTGCATTCTTTGAAGCATATGTTCCTGACAGAAGTATATCGCGCATCACTAACTAAACAACCCTAAGTGCCACTTTTGAAGTTCACCAACATTGTTCAAAAGGTTCAGAACATTTATATTGATATTGACAATTTCTCAAGTGAAAAATAAGATGAGTTATAATACCAATTATCTGGGTAGGCGTGGATAGTCGCAAAGTCTATCTCAAGGAGCTGATTGTTGGAGATAAATCAGTTCCAACTCCATAACCAGGATTGTATTGTTTCCTTGAAGGTGCAGATTCTCCATAGAAACCTTCTAGGCCTACTTCTAATAGATGGTTGCTGTCTATTGACTTCAGATAACCAGCCATTTCTGCAATCCAATACTGAAACACCATTTTGATATAAAAGGACTTAGATTATTGTGTTAAATGTGAATAATCATGGATATGAGCATTCGAGAATTTGGCAGACATATACACATGCACATATATATAAATACATACATACATGCACACATGCAAAAGTATGTACACAAATACATACATAGACACAATACAACAACAACAACTAAGCCTTTTCCCATACTAGACGGGGTCAGCTACATGGATTCTTTATTTTCAAAGATCCCTATCGTGTGCCATGTTAGCAGTTAACTCCCAATAAGCTAGATCATTCTTTATTATTTCTTTCCAACACTTTTGTGGTCGTCCTCTACCTCTTTTAATACTTTTCAAATTTAGTTTTTCTAACCTTCTTAGAAGTTCTTCTTTTGATCTTCTTTCTATATGTCCAAACCATCTTAAACGATGTTCTCTCATTTTATCCTCTATTGGTGCCACTCCTAATTTGTTTCTAATAACCTCATTATGTATACGGTCTTTTCTTGTATGACCACTCATCTATCTTAACATCTTCATTTCTGTCAAAGAAATCTTTTGTACATGTTGATGTTAACTGCCCAACACTCAGAACCATAAAACATGGCAGGCCTAATTGCTGCTCTATAATATTTACCTTTTAACTTTAATGGTATCTTCTTATCACAAAGAATGCCTGATGCTCCTCTCCATTTTAACCAACCAGCATTAATTCTACGCGGAACATCTCCATCAATTCTTCCATCAAAAATTGACCCTAGGTATTTAAAACTTTAACTTGCAAGAATGCCAGTGATAATAATCACAAACAAAAATGCTTTAACTTGCCTGGGGCGTTCTGCCAGAGAGATCACTCTGGCATCGAGGTTTGTTTATGAGTTCCCATGCAAAAATTATTGGATCATCTTTGTAGGCTATGCCAGTGAATGAATTCACTCTGGTGAGAATCGCCTGCCGAGGTAAACACATGGGGATTAAGTGTCTTTTCATAAACCCAATTGGTATCAAATTCTGGTGGTTATTATACACATCCATTCCAAAGAAATCCAGAAATTAAAAAAGCATATATGAATACCAACAAGTCACAAAGAATAATATCACTAGAAATCAGACCATAGATATCGATCAGGAATCTATGAATAAAGAATGTCCACCATCAACTCATCAATAAAAATAAATAGACTGGATTACTCTTGATGGAGAGTGAGAGAGAGACAGATTACCACACCTTGATGTGGTTCTTATGGTAGCCTTTAGCTACGGAGTTCCTGTAGAAGTCATCATCAGAACTCAAATCCTGACCGTGCCCTCTTGCCCATTGCACATACTGACGTCTTCCACCAAAATTCTCGTAGTTATTCACTAGGCTCAAGATCAGATGAATCCCATATTTTTTCGCTTCAGACAACAAAATCCAGGCCCTACAAAATCCCTCAAATTATTGAAATATGAATCTCACTACTACAATATAGGTCTTCACGCTTGCAAAAGAACAAAAGATAGAAAAATATCCAGATTTTTGGAGAACTCAAACAGATCTTACCTTGAACATATCTTCATTGTAAGAACCAGGAGAATACTGCAATGGTCTGTAGCCACCATCACTAAAAGTCCACGTCCGAGACACGGTTAAGCCATAGCCGGAAGCCTGCTGGAGAACAGAACTCACTTTGTCCCTCTGTGAAGGGTCAGAGGCCATGTACATTAACCAATAGGCATTGAAACCATTCACATAAATCGGGTTTCCATTGAGCACAAAATGGTTCCCACTGGTTCCAACAAAGCTACCATCAGCAGCGACAGGATTTACCATCAACTGGAAGATCAGAAACCCAATGAAGAAAATAACAAGTGAATGGTTTCTCTCCATAGCTATTGAAATCTTTGGAGCACAAAAATTGCCTGCTGAGATAAGAAAAAAGAAGCAAGAAATAGCGTAGCGGTTGGCCAAATCCCACTAAAAAGGAAAGTGGTTTTAGTTATAAAAAACAGAAACCTCAGGCTTTGTGAAGAAGAATGAGTTTTATGATTCAAAAAAATTTCATAGCCAGGAGACCACCACCAACAACGAATTCTAATTGCAACTCTCGTAAGAGTGTCAGAAAAGGTTGATACAAAAGCTGGTGGAGTTGTTTTCAGCTTGTGTGGTTAAAACGGATTCCTCTAGGCCTTATATAGCTTCTAGAGACCGCAAAGAACAATTTTCCGCCGGATTTTCGTGCAGGTTATCTGTGAATTGGCTGAGGTGAACGCAGGAAACAGAAGAATGAGGAGACCTCAAGGTATGCCGATAATGAAGGGATAAAAAATGACGATTAAAAAGATAAGGTTCCCCTCTCTCGAAAAATGGAGATGTTAACCACTGGGACAGGGTATCCGGAAAAGGGTCCAAGATTATTTCAGACCTGATCGATATCCAAAACCTGTTAACCACTTGGTTAGGGCATCCGGTCTCGCACATATCAAGCAAATTTTGTCATATGAAAGCTTTAACAAAGATCAATACAGTCCTCCATGCTTGTCTAATGTCCTTTGTTTGCTAGAAAGTCCTCCATGCTTGTCTAATGTCCTTTGTTTGCTAGAAAGTCCCCAGAGTTCGATTCCGTCGGCTTAAGGACCGGACGATGAACAGAGCTGTCCATGGTTTGAGTGGGTTCGACTAGTGATGAGCTTGTTCATGTTTCGGGCTCGCTCATTGAGCCATATGAGTTGAGTAGGAAGAATGCATGTTGAGCTTCACTTGTCTCGGATTAGCTTCTTACTATATAGAACCTTTATGTAAATGTATGCTATTAAAACCATATTATCCCATAAATTGGGTGGCTAAAATGGAAAAAATTGATAAATCTTTTAATTTTATATGATAATATATGAAAAGAAAATTTGGATACTATATAATCAAGAAATTAAACTTTCTGCTCGAAATTGCGTGTGAAGTATTGCATTTTAGCTTTAATGGGCAGTTGTGGTTCAGCTCATCTAATTCAGCTGGAGGCTGGGTTCCTGGCTTTTGGGTCTTGAATTTGGTTCTTTAACCCATTCAAACAGGGTTTCACCAAGCAATATGAAAGAAAGAAAAAATCACCGTGTCCCCGTTATTTTTCTCACCCCCGCATTTAGAAGAGGTTTCACCACAGCTCGACACGGACAGGGCCAGCCCTTGTGGGCTGAGGGAAATCGGAGCTGGGCCTGGTCAAGCCAGCCCAGATTTTATGTGGGACAGGAAAAAATAGTGTCCCAAACCCAGCCCTGTTTGGTCATGTGGGATGCATGGCGTGCGGCCCCATCGGACCTACCCCCTCAAGGGTTGGAATGCTCTGTTTGCAATGTTTTAAAGGAAAACCAACAAACGCAGATTGCATGAGCTCGTGCAATTCGAGCTCGTACCATCCGGCGGATGGGCAGCCGGCCACATTTTCCGGTCTTTGGCTTATGTGAGTCATGCAAGCAAGCAAACATCCCTTGAAGTTGTGTTTGATTAGTAGTGTCTAATTAGATCGCACCAATTACAAAGTGCAATGCAACAGCTTCCAAGGAGGTCACACATCCCAGTACTATTTTGGCTCAAGCATTCTTATCTTCGGAGTTTAGATGAGATCTGGTGTGTTAATGTTGCAAACATCGCACCTCTTGAGACCTGGCGAAGTTTTGTGAAAGTTGTTGCTACCTCAACATAACCCTCCTCCTTTATTGGGCTTGGAATCGGCCATGCAAGCCCGGCGAAGTTTTGTGTAAGTTGTTGACTACCTCAACATAATCCTCCTCCTTTATTGGGCTTGGAATCGGCCATGAAAGCCCTTACTTGTGCAAAGTTAACATCGAGGCAAAGACAAACAAATCAAAGAATATTAACCTAACCAGCTGACAATTATTGGTGTGAATCACAGATGAAGTCTTAGGTCTCATTCCATGGCACCTTTAATGAAGATACAGTTATGCTCTTTCTCATTCATTTGGGCTCATTTGCTTGTCATATGGCTCTTTGTCTTCCCATAAACAAGGGAGATAGTGAGCTTGGTGATTTACAATCTAAATGTTGACACCAGGCATGATTCAGTTAAAGTAAATTGGGACAGGCAGTTCAAACAACTGGTTTTGGATCTCTCCGAACCAGAAACGTAACTGAATCAGGACTCCGCCGCTTCCAATTCGCTCCGTTTTGCATCCAGTTTACTGGTTCTTGTTCAGGGGCAGTTCCATTTCTGGTTCCTTTATGGTTCCAGTTTGAGTTATAGTTTTACTCCTTGTATTGGACATAATGAAGAACAAATCAACCAAAGCCAATTTTATGAGGAAAAAGACAGTTATGTATCATCTCTTTTTACAGCATCATTATGTATGAATTAATTTGTTTTTGAAATATTAAAAACAGTACACTTGGATGCAGTTCCTGTTATGTGAAACCATAGCAGAACCCGTGTTGTCTCCAGTTCATGTTCGGGTGAATTCGTCTTGACCTGGTTTTAGCCCCGAATTGGTTACCTCTCAAACCACCCGAGTCTCGGCCAGTTATGAACCGGCCATATCTTGGTGACATATAACGTTTAAATCACGTATCAGTTATCCATCGTGTCACACAATTTTTTTTGGGTACAATCGTGTCACACGATTTCCTATTTATGATAACGTACTCAAGAAACTTGTACGAGTACGTTTTTAAATTCATGAAAATCCATTTAAAAAATTGCCACGACTACCTCCAAGAGCTTCTCTATGACGCGTTTTAATTAAAGAGGAAGAGTAGCTCTAGATCTAAAAGAAGGACGAGCATGGGAGAAATCACATGTGAGTGTCCCCCGTGTTCTTCGGACGGGTGATGGCTGGATTTTGGGTCGGAGAAGGGTCCTCTTTTGATTGGCATGGTCTACGAGACGATGTATCGAGAAACCCCGAGTTTCACTGACACTACGATGAGAAATGTCCTTTGTCCATTAAATGAGTGAAAAAACAATCTTCTGTATCCTTTCTCGCCAGTCCTACGTGAATTTTGCCATATTAAAGCAATGTCTAAACCGCTCAAAGCAAAGCTTATAACCAGTCAGGGATAATTTTGTTTCCATTACAAAAGTAAATTCTTGAGCGTGATGTTGAGAGAGAGAGAGAGAGATGCTTTGAAAGTATATACTTTTGGATCCTAGCCATCGATTGCCCTTGAACAAGTTTTAGTTTTTCCGGCATCGACAGATCACTTCCTCCACATTTGCAGTAAATTTGAACGTGCTTTAGGATTTGCTAATTAGCAAAACAAGTCCACTTCTGCTCCTTTTACAGCTTCTCCCACCATATTTAGCATGCAGCAAGAGCAGTGGCAGATTTAGAAAGTCTTTTGAGGTGGTCTAATAGCCTCTTGAATGGTTTCGGGTGGGGTGAACTATGTATTGTAGCTCATGGATACACCATCGACTTTAACAATCCACTTTAATTTGATTTTTGAAATTTCAGGTAGGGCGAAAGCCTCACCTCTGCTCAATGTAGATCCGTGACTGAGTAAGAGGGTGACCAGAGGGTAAGTAGCTTTTCAATTACTTTGGTACTCCCGTTTTTAAAGGCAAATTCAACTCATCCTTGTGTGATCCATTGATTCACAAGTTTAGAACTAGACTAGAGGTTTGGGGCTGCAGATTCCTGTCCATAGCAGGGAAATTATTCATGATTAAAGCAACTATTAGCATCCATTTTTATAGTGTGGCTGTTTGGATTGCAGTGGAGACCGAGAACCACCCTGCTCCATGCAATCAAGAGTTGGAACAAATCTTGGCTAGGAGGGAAGGAGGTACAACAAGCCTGGGTGCTGACCTTCCAACTTTCTATTAGATTCATTTGGGAGCGACGCAATCAACTAATATTTACTGTGCGGAACAGAGCAGAAAAATTAGTCGTTTCAGATGCAATATATTATATTAGTGACTAGGTGCTGTAGATCCTGAGTAATTCCAATCATTTATTGAAGATCCACGCACATCATTAGATTTCCTCACCAAAAGGCTGGCTTTAAATTCTCAGTTTACAGCTATAAAGTAAGCAGATTGTTGGAGGGTAGGAATACTCTCAAGGACCACGTCGGAGGTTTTGTCCAGGCAGGGTGGATACATTGACCGGCCAGTAGCAGAAAGCACGAATTGAGATGGTGGTTAGAGATTTTGAGGCCCAACATTCTCAGGAAGATGGTTATCGAATCATCAAGGTGTTGTACTAAGTTTGAAAGGGATTGTTCATAGATTGCAGGTTGATACATATACCAAGTATACACCCAACATGATAGAAGTACAGGTCTTTTGGGTGCCAAAGGAGCGGAACGAGATGCATGTTTATTTGGTGAAAATGGAATACTTGGGGAAGATTTTTGTTGGAGGGAGATGCTACTTGAATGACTCCCCTGTTTTTATTTTTCGTGCATATTTGTGCAGTATCTGTTGATCTGGTTGGCGTCTGACTAACGCCAGTTTGCTGATAAGAAAAACTGTATTCTGAACCGCTGAAGGCAAAGCCTAGCTGCATGCTGTGGGAAGCTTTGGATGTGTTCGCGGAATCTAAGTTAACAGCGGGCCACAAGGGGTGTTAGCGTAAAACTTGTTTAATGATTCTACAAGACTGATGAGAAGTAGATAATTACTCTGTAGATCGAAAGAGACATCAAAGGCTTTAATGGGTCTCAATTATTAATTGAAAATGATCTCTGAAGTATGCTCTTAGTTGTGTAATGAGAGATATTGACGAGCTCCCAACTAAGGAGAACTTCATAATTGATGATTGGACGTGGCATTTTCTTGGCCATGCATTCCAGTAAGATTTTTGAGTCCTCGCTGTTTACAAATTCTTTACAGCAAACGTTCAAAACGATGTTCATAGACAGCAGTGTAGTTTAATAATTCCCCCCTAGATTTGATCGGTTACTAAACGTGGTGAATTGATTTTTCTTCGTCACAGGAACTTTGTTTTTCTTTAGCTAAAAGCTATTAGGAGTTATAATCTTGCTAAATCCAACGTTAATGCAAAGCATTTTAATGATTCCAAATGCCCGTTGGTGGACGGATTCCATGATAATAACCAGTAATCTGTGGATATTATCTCGAAATGTTCCCCATATAAAGTAGTCATAAATCCAATAAACTTTATAAGATTAGCATCTTGTACATTATAAGAAAAGCATAAGGATTAGGATGGGGACGTCCATTGATTAAAAGAATTCTTTCCCCACCACCACCATCCAAACTTCAAGCTCATCTTCGAATGCAATATGATCAGGTACCAAATGACGGTTGAAATGAATTGGGTCAGGTTGCTTGCAGAAGAACAAAGAAGCCGGAAGCGAGTATGTGCTAAACTGCTATATCAAATCAAATGAAGCGATATTAATATTCTATGAACACTTTCAAAGAAGTACCATATCACTGATTTCTCAGTGAAGAAAAACAATCGTTTTCGCTGTCTGCACAACATTGATTAAATGACGATCACATTTCCTGCCTGCCTTAGTAATTTGATAGGTAATGCAGATCGATCGATCCTAGACTCAGATGAATAGCCCGGAAAACTGTTAAAAGAACCCGTCGCTGTCTCATGAACTGTACTGCCAAAGAAATCTGTTTAACCAGTGGATTCAGGCTCATTATTGGACGGAATCAACTCCATAAACAGCACATGCGTCTTTGAAGTCACCACCATCCTTCCAAAACGGTGGTCTCTCTTACAACAGCTGCCACTCATGTAGGTCAACGTACGGAACCAGGATTAGGCCCACCCCGACCTACCAGACTTTGGTACTAAAGCGTACGCGAGAGAGAGAGACGTACATGCATGAACTTGAATTTGATACTATGATATAAAGGGGCAACTAACAAGGTCATTGGTTCCAATAGAATACATTATTTATTATTCCCATGATAAAGCCAGTTGTGCTCGGACCAGAAAATCCACATTGTAATTCAATAAAATACTTGGCCATGGTGGGTCCCGTTTGATTAAGAATAGTTGTAGGAGAGGTCCATGGCTCCTGCTGACGCATGGTGTCTCCTCCGCCTCGTGCAGTGAAGCTTCCTCCTAGAATCTACCCACCTAAAAAAATCAAACAGATTGTACCATAGAATAAATTTTAGGCAGCATATCTTACACGCCAAGTCCAACACCCTTGTTTGCGATTTTATTAAGCGCATTGCCCCCGTTTGTAGATAGGTAAAAGTGTTTTTCTCCTTTAATTAAGACACACAAATATATATAGATATATAGTATATATATATGTAGAGAGAGAGACAGAAAGACGGATAGATAGATAGATGCAGCCAGAGAGAGATTGTGTAGAAACTTGATGAAGCATGACTCTTGAGTTCGTTCCGCGGCTTAATTCATCCTTTTTATCTTGGTACAATAGTTCATTGTTCTATGTAATAAGTGTTCAAGATCAAATTCTTCCCTTGCCGACATTGCTGTCACACATTCTATCAAAACAGTGTTTGTTATGGTAAAAATTTGCCTCAGGAAAAAAACTTTCCATTTCCCAAATTTACTTTTTGAAGTTTCAAACAGTTGGCTCGCGAAATATCCGATCGTCTAGGAAAATCATCGTTTTCAGTGGGCCATCTTTTCAACCCGAAATTCAGCTCCATTTATTGGTCGGCGGCGTGGCATGACCAGATATCTCTCTCTCACGCGCGCACACACACACACACAGTCATGAAACGAGCATTCCTGGTTCAACTGCGTTTAGCTCGATCATGACAGTTGATCAGCTCGTATTAGGTTATCTACCAGTTCTGTACGTCGATGACTAACGCACAGTTATGCTAAAAACCTTGTAAATCAAATGGATTAGCTGCTTGATTAAATCTAAATTTAAAAAATTGTATGAAGATTAACTTTCCATTTTCTATTGCAATGGCAGGCTGAAGCCTCACACACACGCATGCACCCTCCAGGGAATTGAACTCGTCAACTGCGAGCTCGCATGAGTCCTACTGGTGAGCTAACCCTGTGGGCGGATAACTTTTATCAGTAAAGTAATTTTTCTACTAAAAACTTATAACATGAGGACTTGCATTTTTATCTTTGGTGTCAGTTCATCTAACTCCATTTTCATTATGTTCTTCTTCAGCTTGGTCCAAATAAACTAGCGAATCTAACAAAGACAAGATCTTAAGTTGGCGAACAAGCCTGTCCGATTTATTCGATTCAAAATTTAAGATCATACAATTTGAACTTAGATTATGTCATTTGGATTGGTAAATTTGCTGTGGAAAACCAGAAAGATACATAAAAAGAGAATAAGAGAGAGATGTAAATGGCAAGTCCGAAATTAAGGGGAAGAATGAGTCTGTATCCCAAGTAGTACAGCTCAGGTGCTCCTACCAATCACCTCAAGCCATTTGTAATTGAATTCCTTTCCGGGAGATTTCCTCAACGTCATCGTGCGTCTTTTCTGACCGATGCCTAGAACTCCACATCATCTATCATCTTCCTCCGTTCTCTCTCTTTATATCCCTCTCCCTCCTCTACCTTTATCATATTGTCCCTCTCTTGCTAACATCACTCGCAGTAGAAGAGAGAATTCCAAGCCTCTGCGTGTGTGTGAGAGGGAGAAAGAGAGATGGGAAACAGTCTGAGGTGTTGTATCTCATGTATTCTTCCATGCGGAGCGCTGGACGTGATTCGGATCGTTCACTCCAGCGGCCACGTCGAGGAAGTGACCGGAACCATATTCGCCGGTGACGTCATGAAGGCGAACCCCAAGCACGTCGTCAGAAAGCACTGCCCGGAAGGAGTCCGCGTCATTGTTCTTCCTCCCGACGCTCCACTCAAACGAGGCCATATCTATTTCCTCTGCCCCTTAGTTTCCAATTCTTCTTCTTCTTCTCCCTCTGCGAAAAGTGGAACCCCCAGGAAAAAGATCCCTAGGAAAGATTTTCACCGTGAACCACCTTCAGATCCGAAGCCTACCACTCATGATTCAAGGGCGTCTCCTAATGATCGGTACCTGACGGAGGTAGTTTCAGAGAGGATGTGTACGCTGAGTCGAAGTCGGAGAAGAGGAAGAGTGGGGATCTGGCGGCCTCATCTCCGGAGCATATCAGAAGATTTATCATATTGTGCATAAGTTCTTTTCCACTAGAAACTTAGACAAAGAGTTGCTTTTCTTTTTTTATGTTGAGACACTTTGTTGAGGGTATTCTTTTTGTTGTCTAAGAATTAAGTGTCCATTGTGGATAATCCTTGCTTTTTCTTCTGATCTGCGAATTGCAGTACGAGACATATAAAAGAATTTTCAATTTCTTTTTTTGTGTTGATCATTGGCATGTGGTTTTGGTGTGTGTGTGTGTGAGAGAGAGAGAGGACTGCTCTTAAACAAAGGAATGTAGAGAGAGAGTACGGGTGTAATCCAGACTGAATCTCGGCAAGATCAACTTCCGAGCTTACTGGAACTCCGCTTTGATAATCTCTTGATGTTAGAGATCAAGGGCAGTAAAAGAGGTCAACAAAAGTACTTGTGCAATGCCAGCCACATCCATCTTCGATGCATTGGAATTCTCACTTATTACTTTTCTAACCATCATTTCCTAGCATTTCTCAATTAAATTGTATCTTGTCCCTCCAACTTCTATGCATTACATATATTTTTTTGAAAATTTAAGTGAAGAACGCCTTGGGAGAGAAAGAGAGAGACTGTGCATCTACACGTTAGACGGAGGAATGAAACGTGTGAAACGATGGCTCAATGATGAAGGTTAAAGAATTACGTCACTGACTGATGGATGTGATCTATACACGAACGATTGAAGGCTGTCAAAGCTAATTATTGGTAGTGCCCGATGAAAACTCAGTGACCCCAAATGAAATAATAAATAATTATTAGCTAGCCAACAGTTCGCGATGAGGACATGCATATCATTTGATAGGGCACTATTACGCCAGCTTATTAACTTGTATAAAATCTCAGAAGATTCGGATGAACGCGTAGAGATATCTGAAACTAATCCAATCGGATGAGTGTCTCTTCTGAATTCAGAACTATGGATCGGGAAAGCCTTTGTTTGAATGAAGAAAATAGTTGGTATGAAGTGAAAGAGCCTGATTTTAACTTTATGAAAGCAATCCATTATTTTAAAGTGCTAAAGGAAAGAAAAAGATTGCTATATTCCTACCAAATCTTATTAGAAGAGGATGAATAACTTTTGATTTCTAGTACTCAGTGGATAAGGTTCCATTTTCAGCATGATGGGGACCTACGTCCTTTTCTTGTGCATGAATATTGAAAACGATTGGAATTCTGTTCTAATGCTTAGAATTGAAGTGAAATTCCCTGGAAATTAAAGTCATCGGAGTTGTACATGCTTGTAGAATAAGCAAGGCTACCTTTCACCCTTTGGGAGAATGACCTTCTTCATAAATTAATTAATGGCAGTTCTTAATTATGTAACTCAGACTGCGGTGAGGGTTCGCCTTTACATACTAGCCTCAAGACTCCCATAAAGTATGGTTGGGTGGCTGTGATTGTGAGATTGCCCATCAGCGCTTAATGCAGATGTGTGTGTGTGTGTGTGTGAGAGAGAGAGAGAGAGCTTGTGCAGATGCCACTTATTCTTTCGCTAGATCACAAAAGTTAATCGTATTCACAATTGCCACATTTTGCAAAATTTCAAAAGAAAGGGTAATGCAAATCACAACAAATGTATCAACATACCATTGTTAGACCGCCAAACCCATAAGAAAGTCTACTATCATATCGTATCTATACAATAATTGACCTCTCTCTCTAGAGAGAGAGAGAGAGGGAATCCACAGCTGTTTGACAGCTCACCGATTAGGCACCGATAATTAATCTACGAGCAGAGAAGATTCTCATGGTCTCGTTGGTCTTAATAAAACTTAATGGCTAGCAGGTGCGGGTCTCTGTTGGCTACCAGGCCCAGAACCTCGGCCCAGCTTAAATGGCGTGGCCCATTAGAATCCTCATTCTCACTGAAGAAGGACGTATATCCATACAATCCATAATGTATGGTATTGATCAGGAGGGTCCCTTCTTAAAGTGGTGTCAGAGATGACTATTAATAATGATTAATTTTTTGTTTTTTTTAGGCGGAAGCCTAACACACCCACACATACTGGGAGTCGAACTCCCTACCAGCAAACGGCGCTAAAGCACTCTACCATTGAATAAATTATGTTTAAGTCGAGAAAAAAAATAAAAAAAGAAGAAAGAAGGAATGCTACGTTGTCATCTACATCAAATGCAAGGCCTGATTACCGACTGTCTTGCCTTCTTCACAGGGCCGGGCCGGTAAACGAGCCTACCAAACTAAGCTAACTCGTGGTCATTGCTCGGCTTGTTTTCTATGCCAAGAAGCCAAGCTTACTGACAGCCAAATAACTTCTGTTCGCACGATTTGCCATCCTTTTGCGAGCCGAACCCAAAACGAGTTGAGAGAGATTTTCTTAGATACCTAACTGCCCCTCATTTGCCAGTGAAATTATAGCCGAGTCCCCTGTTCGGCTCGTTCGGTTGGTTCTGCCTACTTCACTGTAAGTGCTTATGCACATGATGAAATTATAGCAAACTGGTGGATCCATGTTACATGAACAGTACTTCTCTAGGAACTTCATACATGGTCCTTGACATCCATAGATGTCTTTGAGCATTTAGAGCTCAATTCTCTCCCCGAGCTCAAGAGGAGGAAACACCTAAAACAACATAGAGAATTTAGAAGAATACGCTCAAAAGAAATCATGGTGAGATTGATATCATGTACATTATAGGTCTCAACCTTCGCTTGTAGAAAGTTAATAATTCAGAAAGAGAGCAGTAAAGGGAGAATTTCGGTCCTCCACAGTTGAATTTTTGAAGATCCTCATTTCTTGAATACAAGAATCACATACATAATTTTACAAGTAAACAAACTAACCTTTGGCATGAGTCACTGTCCAATACATCAATGAGAATTAATCAATATATGTGAATTGTCATAATTGTTGGCAAGTATTTGCATGATCATAAGTTTTCTTCACCAATGATCACAACACGAACATGATCCATGACTTCAGTGGTGGAACCGGTTTCGATCCCAGACTATGATTTGCCTGTTAAACACCATGCTATTCAGTTTTGTTACAGTATGGCAATCACTATAAGCTCGAAGGTTTTTCATTATGCGAATGGGGATGTGAGGTTCCAGTCTCATAAACCCATAAGTAATTGCCAATTTCTCACTGTGATGATACACAGGGTGTCCCTTCTCCTCCTCTTCCAGATCAAAGGCAACACCTGATGTGTCGGCTTGGTAACCATACAACATCAGCTCTTTCTTCATCTTCTCATCTCTGCTATCTGCGGATGTGTTCTCTCCCCAGCGACAAACTCATGGACAAGCCCATCGATTAGAATAGAGCTGCATCCAAGCGTCTTCTGGACTCCAGTCTCCTTCATGAGTTTTGTTATCTTGTGAGACATCGAACTTTCCAGCAGCAGCGTATATATTCGAGAGAAGCGCATAGACACTGCTGTGATGCTCTAGCTGTAACAGGTGCTCTGCGGCAAATTCAGCAGAGAGAATGTCCTTGTGATGCCAAACAGCCCTCAGCAATGCCCACCAAGCCAATGCTTGACCCGAGTTACTTCCAGGCATGCTCTTTAGCAGCTCCATGGCCTCATAGACACGACCTGCATGGCCAAGAGCATTGACTATGCATGTATAGTGCTCGGTTTTAGACTGAATTCCGTATTCCTCAGTCATGAGCTCAAATTGCCTCTGCGCTTCATCGATCAATCCAGCATGGCTGCATGCAGTTAACACAGCAATGAAGGTGATGTCATCAGGGCATAACCCATGAATCATCTCCATTTCCGAGAACAAATTTAGTGCACCATATGCATCTCCATGCATTGCAAGAGCCATAATCACAAGCCACATCTCTTTCATGCAGGCTGTGAAAAATTCTTAGAGAAGCATCCAGGCACCCACATTTAGCATACATGTCCCAGTGCGTGGTCCCGAGCTGAACGCTGAGCTCTCATCCTTTCCTATCTAAGAAACCATGAATTCACCTTCCCAAATCCAGATCACCCAATTGAGCACAAGCGACCAGAACGCTCAACAACACAGCCTCATCTGGCTTTACGGCCGATGCCTGCATCAATCGAAACATAACATGAAACCATAGCACCCCACAACACTACATCCTTCCCATCTGCTTCATCAAAGATCAGGCGTGCCGCATCAACATCACCCACTTTAGAGTACCCAGAAACCATTACCGTCCAAGATACTGTATTTCTCTCAGGCATATCGTCAAACACTTTCCGTGCGAATCCAATGGACCCCTCATAAGATGCGTACGCCATGATCACAGTATTGCAACTGTAAACATCGAACTGGAATCCAAATTTCACCATATGGGTGTGAATCTTCCGCATCGAATTGTAATCTTGAAGCCCTATTGCGGCCTTGAGAACGTAGGGTAAACACCCAAAATAAAAATATTTTCGAAATTCTCCAAAAAACAAATTTTAAAAAGTTAAAAAAACCAGTTTTTAAAGGTTTTCAAAGGTCTTAATTCAAATCCATAAGCAAACCAATTCAATCTAAATTGGAACTCAAATCGGGGCCCGCTCGACTTGGAACAAGGTCACAATGTCGATCGACTCAAGTCCAAAACCTTGCCGGAGTAAAATACCAACTCACTCCAATTTAATGGAGGATTGGATGAAGCTCAAGCCCATGCATGGCCGGATGAAGATTAACTTTATCAAAATGATATGACATGGATGATACAAATCAAAGATCAAATTCAATTCCGTGACTACAAAGCAAGGCTGAACCGTTTGAGCAAAGCGCCAAGTGGAAAGGTTCAAGAACATGTCAAGACAAAGACGAGACAATGATGAATGGAACCCGATCAAGGATCAAGACCTGCCCGTATTGAATTAAACCCAAGGTGGAGATAACTTGGAGGGATCTTGCAAGAGAGAGAGAGAGAGGCCATCTCAAGGGTGTGTGTTAGTTTAGGTGCTGAACATTTTCAGCAAAAAGGGGGTGTCTACTTCCAGGTTTGGGGGAAGAAGAAAGTAGGTAGGTGTGTGCTAAGGAGTTTGGGTGAAGAAGAAAGAATTAAAGTGGTCGGAATTCGCTTGTGAATCTCCGATTTTCTCGTGCCAACTCGTGTAAGTGCCTTTTGATTCAATTTCAATGCATCTTCTTCATTCAAATTCAATTAAATAAGGTTATAATAATGGAGTTTTATCTCCCCCCACATTGTAATAAGTTAGGATTTGCTGTGAATTTCATTTGATGGATGAAACATTATGCACACACACGCACGCCATGTGTTTGATGTTATGTTTTTTCCTTCCTATATACTGTAAACCCTCTATACTTCTAACCCCTTCTATGCATAAGCTATAAAATAATTTTCCATCATTTACGTTTCTGCAATTTCAATTCGGAGTTAGTGTTGTTGCAATTTGCTTTGGTGAAAGTTTGAAAGTTTGCATCATTATGTTCATAAAACAGAAAACAATATTTCAGCATCTATTCATCTGTTTCTTCCTGTAATTTTCATTCTATAATGTTTGCTCCGATTCGATTGAAATTCAGCACACGTACTCCACACACCGTAGGACACTTTAAGTAAAATTGGCAAGATTTTAGGATCGCCCAATCCCATAATAAAACTGGAAAAGAACTTAAGCATTTTCTGAATCACGTTTTGCACAGTCGGATTCCCTAAAATAAAAGTCGGGTAAAAATCTCATATCTTTGTCCATAGGAATTCAATTCACTTAATTTTTGATGCACTGAAAAGCTAACATCCATAGATTTAGCTTTCCAACAATATCAAAATCATCAAAATCGGAATTCTGATTGTGGAAATATAGGCTCATTTTTGAGTTTCTGTATTTCTGTGACAGAACTGTTCCGAGTCAGTGAGTCAGTCTGCTTCAAACATTTAATTCGGATTCAATACATTTCCAAATCAAGATCTGTAAAGTGGTACAGATCCCTTCAAACATTTAATCCGAATTCAATACATTTCCAAATCAAGATCTATAAAGTGGTACAGATCCTACCATACGCTTTGCCTAATAAAATTTTGGTGATTTTTGGAGGTCTGTAAGGTGTTTAGATCAATTCGAGAAACAAGCCTTGAAAACAGAACTTTCTATTTTTCAGGACTTGTTCATTTTAAAGTCTTGAATCGAGTGCACATACTACTTCTTTCACAAACACCAACTCTTCACGTGATTTAGAGTTCATCTTAGTTTCAAAATTTAAATTCTCAAACGCTTAGACTGACCCTTGAGGATCAGTTTAAGAAGGTCTAAAGCAAAAAGAGTTCGCTTGCCCACAAATCGTTAAAGAAATTATAGATTTTCAAAAACTTTGCTAGTTTTGCAAACTAGTTGGCACGCTCGCGCAAGCATAGGTGTGAAAACTTTCATTTTGAGTTTTTCTCATAAACTCCTAGAAGAAAATTTTCATGTCTACAGTAAGGAAACATGTAGTTGTGAGGGCACTTCGTTTCATGAATCATACGCCTATAAATTGTCAAAGCGTCCACATATGAGTTCATAAGGGCGAGAGATTTGATCATGGCATTGTAAAAGCAAATGGTGGGATCAAATATTTGATCAAAGAGTAAGCGTGCATATTGGGTTCCTCCACAAGAAGGGTATCTTGAGAAAGACTCGAGCAGCCGGCAGATAACCAAAGGGTCGCCGGAAAATCCCCAACCCACCAGCTGAGTGAGTGTCTGCTTTACCTGCCGTAAGCTCTTACATCTCTGCAGAGTGTAAAGCAGAGCCCTCCTAAATGACATGCATGCCCACTCAGGTAGGTTAATGCAGCGGCGAGTCTACACTGAGCCACGCGAAGCATCCACCCACCAACAAAAGAAAAGGTTTAGCTCCCGATTGAATCTGTAGCCTAAAGCGATTCTGCTCCACACCGCCACTAGGCTAATGCAATCTCAAACCACAACAAATCTTTGTTCGCGAATGCTCCAAATTCAATTACATGCGGATCTAAAATGGTTTCCGCTCCTAATAGTTGTTGACAGAGACGTTCATATGCTGAAATCGTAGAACCGAACCCGTTCCATGCAAAGCACCGAAAGATATTCATATAAACTTCAGTCATCCGATTAAAAAGATCCAAAAGCAACTTATCCCAAAAGTAACGTTTGAATCTCAACCATTCGATATGAATGATTGAATCTTAACTATCCGATATGAATGGTTGAGATTCAAAAATTAGGAAGTATATATTTGTTACAAGCTTTTTTCATTAAAAAAAAATTTATTCTTTGTTTTTTAATCTCAACATTTATTTGTTCAATGAGATTTGCAGACAAACTTTATATATATCAAGCATTGCAAAAAGCATTTTTAATAAGTAAACCTCCCAAAAGTACTTTTGGCTTTTGAATATTAGTCATCTATGTATGGTTGGTTGACTGAGATTTGTTTAAATATGCGATTTTATAAAATTATAGTATATATATAGAAGGAAAGAGAGCGCAAGAGAGAGTAGTTCATGCACACATTAATACATGCTTAAACATACTCAACAATCTCAACCGTTGATCTTCAACATCGGTAAATTTTGCTTGGTACTTTGCAATATTCCATATAATACCTTATGCTGAAAATATAGTATATATATAACATAGTCGATGCACACATCAATTCAAATTTTTACAAAAACTATGTTGATAATTTTTGGAAGTGCAATAAATGTATCCAATACATTTTGACTGTTTAAGATCAGATGATTGAAATCTTTACGAAGATTAGAGTGTAGGACTAATTTCTCTCTCTCTCTCTCTATCTATCTATATATATATATATATATATATATATATATATATATATATATATATAGATAGATAGAGAGATAGAGAGAGATAGAGAGAGAGAGATTTTATTGTTGTTCAACTTCCTAAACTACGAAGAAGATATCATTGGTTATCACAATCACTTTCATAACTTACATCAGCAAACCTTGCATCAAACACGGCAAGAAAACCCAAAACCAGAAAGATTTCAATTAGACGCACACATTCTGTAATATGTTGGAAAACTTCTCCACGTACTTTCTTTTAATCTAGATTTCACCTTCTCCATCTAGTCCTTAGGCTTGGATGAGAACACATTGACATGGCAAAGAAAACATAACCAGAAAGATTTTCAAATGAAAATGTCCTAGCACTTTCCAACTAAGATATTGGAATAGTTTTTACAACTTTAATCAATTACTAGAGATTGAAGCTTATTCTGTGACTTAAAAAAATTAGAGCTAATAATTGCAAGATGTCATTATAACCTAAAACTTGATTTACAACTCTTTTCAACTAGCAGCTGCTTGTCTGTGATTCAGATGATTCAATATCCTTGCAAAGCTGCAATTCTTGGAGTCAAAGCTATCTATAACTCTTGATGAAGCAGGCGAGTTTGTCATGTCTCCGATCATTTTCAATGCCAGGAAGGGCTGATCCACAGGGACCTAAAGACAGTACAATTTCACCAAATTGCCCCATAATCAATTGCTCATGGTGTTGTTTCCGAGTAACTGTGAAGATTAAGAAGTACAATATAAAAAGTTATAATGTAACAAAAATGAAGGTTTCGCCAGCGTTCAGTATCCAATAGAAGGCTAGGTTTTGGTAAGACATATGGATCCCGTTGGTTTCTTCTGAGCTACAATACAAAGATGTTCTGTTTTGGCTCAGGAAACCTTTCAGGCTTCCCGCCTAGCAGCCAACGAATTGATTCAGTTCAACTAGCAAACAATCACATAAAAAAGATACAGGGCTTATAAGGAACTCTCACTGCTTCTTACTTCAGCTTTTGAACCCAAGCTTCGGTTCCCTTGGTTGCACAGATGAGATCCAGCTGCAGTAGAAAGATGAGGATGTTAAAATATTTGTGGAAATCGCCGAGTTCTACATTTCTTGAGAAGATATTGTGGGCAATAGGTTCTATTCTGGACGAAGACATACGTACGAACAGTGGTGGATCTTGAAACTCTTTTGGGATGGGGCGAATAGCCCCTTGAATGGTTTTGGATGGGGCAAAGGCCCAAACTCGGCTCGATGTAGATCCGCCACTGTGTATGGACAATTTATTTGCTTAATGAAAATGAATTGTAACGAAAGGTGCTCGGTATTCTATAAAAGCAGAGAGGAAATCTGTAACCATTCAGCAAAGTCTATATCAAGGCCACCAACATTTTGACCAAGTACTCGAGGCTTATAGAGAAAATTGCTCCCCACTCTGATGAATTCTATTTCAGAAACTCGGCAAATAAAATGATTGGTGATGTATTGTCACATCCCAACAAGAACTCACACCTTCACACGAGACCGTCAATGCCATGTGGCAAAACCTCGTCAGATGAAGCCATAAATTGGAGATACAACCAGGCATAACCACAAGTAAACCAATATTAACTACATAAATTAATTTTTAAAAAGTAACACTCTGCAATTGCAGACATTTTTACTTGTCCATTGTACATGGTGACTTGAACTCCTCTTTACAACAACTCATCAACCTGGAGAATGGTAACAGTAATTTGACAATGATTAGATTCAATGAAATCAATCATTTTTAAGAAGGTAGAAATTTAGTGTAGTAGAAAATTAGTTAATGGTATGCCAAAAGTAGCATCTTCTATTAGACCAACGGTACCTCACTAATCCGATGCTTCATAAAATCATTAGACAAGAAACTCATAACAATGTCAGAAGATTTGCATGTTAAAAGTGTTAAACAAATCAAATTGTCTGTCTGAAACAAAATTTTACTTGGTATTTCGTGGGATGATTCTTAGTTTTTGGGGCACTACTGTGTTCATGAATTGGGAAAGGCTCTGGTGTTTGACTCCCAAGTATCTCATGTACCTCCTCGTGCGTGCATCTGTCAATGTATTCGCCGCTGTTGTACTCAAAGACTCAAATGATCTTCAAAATAATCAATCATAAAGTTGTACATTTTAGAAGGTATATAAATAAATCAGCAAACAAGGGAAATAATGGTATACGCTAACCTATGATTCTGTAAAACTATAGTTGAAAGTGAATAATCCCAAGCAGAACTATGCAGCTGTATTCTCACCACATTGCTACTGCTCTCAATTATAAATTGTTCTAAAGAAGCCCATAAATTAAGTTTATCTGTATACTGTCCTTTTCGAATTGTTTTATAGCTATCCTGCGGTGACATATAACCCGTAAGATCAAGTGAAATGAATCATCTAGCAAAAGATTATGAAGATTAAAACAGATTTCTTTAAGGGGAATAACACGTATTTCATGAGATCATATAATGGAAGAGAGTCGAAAGCGCCCATTTTGCAAGTCTAGAGATCGTATAATGTAAGCCGGTATCACAATCGAACTCGGTCAATACTCCTCTCTCTCTCTCTCTCTCTCTCTCTCTCTCTCTCTCTCTCTCTCTCTCTCTCTCTCTCTCTCTCTCTCTCTCTCTCTGTGCGCGTGTGTGCAAGCGCATGCTTATAAGAAATCTATCGTGGAGCGTACCGGTCCGCCTTAGTTTGATTGACCATGGAGAAGTTGAATTGGTGCGGTAAGGACGACGATAGAGCCACCAAAACATATGTGCTTATGCATGATCACGAAGGAGAAATTGAGTTCATCATGTCGTAAATGAGATGCAGTTCAAAGCACCAAAGATAATCTGAATGAGATTCGACTCACTAGGACGAACTCGAACGTATCCCCACTCTTCCATTTTGTCTTTAGTTCCGAATGTACCAATGAGACCGCCATGAAGAACGGAAAGAAGCAGAAAGCAACATAACTGCAGCAACACCACCACCTTCTTTTCCATAGTCCTTGACTCCGTATGCTATGCCGAAAGCCAACTTATTAATTTGTCATCATGGCTCAAATAAATATGTTTTTGGTACAAATGGGGACCGAATGTGACACAATCTTAACTACTCAGAAAATATATTCCTATCGTATCGGCAAGCATATCAAGCAGGATCTCAAAATGGTTCATAATGCAAATGTCACTACATAAATAGAAGGGTTAAGAAAGCGAAACTGAAAAGTAAATTAATTTGAAAGCAAGATGGGATTCATTCAGCCGTATATAGGGATTTTGGAAATAAACCATGTTATTTTTGGTGCTTATATAAGTTGGGATCTAGACCCTTGTTACTTTGCAAAGATTTTACGGTTATCAATTATTCAGAAATTTCTATATTACGTTTTAGCTATATAAGATGCTAGAATTCATGGATCTGGTACCGGGCAGATCAAAGTTTTAAATGGCTGCTGGCGTACATCGAAGAGGCCAGCAACCCCAGAGATGTGGCCTAGAAGCGGTATAATATCGGACGTAACTGATGGTGCTACTGTTTGAATCCAGAGCAATGTTCTCAAATTCTTTTGATTGTCTTTCACAAGATGCAGACAATTGGCTGAAAAATATAAAGATCCAATGCTTTACGCAACTTAGCTTGACTGTTGCATTTGGTGACATTACCTTGTACAGAGAATATTAAGTTTTGTGTAGAAATACGGTTTGCTGCCAACGAGACCAAACATAGTCAAGGTGCACGCCCCATGTATGGAGCTCATGACCTTCAACTTGTGAGTCGAACTCCAGCCAGCTGGGCGTGCTGTTGCTTGTTGGTCATGCGTGCGTCACGGTTTACTTTTCTAATGAAGAATTAATGAACAGCTTTCTTATTAGAAAAAATGAGAAGCCAATTTGAATTTAAAGACTACCTAAAGAAGTAAAATTTGAAAGCGACACCAAGTCACAAGCACTACTTTGTTTTTTGGTAATCCATTTTGGCATGGTTGACAAGATGATAGATCTTATCTTAAGATCACATGAGGTTTCAAGGATCGAAGATTTTGGGATTGAATCTGAATCTTAAGTACACTACCTTACCTCTAACCTAAAAAAGTTATATATGAAAATCATAATTCATATTATGTTTATTGTAACTTTAACATTTGAGTATTCTTGTATTGAGGTTTAATTTTAGTAACTTATCATATTATATGCAAGAAAGTAGTTCATGCTGCATGGTGTGATCATCCCGTTGGCAAAATCCTAAAGACTCCACAATCGAGATGGTGATCCCACTGTGATCAAATTCATCGGGATCCTTTACCTGGGATCGACCAACTTCAGTCAACAAAAGGTCGCAAGATCTTAGGTTCTTAGGATTCAATTGTGGATCCCAACAACTATGCATCTTGAAATCTTTCACTTGTTGAGAGAAGGGAGAAGGGAATATTTTGATGGATTTGAAGGGAGGGTTCGCATATGGAGAAGAGTTGAAATAGCATTCTCATAAATTAGTGCGTGCTCGTCCAACAAAGTCTTTTCCTGTCGCGTTATCAAAATGTGATGCATTAAAATTTGAAAGATCACAGCATTAGCTCAACATTAGCTGGTGAAGATTTCGACTCCTAGAGGGTGGAGGGTGCATGCTAGTGGGATCTCAACTCCCAATGGGTGCATGTGTGAGTGTGTTACCGGATAAAGTGGTATGCTTCATATCATCACCGTATGGAGAGAGAAAGTAAGAGAAATTGGTTTCTTGTGTTAATAATGGTATGAATCTTATGGAAGAAAAAGGAATTAAAAAATAAAAAATAAAATCAATAACAAGAAAAAAACAACACTGATGATAAAAAAGAAATATAAAATAAAATATGTGAAAAAACAAGAAAATAAAAAATAATGTTAGATTTTTAACTCAAAATGCAATACATGCACGTTTTTCCATCGAGCGAGATATGTCTGCATCTTCCCAATAAGAGAGTCGCACCTCATCCTTGTCTCCTAATAAGAGAGTCCCGATCATATGTGTTTCAAGTCGAAAACTTAATCTCATTTTTTAATTTTGATCAAAAATAAAATCAATTCATCAAATAAACAAAAAATAAATCAAATCAGCGAAATTCTCCATCGAATTACTAAACCCTCTTGAAATTGGTTTTCTTCTCTATTTTTCTTTTTTTGTGTTTTGCTCTTTTTTTCGTTAGGTTCGAAGCACCATGAGACGGACTTCAAGTCGTGGGTGAGCATGGAGTGTTCAATGATAAGAGAAGAATCCGCGAAAGAAAAGAGAGATTGATATGGTAAGAAATCAGGATAATTTTTTAATTTAATAAAGCAAAACTAAAGTCATAATAATAAAATAATATATGAAATTCACATCTCTCTCTTTATATATATATATATATATATATATATAGAGAGAGAGAGAGAGAGAGAGAGAGAGAGAGAGACTTTTAAAGTCAAGACGTTCACTCTTGTCGACGTGATTATGGGAATCCCCATCGTTTTACAACTGATTGGTCAAGCAGATGAGAGGACCAAACACAACAAGATAGAGATGGCCAATTAATTCACCCAAATCTAACCATAAACAGCCAAATCTATGAAATGGAACAACACCGAACGAGTGGGACCTGCAGAGAGGGAGCCGTCACAGCGGGACCGATCCCATTTACGAAAGATGGGCATTGTGGTAAAGACTCAGGGAGAGCCATCGTGACAAGCGGTGGAGGAGGCAGAGAACCAACTGAACGCCGACAACCCTCTCCGGCCTTTTCTAGTCTCACCTCTAAGCACAAACTATACTGTTGTCACTAATCCACCCTATTCTAAGAGGGTGGATTCTGATTTTCTCTGTCTTTTGGTTCTTTTTGTAATCTTGGTTGGCCATTGTATAGATGGTTTATTGTTGATCTTAGCGAAATGAAAGTTCTAAGAATGAGAAATACTACCGTTGGTGCGCTGGCAGTTGCCTGTCAACACTTGGTTATGGTTTAAAATCCGGTGTTTTTTCTGCGTTTTGATATTGGGTAGTTTAGAGAGAGAAAGAGAAGGGGTGTTCAGAAAGACAGAAGAGGGATCATGCAGAATGTCAAGGGGAGGGTACCGATTCCGGTGCTTGCTGTGTATTTCTGTGTTTTTGTTGTTGGTTTTTTCCTCTACAATGAGAATATCAGACGGATCCAGGAAGAGAAGGCAGTTGAGCTACGGAAAAGCATCCAACCTGCAGTAGCCAATCTGAACACAACCATCAATGGAGCTAATGATCGGAGCTTCAACGTGAGCTCAGGTGAACTTCTCAATCTGTTCATTCATTTGCACTTTTTGTTTATTCTCTGTGAAGATGAAATTTGATGGTGGTACTTTCGACATTTTAGGCAGAGAAATCGACTGGTCGAAAGCATGCACTTCGATTCGAAACCGCAGCACTGTGGAAGAAAGCAAACATCTTGGACTTGAAACAAACGAATTGATAGAGAAATTTTGGGATCGGGCAGCTTCAAATCCTGCTGTCTGTGATCTGTTTTCCGGTAGATGGGTGTTTGATAATGCTTCTTATCCGCTCTACTCGGAATTCGATTGTCCTTACATGTCTGATCAGTTGTCCTGCAAAAAGCACGGCCGACCGGATTCAGCTTACCAGCACTGGAGATGGCAACCTCATAACTGTAATTTAAAGAGGTCAGAATTTGTATTCATAAGTTAAATTTTTTATAGTTGTGATGAAAATGAGCAGTTGAACTGTTGAGCCAGTTGAACTGTTGAGCTTGAGTTTTACATGTATCGATTTGTATGGTTCAGGTGGAACGCGACGGCTATGTGGGAGAAGCTTAGAGGGAAGAGACTCATGTTTGTTGGGGATTCTCTGAATCGCGGCCAATGGATTTCGATGGTGTGTTTGCTGCAATCTGTTATTCCCGAAGGCCAGAAGCATAAGACACCAAACGCCGGTCTCACCATCTTCAAGGCCAAGGTACTCTTTCCTGCCTCTAGATGCAAGCCAAGAAGATGATAACTAATGCATACAATGTATTTATAGACAGTAGATGAGTAGTCCACCTTCTCATTTCACCGAAGCCATCCTTGGTACTTCAAAAATTTAGAGATCAACACCAAACCAGGCCTCTTCTGACTTTTAAGTGGGATCACCAAAACCAGTGGATTTCAATGGTGTTTGCTGCAATCTGTTATTCTCTACGGCTAGAAGTATATGACACCAAACGCCCCTGTCACCATCTTCAAGGCTAAGCTATCCTGCCTCTGGATGCAAGCCAAAAAAGACAATCACTAATACAATGTATTCATAGATTATAGACGAGGACTCCACCTTATCATTTCGCCAAAGCCATTTTTGGTACTTCAAAATTTTAGAGGTCAACCCAAATCCAAGCCTTCTCTGACTTTGTGTGGGATTGGCGACATAGATTCTTAGTCGCCATTGAGCTCAATCTGTGTATCATATTGTCATTTAACTCCAACAAAGTAAGATCACGTTTTATTCTTTCCTGCAAGAGCCTATGCTTCGTTCTTTCTTTCCAACACTTTAGATTTTTCGTTTCCCTCTTTTGAACTGTTCATGATCTAATTTTTCATACCGAATTAGAGCTCCATATGGCCGCCCCACCAAATGCCCAATGACCTTAAGCGGCATAATTTAGAGAACACGAACATGAGGGACCAAAACCTGTTATATAGATAATTAGCGCCACATGTTAGACTTTTGTATTTGCTCCGAAGAAGGCTCGGTGCATCAGCACAGAAACTCGAAAAACTGATCATATTTAACTATTATGTACAAAAACAGTGAGAAGCAATGAGCTTGAGAACCATGCGTAATGAATAATTTTGAGAACTTGGTTTTACAACTAATCAAGAAAAAGAATCTACTTTGGTAGCTTCATCTAGTTTCTTCGAATAAGTAGAAAAGCTAATATTTTTCCTATGGATTTTTCTTGTCTGTGTAGAAGTATAATGCTTTAGAAAAAGAATCTACTTTGGAAGCTTCATCTAGTTTTTTCGACTAAGAGGAAAAGATGATATTTGTCCTGCGGATTTTGCTTGTCTGTGTAGGAGTATAATGCTTCAGTGGAATTCTATTGGGCACCTTTACTTGTCGAGTCAAATTCTGATGATCCGGTTAATCACAGACTAAGCAACCGGATTATCAGGCCTGATTCGATAACCAAACATGCAGTCCACTGGGAGAAGGCAGATATACTGGTTTTTAATTCATATCTTTGGTGGCGAAGTGGAGCCAAAATTAAGCTGCTGTAAGTCTTCTTAGACTTAAGTCTTTCCCTTTATCTAAGTGATGCTCAGTTTTTCTTTCTTTTGAAAGGCAAGCAGGATTAGGCAGATCGCTATGAGTTATTTTCATAACAGAACTTATGTACATATTAGACAATTTTGAATACCAGTCAGGGAAATGATCCTTTTAGGGTTTGTTCACATACAACTTTGTTAATTTGGCCAAGTGTATGGCCACAAAACTCGATCTGTACGTATCGGTTAGTTAGACATTGCTGAAGATCATTACATTCAGTACAATATATTTCAATTTATTCCAGTTTTCTGGATAACTTTGTAAACATTAAGTCCTAACATGCGAAAAATGAATTTGTGATGCAGGGAAATTTTGGTAGATAATAATTCCTTTTTTCTAATTGATTGGGTTGATTATTTGAGAAATAAAAGCATTATATATCTGAAAAAGATAAAGAGGAGGGAAGGGTTGTCTGTGATCTCTCCCTAATCCAATAATTTGTTTGATTTGCATGGTGAACTACTTTTAATCTGGTTGAGATGATTTATGCAGATGGCAGAATACAGAGGATGGAGTATGTGAGGAAACTAATGGTACAGAAGCAATGAACTTGGCACTCAAGGCATGGGAAGACTGGATACTTTCAAACATAAATCCTCTCTCAACTCGAGTTTTCTTTGTTACCATGTCACCGACGCACCTCTGGTTAGTGTGTTATCTCCCATCCTTATTAGGTAACTTACAGAGAAAACGTAACCTTGACTTGCAGATATTGATCTGTCCATGTATCATGCGAATTTCTCATACACATTTTTCTTTTCCCATGACACCATACTGAAGAACATAATTCTAAAGCTATATTTATCAGTTACTTTGGCAGTTGAAGCACAGAAAAACTGGTTTCATTCAAATGGGATCAATATTATCCTGACTCTTCACATAACATCAAACAAATGGTTTATTTGTTGATCATAAAATGCTTGCAACTCTCAATGTATATTTATGTTAACTGCAATCTGCAGGAACCATGAGTGGGCAACTAAGAGTGGTGGAAATTGTTTCAATGAGACAACACCGATAGAAATGGAGAACTACTGGGGAAGTGGATCTGATAAGCGTATCATGCGTGTTGTTGATCGTGTACTTGTGAGGTTGGGATCGAGAATTTCTGTTCTAAACATCACCCAGCTATCTGAGCATAGGAAAGATGGTCACCCCTCAATCTACAGAAAGTTTTGGGAGTCATTCTCCGAAGAACAGAGGTCTAATCCTGTTAGCTATTCAGATTGTATACATTGGTGTTTGCCTGGTGTACCGGACATTTGGAACCAGCTACTATATACAAATTTGTAGAATTTGTAATAGTTTAATTGATTTGTCGATGAAAAATATGTGATTCAGGTACTTTATCCATTCCTGCATTCACCGCCTTCTCCTCAATCAACGATTCCATTTCATGCTAAAGCCCCAAACTTAAGCCAAACCATCCTCTGTCCAGTTCCTGTTTGGGTCTGTGGTTTTGAGTGTTTTTATCTGATGGCTTCGGAGAAGTTGAATAAAAATTCTATGTAGTGATAGTTTTTCCTCTATGCTATGCTATGGTGACCAGCCAGCCGTGGGAGCTCAGTGACGAAGGAAGCAGGGCCACCCCACAGCCATGTTCGCCTAGAAGCAGCCACCTTTTGAAAAGATATTTAGCCACCTTCCCAAGGTATTTAGCTCACCAATCTCCTTTCAATTCTGCTCCTTTGATCATGATGCAATTGCAAGTTTCATTCGGCAAATCTGGCCAGACAAGTGGATTCAGTTGATTGATTCTAAGTTTCTAACCAACAGTAGCGTGTGGTAATTTTTCTTTATTTGAGAACAAAATTTAAATCTTACATACTTCTTCAAGCATTTTCAACATTGAGATGGTGCAAATATTTGTGACTATGGCAAGTCTGTGCTTGAGTTAATCACATGTTTATCCGGCTTGTATCTCTGTGGTGTTGATTATATCTCATTAACGAACGGAAGCGTTAGATCATCGAACTGTTTGTCCAGATGACGTTATTCTGGAAATGGATGCCACATTTAAGAGGTAAAAATCCAAGTGCAACAGACCGAGGTGCCCATGACATTGATGATTTTTGCAATTCAGGCTGAAGTTTGACATGATCTATCCGTTATTTAAGTTTGCAAGATTGTCATTTGCTACTTCAGTTGATCTGAATTTTTCTCACAAAAGCTATTTAAAATACAAACGGTACATTTGCCATACTTTGCTCAAGGGAATGTATTACTGCATTGTATTAGATGTACCTCTGACCCGTTCTGCACTCGAAATAAAATGAGATTAGTATCCTTTGAACAGACAAAAGTTAACTTGTCAATCTCCATGGATAGGAATCGGTGCTTTGGACTATCAATTCCAATTCCTATCAGTTTCGGTTCTATGGAAGGAGGAACCCTAACAGAACCAGACAACCCAGGTCTGGTCCAATGCGTTCTGGTACTGATTCGGTTTCTGGTGCGGTTCCGTTCCAGTTTGAACCACTGTTCTGGTTATAAAACGGACATGGATAGTTTGATTTCGCAGATTTTACAGGTCTCAAATCTATGATCCAGACTCCAATGCTATATATTCTTTTTTCAGATGAAGGGCTTGGAGCTCTGCTAGTAGTGCCCACTAAATCATTCCAAGAGTTTGGAGCCTTCACCAGTACCAGCAAGAATCAACCCCCATGTGAAGCACGAGCTCATGAGCCAGGCTTACCTCACTAATCACCATCTTGTTTAACAACACAAAACAAGCTGTTCACGATAAAAAGCTAATGTCAGGTTGAACATGAAACCAAACAATCTCTCACCTTACAGCCTCAGTCTCACCGAGCGAATCTCATCTTCCACATTACAGGAGAGAGGTTTTGTTACAAGGGGAGGCCGAAGCCTAACACACCCACCCACATGCACCCTCGGGGATTCAAGCTCCCCACCAGCACCAACAGCGCTAGAGCGCCCTGCTGTTGAGCTAATGCTCTTGGTGCTAGAATCATGGTTCACTTTCTGAGCCAACTGCCACTTCGCTTCAAACCGCTTCTTTTCTAAAAACTACCCACGGTTAAAAGTCGTGCAATGTTCGCTTCTCCATAAAGATTTTCTAAAAACTACCCACATGCACCCTCGGGGAGTCAAGCTCCCCACCAGCACCAACAGCGCTAGAGCGCCCTGCTGTTGAGCTAATGCCCTTGGTGCTAGAATCATGGTTCACTTTCTGAGCCAACTGCCACTTCGCTTCAAACCGCTTCTTTTCTAAAAACTACCCACGGTTAAAAGTCGTGCAATGTTCGCTTCTCCATAAAAGATTTTCTAGAATTAGTGAATTAACAGGCAGACGATCAAAGATCAGATTGTGATCATAACAAGTTATTGACAGTAGGTAACTGAGACGAAATACAAATTCAACTCGTAGCTCAATATAGTTCGTTTAATGTTTGAATCAAATCTAAGCATGTTGGTGCAATTACATGCCTAACTAGTAATGATCATCTCATAATCATCAAAATTTGGTGGTGCAGATAACTTTGTGGAGAGGCATGTGACTGCATTAACCTGCTCATTACAGAATACTAATTGTCTGGATTTGGTTTTTCACTTTCATATCTGTACACAGACCATACATCAAATCCAACTAAACCCATTACCCGTTTATTAGGATCCAATCATAGTACATCCGACACAAATTGAAAGAGCTTAAACATCTTTCAATAATACGAGTAGGAGCCAGTAACTTTCACAGATTAAGAGAATCCAATTATTTTCGTACAACAGCGAGACAAAAGCCAGTTGCATGCCCCGCGTATTGAACTCATGACCTTCAACTTATGAGCCGACCCGCTAGCCGGGTAAGTGATTGCTCTTTGTGCTATTCTCATGCACTTATTGTGGAGCAACCGGGGAAAAGCTGAATGCACCCTTTCAAAGAAATCGAGTGAGATAAGACTTAACGTGTGTGTACTGGATCTCAGGAGAGAGAGATGAGGCTTCGTTCTCTTGGTTTACTGGAAATGACGAGATCTTCTATGAAGAATACATGGTAGAAAGCTGAGGCTGCAAATCTTATCCTCACAGGCAAGCTTTCATCTGCACAAGCACAGAGAAGCAGAAGCCAACATTTCACTTGCTCAAAACACAAAATGGCCAGTGGCAGACGTATGGGCAAGGTGAGGCTTTCGCCTAACTCGAAATCCGGTGAACTCCTTGAAACTTTGTACAAGCTAATCCAAATCTTTCTGAAAATTATATGGACTAGCTCATCTGAAATTCATCTGATTGAACTTTGCCACATGCAAAAAAAAATCTTAAGTCCGCATGAGAGTTGGTCCTGTATTATCGTGCGCTATAGAGGAAGTGTACTTACCTTTCAGCTTTTGAAGCCATTGCTGCTTAGAAACATGATCCTTTTCCAGGGTCTTCCCACTAAGAGCTTCCCACAAGTTCACAACCTCCATTTGAGATCTAATGTTGGCCGGCGGCCTCTTATAGATTTTGCAGTTCAGTGTGCGAGGATCATCCATGGCCTTGATTACATATCCCCCTATATCCTCCTCAACCATCCAAACCACTATCCAACAGTGAAATTGAAGTACTGTGCAATAGTTACCCAAGAAATGCAGCAAACGCAAGGTTGTATCGCGTGTATAACTTCCCTGGTTTAATTTCTTCAACAGAAGATGGGTGATTTACCTCCGTTTGCAAAATTTCAACACCAACTAATTGTCAAGATCCTCATAAAAGCTTATGCTTTTAGATTGTTGGGAAAATTTGATAGAGATCCGCTGCAGAGACACCATTGATGATGCTTTTCGACCATGCCATGGAAGAGTTCAACCATGCACCGGGAAGTTTGATATAGGGGGAAAAAAATAAAACATGCTAATCTTGGATATATATGTACCAAACACATGCTGGCCGACATACATATATATAAGTCACGCATGCTAATGTTTACATTTACATATTTCTATTATATATGAATAGTTTTCCTAGGTGGTTGTATGAATATTTCTTAGGTGCATCGTCACATGTACATGCTAATGTTTACATTTACATATTTCTATTATATGTCTTTTGTTTTTACTCTATAATAACATTCTAGGTAACATACACGCATATACACATGTTACTTTCCATTGCTTGATATTGCTGTTGAGATTTTGCTTGCGTTTGTATTGCTCAATCATGAATAGTCCTTTGATCTGCTTATGATACATTTTGATGTTCGAGTGATCATTTGCAAATCAGGTATCGAGTAGACGTTTTTTTTCTAATATAGTTTATTTATGCTGAAATTTGTTCAATAATTCTTTCTATTGCAGTTTATTGCATGAGGCGTTTACTACTGTCATAGCAGAAAGTGATGCTTCCACGTGTTACCTTTTTTTATCAGATTAGTTTCATTACAGTTAAACCAATATATGGTTCTAGTACTTTTATGTAACTTTAGTCAATTGTTGATCCTCATGATTTTTCCAAATCGGATCAACTAACTAGAAGTGACTTTACACCCGATGTTGAAGTTGATCATGTGCATGCTTCAAAAGAACTTGTTTTTGTTCGATATCATTTTGTCATAGATTTTTAGTACGTGAATTAATTGTGTAAATTGAATGATGTGAATGCTAATGAGTTTGCATCTAACTGCATTTACGCTATTCAATGAAAATTGAATTTTGGAAGTTGATGTTTTTTATTTAATAATCGAACTGTTTAGGTCATGTAGCTGGAGCAAATTCCTCCTTGTTTCATTAGTTTAATAATCGAACTGATCGAACGAGCTTAAAACAATCCAATCTGTGCAGATCAACTGATAAGTTAAAAGAAAAGTCATTTTATATAATACTAAACACACACTCTTTATATAGTTAAAATACTTTTATTATCCTTGGATATGTTGGGAGCATGTCGTTCCTTTTTCTTTTTCTTTTCCAAAATAAAGAGAAGGAAGAATAAAGATGAAGAAAAGGGATTCAGGAAGTGACGGAAGAGATAAAGAAAGAGTAATCGTGACAGGCGGACTGCGATGACAAGAGAAAAAAGAGAGAATGGGGCGGCTGGTTTGGCCTAGACATCCGATTAATTCCATATCAAGAGAGAAAATAGGAAGAAAGGAAACAATGGTTTGCATTGGGTAAAGAGGAGCATTATAAGAAGAGAGTGTATCCTTAATAATTGAAGTGTGTATTTAGTAATTATGATACATGTACGTACATACATACATACACTATAGTAATTGCAATACAAGCAGATCAAGGCAGCTTGGTATATCCACCTCGTTCGACTCTAAAACCCACCTCATGCAGGATCATGGTATCTCTCCCTTATAGAGAGAGGGGGAAGGGGAGAGGGCATTTTAGTTGTATATTTGGCGCATAATTTTGCATACACTTTTTCATTATTCGATTTTTTTTTATGATAATGATTTGAATTAAATGTATTGTTATACTTGTGTACGTTAGCCGACCCCATCTAGTATGGGAAAAGGCTTAGTTGTTGTTGTTGTGTTGTTGTTGTTATACTCGTGTACTCACATTTAATGCACCTTGAGATTTACGACATACATTTGAATAAAATATACTGTTCTACTTATATACTTTATTTAATGGAAGTAGGTGTATTAAATGCGAAGTGATTTGGATCTCCATCATCGATGATGTTTGTATAAGATTATGTATCATTACCCCACTAAGACACCCTCTCTCTCTCTCTCTGTGATTTTCGTTCACGTTTGTCTTCTGGTTATAGTGTTCACTTTTATGTCCATCTACAAGCCACACACTAAATCCAATTAGTCCTGCTTGGATTTAGTAACCTGGTAATTAATGATCGCTAAAAAATGATGGTATCCACTTTTATATCAATCTACAAGCCACACACTAAACCAAATGGTGAGATACCATACATAAAATGATCGCTTAATGGCTATCATGGAGTGTTTCTGATTTGCGCATTCATAAACCTGGTAATTAATGTAAAAAACAAAAGAAAGAGATCTAAGAAATCACTTAGCAGTTCTTATACATTTTGACTTTTAAGGTTGGGGCACTTTTTAATAGTTGGAAGAAGAAGAATGCTGAAATTTGATGGTTGTTATTAGGCGTTCGGTGTTCCACACCTTTTACCTGTTGTATCTTCTTCATGCCTGGTATACCACCATTTGGTTTCTGCTATTTACCTAAGAAGTTACACAGGGTTGGTGATCTGTCTATCGGATCTTGGTATTTACGCTTCTTTGTTAAGGTTGCCCATCGGTAGACATGATATCCACTGAACCTTATTGATGGCGAGTTCTAAAGAGCTCATGTGTCTGTTTCAAGTAGTTATCGAATCTACACTCATAAGTCCCTGCTCTGTCGAGTAAGACTTAATATGTTCCTTCAATTTCATCAAGCAGATAATTGTCCTTTGCAGATACTACTCCAGTTTGAGTCCAACCATAAATCCTTCTCCGACTCATACTGCGGGATCAACTATACCTTTTGGTTGAACGTGATGCGGTCGTGATTTTTATATCACCTAGTTGGTCTGCCAAAGGCCGGCAGCTACCTGGCAGTGTTACTTTCTACGCCATAATTGGATACTATGGCGCAGAAATTAAGTCGTTTCCGTTGCCACAGAAATATCTGTATTTTGCTCGATTAGATAAGATGATTTCACAGCAGTAAGTGGGGATATAGATTATCTTGTATCTGTTGGTCTGTCAAGTACCACATTAGCACTGCTGTTTCTGCGTTAACTATTGCAGAGTGAGATAGTTTGTGCTGCTTTACAAGATTTACGTGGCTCGGGAAGGGCTATTTCCACCTCCTACTCATGGCCATCACAAAGAAAAATTTACTATGAACGAGCAACCGTACGATAGAAACCGCTTTATATAGTCCGGACATCCCTTAGAAAGTAAGATATATCAGAATGGTACCCTATTCAAGCAGTCAAGCAGGATGCTCATCAGCTCCAACAATTGTTATACCTCCATACCCGTGCAGATAAATTTATGTTCTTTAGTTTGACAGAAAGGACTTTAACTTTTTCATGTACAGATGATCTAGCATCAATGCTAGCACTTAAAAAGAACTCAGCGGGCACATGGATTACATTTTCAACTTATATTGCTTATTTTATTCCCATTGGACAGGGAATTCCTTCGTTATGGTTTTGTTGGGCCCATCGACCCCCTTGCTTTCCTGGGCGATTGATGCCTTCGTTGAACATTATGCCATTCATCTTGTCAGATGTTGATCTGCTGCACGATTTTGCTCTGTCAAGAGCATGGTCTTATTATGCATGGAATAAAGCTTAAGAGGAGCATTGCCTTATTCCTATCGGATGATGCTAAGAGTGAGTTTGTTATATTTTATCGTGGTGAAGACACGTGAAACATCACTGCATATGCCGTGTAGATAAATTAGCAACTTTCCTTGGTCGCCTCGCAGAATTGAATCAAGGCAGTTTTGTATAGTTTCAGTTGGAAGAAGGAGCTGGTTTTATTTGTTCGGATTGCATCTATGTGTTCTTGTCATTAAATAAAGCCTTCTCTTTTTGCTTATTCTCCCTGATCTTGTTTGGTTGATCTTTATTTCTATTAGCTTGAAATCGGTAGATACTAGATCTTCCATAGTCATGGCAACATGGTTGGCTCATAAATGCAGGGGTCGCGTTGTCCTTTGTTTCCTCTGGACAATCGGATCAGTATGGTTATGTTAGTGGAGGTAACATCTCTCTCTCTTGGACTTTATTGTTCTATTAGATAAGCAATACTGCAGAGTTGGATTAAGAGAACTTGTACCAAGAGAGCCCCTGAGATTTTAAGGTTTTGGGTATAACATTGGATTTGGAGTTGCATGATTTGCTTTTTATCAATGGTCGAACCCCTTCGTGATATGTTACAGAATCTAATGCTACACATTAATGAAATAGATGCAAGTTTTTGTCAGTTTAGCCATAGGTCAGAGAAAACCCTGCATGAATTTGCATCTTTATCCCAACTAAATGGATTCAGACTTTATGTCCGACTCAAGATCTGCGCCGTTAATTTAGGATATACACAGAGGCATCGATATGCAGCACAGATAACGTAACCTGGGAAGGCTGCTAGTTTGAAAACCAAGTCCTTTTGCTAGTAATAAATATTAAGTGTAGTGAAGACAGGATCTTTGCATCGAAAATGGAGAATAAGAAAGTTTGTGGTTGTCCACGAACTCAGCGGGTCAACAACGTTCCTCAACTAAACGAACGAACCTCCAAATTATCTCTCTCTCTCTCTCTCTCTCTCTCTCTCTCTCTCTCTCTCTCTCTCTCTCTCTCTCTCTCTCTCTCTGTAGGTGGCAGATGTCCCGTCCCTGTTAGACTGTTTCAATTCCCTTCCGTGTCCTCCCTTAAATTGCTCCCACCGTTTCTCATCACGACTCTCTCTCTCTCATGGACGTCGTTTGTTCATCTTGTTTGCTAACGTAGAGACCGGAGAAAACGCAGTTCTGAATCATTTTCACGACTACCACCATCAGAATTCCAGATGGACGAGTTGGAGAAAGTAACCGCTGTGGCTCATGGCGATGATCAAGAACACCATGATCCAAAAACTCCACCGCCCACAACGCCATCCTGGAGAATCCGATCCCTTTCTCTCAAGAACGTCGCCCCAGAGCACGAATCCGAGGACCATGAACACCACAACGATGAGGAAGGAAAAGCCGGCGTTGGCGACGTAAAGGAGAACGTAGACGAAGATAAGTGTCTTGATGTCCTCTCGGAAGAGCTCGACGCGTTCCTCTCCAGACAAACATCGACCGAAACCCCCGAAATCCCAGAATCCGTCGAGCGATTCGTCGATGGCCTCGCCAGAAAGATAACCAAGTACGAGTCCTGCACGGAGAAGATCGATTGGCGCCATGATTCCGGTTACTTCCTCGCGTTAGTGGCACGATTGAACTCCTTGCTTCATGCTCTCTCGTCAATCGAAGCGAGTGATTCGTTGGTCGTCGACAAGGCAGGCCTCGTTCTCCAGCAAGCAATGACGTTCTTGGGATATGAATTCCGATCGATTCTCGCGGAGCCATCGGATTCCAGCAACTCTGAGGAAGAATCCGACCGTCTCCGGCGCACCAAGTCCCTTACTTCTGTTCCTGACAACTGTTGCGTGCTGCCGAACGTGCCGCAATCTCCAACCGTCCCCGATTCGATCCCCTCCAATCCGTACCGTCCCGATACGGTGGCAATACTTGCCGAGATATCGAAAGCCATGATCAACTCGGGCTACGAGACAGAATGCTCTCTCGCCTATAGTGTCGCCCGGAAGAGCTCGCTCGATGAAATCGTCTCGGAAAAGATGGGTCTCGACCGAATCAGCATCGAGGAGGTGCAGAAGATGAACTGGGACACCCTCGAATCGGAAATCATCAAGTGGTTGAAGGCCTTCAGACGCTGTCTCAGCGTCCACCTGGCCGGCGAGAGCCGCCTTTGCGACTCGATCTTCCCTGACTCGGCTAGCATGTCACATCTCATCTTCGTTGACATTTCTCGCGGTATCATCCTACGGCTAACTAACTTCGCCCAGTCCGTCGCCATAACTCGTCGGTCCACCGAGCGCCTCTTCAAGTTCTTAGACATGTACGAGGCATTTCGCGATGCCCGGCCAGTAATTGACCAGCTCTTTGCAGGTGAACCATTCCAAGATATCCGGTTCGAAATTGACTCGGCTCGGACCCAGCTAGGTGAAGCTAGTGTTGGTGTCTTCTCCGATCTTGAGAACTCGATTCGCGGCGACTCAGCCAAGACACCAGTTCCAGGTGGGGCGGTACACCCACTAACCCGATACGTAATGAATTACTTGAAATTAGCCTGTGAGTACAAAGACACACTGGAGCAGGTCTTTGAGGCATGCCGACCGAGACGAGACGGTGGGGATGAATCGAGATCCCCATTGTCATTGCAGGTTGTGGGTATGATGGATCTGCTAGACCACAATTTAGATACCAAATCTAAACTCTATAAAGATCAATCGTTAAGCTACATATTCTTAATGAACAATGGGAGATACATAGTGCAAAAAGTCAAGGATTCGGAGATATATTATCTTCTTGGTGATGATTGGTATAGAAGGAGATCGTCTGATCTAAGGCAGTACCACAAGAACTATCAAAGAGAGACCTGGGGAAAGGTTTTGGGATGCTTTAAAGATGAAGGACTGTATACAGGTGGTGGAGGCGGTTTTGCTGGTAGAGGCACTGGTGGTGGCGGAGGCAGTGTCTCGAAGCCGGTGCTTAAAGAGAGATTTAAGATGTTTAATACCATGTTTGAGGAGATATACAAGACTCAATCTTCTTGGATTGTGGGCGAGGAGCAGCTGCAATCGGAGTTGAGGGTGTCAATATCGGCGGTGATAATTCCGGCTTATAGATCCTTCTTGGGACGGTTCAGGCAATATCTGGACGGTGGAAGGCAGAGTGACAAGTATATAAAGTATGGGCCTGAGGATCTGGAGACGTTCATCGACGAGTTGTTTGAAGGGACACCAGCATCCATGATCAAGAGGAAGGCTTAACAATGGTGATATTTTCGGTGCAACCGATCTAACTTGTTATAAGAGAGACTTTTAGTTGTTTTGCTAATTTTTTAATTGATATGTAAGTAAATGTTTTGTATTCTACCATTCATCTACATTCTTTCATTGATTATTCTTAAATTTAGTCTAAACTCTTGCCTCTTGAGTGCTTTACCCTTTACCTTTCTTCTGTTCCAAGCCACGGGCATCTCGGCGCCCCCAACAAAGACCCTGACTAATTTGGCTCAGGTCAGGTCATCCAACTATGGGGTAAAGCTCTCTCTACACTGGTTTTTTACTATTCACAAGACTTGCACCTGAGATCTTGCTTAAGGAGAACAAGTGCTGAACCACTTGATCCAACCAAGCTACTCGCTTTTCATTTTGCATGTATGATGCTTCACGACCATTAACAACTATTTCTTTTATACATTCAATAACATATAGAAACTGTTTAGAGATAAATATGCTTCTAATGATTTCTAAATATAAAACTTGGGAGAATGGGTTTGAAAGTTTTCTTTGGATTCAGATTAACTCTGTACATAAACAAAGATTATCTGTTTTATGGTTACAACGGAGGCTGAAGCCTTAACACACCCGCATCTGCATCGTGGGAGTTAGAGAGCCCTTACAGGGGACTTTACTCTTTAGGTGTACATACCCCAAGATTAGGTTAATTGTTTCGATATTCAAAAATCAAACCCAATGAACATACAGGTTCAGATTTAGAAATGGATACTGAAAATATAAGATTGTCGATTTGAAAAACGAGCAAGTTGTTTGGAGTAAATTCTCTCACATATTCACAGTAAACATTAATTTCATGCACAAGTAGCTGATAAGAACTAGAAATGGAGATGTTAATGTATGTATCTGGTCACAAATCAAAGACATGATTAAAGTTACAAGAGAAAAAGCGGTATGCTGTCGATAAAATAAAAGAAGAGTGACATGTTTAAGGTGCTTTGAACAATTCAACAGATGGTCGGCCCATGCTTTATGTTTGTCAACGACAATTAGCACCAGTGGATGATAAACACCGAAAGCATGAACAAAAGTAGAAGCCAAACAGTGTATGCGGATTCCCACCAGTACTGATTCCTCGACAGCAACGTGGCATACGCTTTCCCAACGACCACAAATCCCACACGCAGACATCATTACAAGGGAGTAGAGAGCAAGCCTGAGTTAGCTTCCTCTTTGGCGCAGTCGATGGCGTCAAGGGCCTTCATTTCTCTCCTCCGTCCGCACATCCCTCAGCTACCATTGAAGAAGAGAACCACCCACGTTGCGTTTTCGTCTTCTTCGAATGTTCCTTACCCAAACAGTTAGTCCCCGCCTCTCTCCTTTAGCGCGTTCCTCTTCTCTCATTTGTTTCTGTGCGCTCATGGCATGACTTTGGTCTTAATTTCAATCTAACAGGCTTTGAGTATCCTGCTTTTTGGTGATGGTGGTTTCAACAGTTCATTTTTTAGCTCTTTCAATAGGGACAAGCGTATAAGATGTATCTTTGGCGGTCAGAGGGAATTGGGTGTTTGATTTTCCAAAGAGTTAGGCTTCAAATGATAACATGCCATTTCTTTTAAGCTATCTCAGCAGGCTAGATCACTAGGTATTGATCTTATGGAATTTGGAATTCATTGAGGGCATCTTTGAATAAACTTTTGAGAGTTCACTTGAGAGTGAGCATTCTCGTTGCGAAATCTCTCTTATGATACATACCAAGCACGTTCATCTTTACATATTTCCCATTATGGGTCATTGTGGCCTCGATGCTTAGTTGCTATGTCGAGCTTGAAGGATTGTAAATTTAAATGCACGTTTCAAAGTGAAACCCATATATGAGGATTTGAGTGACAGGGAACTTGATTGCTTTTCCCCTCAAATTCAGTCCAACCCAAATGCACACTTGTAGGCAAGAATTGGCAACTACTTATTGGTATTTCTCTTGTTTTTCTCTTTTTTCACTTATTTATAGACACATTAGAAGACCACACCAACTTGCTAAGTAACACGAAGAATAGGTATAAATTGTGCATTGCTTCTGGGTCATGACGAAGATTCTTATACTTTATAACCATCATGGATGCTACATTGCTGTCATCATAACTACTCGTGGAATGATATACACAATTTTCTGCGTTGTTCTTTCTAGTATTGCTTCTTTTGCACAGTTGCACTACCCTGGGCCAATCTTGGGTGATGTATTTACATAGCTGGAGACAAGGCTGACCTATTCATTAGTAGTCTGCTTGTCATTACAATTCCATTAATGGGAATTTGTATCCCTTTTCTGCAATTAAAATACTTCAGCAATTACATAAGTATAATCGCAAGGGATCTTCCCATAAAGCACCCCAGATTTGAAAGAGGGTTTTGAAAACCTATAGGCTTATACAGTAAGATTACTAGTGTGATGCAAACAACGATACTGACTTATGCCCAAAATATTCATAGCATATGAAATGCATAGGGAACAGAGAGAGTGCAGTAGTTTATTATGTCTTAGGAAAAGATAAAATGCTTATAGGACTTCTAATTTCTATAATTGATGCTTGGAAGAAGGCAATGTTGATTGTACCTCCAACTGGGGCATGCAGGTTCATTAACTTCCCCCCCCCCCCCCTCATTTAAGTATATTTTACGTCTTGGAGTCCACAAAAGTAAATATCTTTTGTTAATCATTGGTCAGAGATGTCTCTTTGTGCTGGATCACATCTAATCCCACACCCACGAAAGGTAGTGCTGCATTACTTTCCTCCTTTTTCTCAGACTTTGGTTGATTACTGAAAACATTTTGCACTGCACTCCATCAAAAGTGAATCTATGTGCAGAAGTATGACTTTTGCTGGCTATATTTTTTAACTTGATAATGCAATTTTTCTAACATCATTATATTTTGAATGATAGTAATATTTAGTGTCAATAAAGATGTAACATCTACAAAAAGAAAATACAGTAATGCAGTGAACTGATTCGTGAATGAAATACTAATATGCCTTAGACACTGCAACATTTTGTCATGAATAAATATGTTATTGGATGCACTTTTCTTTTTCCCCTAAATTTTCACTACATTTACTGTCTCAATAGAGAGATGCACTCAGATCTGTAATGTATGTTCTGAAAACTTTTACTTGCTGTCATATATGGGAAAATATCCTTATACATTAAGAGTGTTTCTTTATGGACATTTCTGAATTGTCTTATATATAAAGGTCGAGAAAGGTGGAGAAGATGCTTTTCTTGTCAGCGGCTACAATGGAGGAGTTCTTTCTATATCTGATGGTGTTTTTGGGTGAGGCTTCTTTTAATTGGATGCCTTAGTCAATACTTAATACCGCTTTTTTTGTTCTCTTTGGTGTTAAGAATTGTGTATTCAACAGGTTGGCTGAGCGAGACATAAATCCTGCACTATTTCCTCAAGAGCTAATTGTTAATATTTCAAGTTTTCTTGGGATTGAAGAAGTGAATTATTGAGTATAATGTGTTCATTTCAAACTCTAAAGTATATAAATGATTTAGTTCCTGTTTTCCTGTCTAGATCTTTCTGGTAGCTCAGTAAATGTTCTTAAAAGTTAAACATGTAATAAAAATTTATCTAGTCACTAGAAATATACAACAACAACTAAGCTTTTTCCCTACTGGATGGGGTTGTCCACATGGATTCTTTGTTTCCACAGGGCCCTATCATGTGCCATGCTAGCAGTTAACTCAACATAAGCTAGATCATTCTTTATTGACCGAGCTTATGTTGAGTTAACCGCTAGTATGGCACTAGAAATATGTCTAATTATATTGTGATTCATACTGACTTAAACTCCGCCCATGTAAGGGATCACCCTTGCATTGCCGGTCCCAAGCCCGGATAAAGGAGGAGGGTTGTGTTAGTCTTCCGACAGCCAGCATAAAACTTCGTCGGATTTTTACAACATGGATTACAAAAATTATGAGCATTGCTTTGGGGCGTCCCCGCTTAGCGACGTGCTGCAGAGCTCAAATGCAGTAAGAAGTAAGCAAGGGCCACTACATTTTCGCCCGAATGTAGTGAATCAATTGCAGAGAGGGTTCCCATATCATTGACGGGTGTGGGTAAAGAAGTTAGTCCCGCTACATTGCCGCCTGAATGTAGTGAAAATTTTTCAGAGAGGGTCTCCACATTTTCATTATGGACGGATGCGGGGGGTAAGGAAGCTAGTCCTAGATAATAAGATTCGTATTGGTTCTTGGAATATCGGAACATTATCGGGTAAGCTAATGGAGGTAGTAGATACTATGATTCGGAGAAAGATTCATATTCTATGTTTACAAGAGACAAAATGGGTTGGAGAAAAAGTAAAGGAGATAGAGGATAAAGGTTTTAAATTATGGTACTTAGGTAAAGAAAATGCTCAAAACGGAGTTGGTATTATCATAAATAAAGATTTAAAGGAGAGTATAGTAGACATACAACGATATGGTGACCGAATCATGACATTGAAATTAGTGTTAGGAGCAGAGGTTTTGAATATAGTTTGTGCTTACGCATCCCAAGTAGGACTAGAAGATAGTATAAAGACAGTTTTTTGGGAAGAGTTAGATAAGGTGTTTCAAAAGATTCCACAAAGGGAGATGATTTGTTTAAGAGGAGATTTAAATGGACATGTCGGTAAAGAGGCATTAGGATATCAAGAGATTCATGGAAACTTTGGTTTTGGGGATATAAACGAGGAAGGTAGGGAGATTTTAAATTTTGCTATGGCATTTGATCTCTTTATAGTCAATATAATCTTCAAAAAACGAGATGAACATTTAATTACTTATAAGAGTGGCTTATCACAAACACAAATTGATTACTTTATTTGTAGAAAAAAAGATAGAGCGTGTTGTAAAGATTGTAAAGTAATTCCAGGAGAAAGCTTAACCACTCAACATCGACTTTTAGTTATGGATTTACAAATAAAGAAATGGACAAAGAAGAAAAGAGTGCATCGAGCTATTCGGACTAAATGGTGGAACCTCAAAAGCGAGAAAGAAGATATATTTAAACAGAAAGTCCTTCAAGGAGATGTTTGGAATTATGTTGGCACACCCTGTGATATGTGGAACAATATGGCTATACATATTAGGAAAGTGGCGAAAGATGTGTTAGGGGTATCTAAGGGAGGTGTACCGGCACAAAAAGAAGCTTGGTGGTGGAGTGAAGTAGTACAAAATAAAATCAAGGCAAAGAGGGCATGTTACAAATTACATTATGCTAAGAAAACTAGTGAAACTTTAGAAGCTTATAAGAAAGCAAAGAAGGAAGCGAAAAAGGCCGTTAGTGAAGCAAAAGCTAAGATTTGGGATGACTTATACTCAACTCAAAAGAGGGTGAAAGAGATATTTTTAGGATAGCTAGGGCTAGAGATAAGAAAACTAAAGATCTTAATTATGTTAGATGCATAAAAGACGAGGATGAAAAAATTCTAGTGGCAAATGATGATATAAGAAATAGATGAAAAAACTATTTTTATAATCTTTTTAATGAAAATAAAGATGTTAGTATTAGTTTAGGAGATTTAGCCAAGTCAGAAAAGTATATAAACCATAATTTCTACCGACGTATTCAAAAGAATGAAGTTAAAGAGGCTCTTAAACATATGAAGAATGGTAAATCGGTAGGACCAGATAATATTCCTATAGAAGTTTGGAAAATACTAGGAGAAATAGGAATCACTTGGCTTACAAGACTATTTAATGAAATATGGAAAAACCAAAAGATGCCCGAGGAATGGGGAGCAAGTACACTTATACCCATATATAAGAACAAGGGAGACATTCAAAATTGTGCGAATTATCGAGGTATCAAGTTAATGAGTCATACTATGAAATTATGGGAAAGAATTATCGAACGTAGGTTAAGACAAGTATCAAGTACAACAGAGAACCAATTTGGAGATGTCTTATGCAATATTTTAGAGCAAAAAAGAAAGACCTTTCACATGATATTTATTGATCTAGAAAAAGCTTATGATAGAGTACCGAGGGAGGTTCTTTGGAGAACTTTGGAAAAAAGAGGTATCCCATTGACATATATTAACCTTATAAGAGACATGTATGACGGTGCAAAAACATGTATGAGAACTCATGAAGGAACGACAGACTTCTTTGAAGTTAATATTGGGTTACATCAAGGATCAACTTTAAGTCCATACTTATTTATAATGGTGATGGATGAGTTAACAAAACATATTCAAGATGAAGTACCTTGGTGTATGTTATTTGCAGATGACATTGTATTAGTGGAGGAATCTAAGGAAAAAGTTAATAGAAAATTGGAACTATGGAGAGAAACATTAGAAAGCAAAGGCCTCCGACTTAGTAGAACAAAGACAGAATATATGGAATGTAAGTTTGATCATTTTGCTACTTCAGAGGACATAGAAATTAAAATTGGCACACATTGCATTCCCCAAAAAGAAAGTTTTAAATACCTAGGGTCAATTTTTCAAAGTGATGGAAGAATTGATGGAGATGTTACATATAGAATTAATGCTGGTTGGTTAAAATGGAGAGGAGCATCACGTATTCTTTGTGATAAGAAGATACCATTAAAATTAAAAGGTAAATATTATAGAGCAGCAATTAGGCCTGCCATGTTTTATGGTTCTGAGTGTTGGGCAGTTAATCATCAACATATACAAAAGATGTTTGTGACAGAAATGAAGATGTTGAGATGGATGAGTGGTCATACAAGAAAAGACCGTATACATAATGAGATTATTAGAAACAAATTAGGAGTGGCACCAATAGAGGATAAATGAGAGAACATCGTTTAAGATGGTTTGGACATATAGAAAGAAGATCAAAAGAAGAATCTGTAAGAAGGTTAGAAAAACTAAATTTGGAAAATATTAAAAGAGGTAGAGGACGACCACAAAAGTGTTGGAAAGAAACAATAAAGAATGATCTAGCTTATTGGGAGTTAACTGCTAACATGGCACACGATAGGGATCTGTGGAAACAAAGAATCCATGTAGCCGACCCCGTCTAGTATGGGAAAAGGCTTAGTTGTTGTTGTTATTGTTGTTGCATACTGACGCATGTAAAATTAGTTTTTCAGCAAACACATATGCATACATACATTTATATACAGATTCTGATATACATATAGATTTATTTATTTTCAGGTCAGTGATCTTTGTCCTTCATACGTCATTGTCATATACATCTTATATTTACATACTTCTTTATTTTTCAGATGAAGTATTTTTGCTAAAGGAACTAATATTTCGTGACAGTGATATTACCATCAAAGAACAATGTATGGATTGGATGAATCACCTGGATATATGCATGCTATTCATTTGAATCTTTGATGCATAGCATGCTTTTATGGAGTTATTGCATTGGAATACAATATTGGTGATGATAATCCAATGTTAGGACCAAGTTCATCCATGCTAAGAAGCGTCTTACAGCATACTTTTCTGCACCATCTGAACCACCGGATGTTAATCAATAGAAACTGATGAATATGTAAGGTCACGAGTGACAGAATAATAGATATCACTAAATATGGTCTAATATACTTTCCTCTTTTGCTTAATGCAATCCCTTGCTTGTTCCTTTTATTCATTTCTGAGATTGGTTGATAACATATTTTGTATGGTTTTTTCGTGTAATAGATCAATAATGATCCAAGGCTGCTTCTGCAAAAAGCACACACAGCTACCCTTTCAACGGGTTCAGCCACCATGTAAGTTCTTTCTTTCTCCATCGCCTCAAAATCTTCATATGATGTCTCAATTGTCTGAAACTTTACCTTTGTGTTCATAGCTAGAAGTGGTACACTAGACAATACACCGTGTTTGCCTTATTGAAGGCCAATTCACTAAGCTTTTGGTACTTAGGTGGCTCACCCATGCTAGCCTACTTTTCTTCAACAACAACAACTAAGCCTTTTCACATACTAGATGGGGTTGGCTACAGATTCTTTGTTTCCACATAGCCCTATCATGTGTCATGCTAGCAGTTAACTCAATATAAACTAGATCATTCTTTATAGTTTCTTTCCAACACTTTTATGGTCGTCCTCTTCCCCTTTTAATATTTTAACAATCTTAAACAATTTTCTCTCTGCCACTTCCAATTTGTTTCTAACAACCTCATTATGTATACGGTCTTTCCCTATTGTGACCGCTCAACATCTTCATTTATGCTAAAGACATCTTTTGTACATACAACAACAATAACTAAGCCTTTTCCCATACTAGATGGGGTCGGCTACATGGATTCTTTGTTTCCACATAGCCCTATCATGTGTCATGTTAGCAGTTAACTCACAATAAGCTAGACCATTCTTTATTGTTTCTTTCCAATGTTCTTCGTTTGGTGCCACACATAATTTATTTCTAATATGTCGTATACTTTTAATACTTTTAAAATCTAGTTTTTCATACATTCTTACATGTTCTTCTTTTGATCTTCTTTCTATATGTCCAAACCACCTAAAAATTATATTCTCTCATTTTATCCTCTATTGGTCTATTGGTGCCACACATAATTTATTTCTAATAACCTCATTATGTATACCGTCTTTTCTTGTATAACCACTCATCCATCTCAACATCTTCATTTCTATCTTTTGTACATGTTAATGGTTAACTGCCCAACACTCACCATAAAACATGGCAGGTCTAACTGCTGCTCTATAATATTTACCTTTTAACTTTAGTGGTATCTTTTTATCACAAAGAATACTTGATGCTCCTCTCTATTTTAACCAGCCAGCATTAATTCTATGCGTAACATTTCCATCAATTCTTCCATCACTCTAAAAAATTGACCCTAGGTATTACTTTCCTTTTGGGGATGCAATGTGTGCCAATTTTAATTTCTATGTCCTCTTAAGTAACCAAATGATCAAACTTATATTCCATATATTCTGTCTTTGTTCTACTAAGTCGGAGGCCTTTGCTTTCTAATGCTTCTCTCCATAGTTCCAATTTTCTATTAACTTTTTCCTTAGACTCTTCCACTAACACAATGTCATATGCAAATAACATACACCAAGGCACTTCATCTTGAATATGTTTTGTTAACTCATCAATCACCATTATAAATAAGTATAGACTTAAAGTTTATCCTTGATGTAACCCAATATTAACTTCAAAGAAGTCTGTCATTCCTTCATAGGTCCTCACACATGTTTTTGCACCATCGTACATGTCTTTTCTAAGGTTAATGTATGTCAATGGGATACCTTTTTTTTTCAAGGTTCTCCAAAGAACCTCCCTCGATACCCTATCGTAAGCTTTTTCTAGATCAATAAATATCATGTGAAAGTCTCTTTTTTTTGCTCTAAAATGTTCCATAAGACGTCTCAAAAGGTTAATCGCTTCAAAGTGTAGATATGCCTGGCATGAATCCAAATTGGTTCTATGTTGTACTCGATACTTGTCTTAACCTACGTTCGATAATTCTTTCTCACAATTTCATAGTATGGCTCATTAACTCGATACCCCAATAATTTGCATAATTTTGAATGTCTCCCTTATTCTTATATATGGGTATAAGTGTACTCGCTCTCCATTCCTCAGGTATCTTTTCGTTTCTCCATATTTCATTAAATAGTCTTGTAAGTCAAGTGATTCTAGTTTCTGATAGGATTTTCCAAACTTCTATAGGAATATTGTGTGGTCCTACCGATTTATCATCCTTCATATGTTTAAGAGACTCTTTGACTTCATTCTTTTGAATACGTCGGTAAAAATTGTGGTTTATATACTTTTCTGATTTGGCTAACTCTCCTATGCTAATAGTAACATCTTTATTTTTATTAAAAAGCTTATAAAAATAATTTTTTCATCTATTTCTTATATCATCATTTACCACTAGAATTTTTTCATCCTCGTCTTTGATGCATCTAACAAAATTAAGATCTTTAGTGTTCTTATCTCTAGCCCTAGCTATCCTAAAAATATCTTTTTCACCCTCTTTTAGTTGAGCTTTTTATATAAATCCTTCCAAATTTTAGCTTTTGCTTCATTGACGGCCTTTTTTGCTTCTTCTATTCTTTCTTATAAGCCTCTAAAGTTTCATAAGTTTTCTTACCATAATGTAATTTGTAACATGCCCTCTTTACCTTGATTTTATTTTGTATTACTTCACTCCACCACCAAGCTTCTTTTTGTACCGGTACACCTCCCTTAGATTCACCTAGCACATCTTTCACCACTTTCTTAATATGTATAGTCATATTGTTCCATATATCACAAGATATACCAACATAATTCTAAGCATGTCCTTGAAGGGCTTTCTGTTTAAATATATCTTCTTTCTCGTTTTTGAGGTTCGACCATTTAGTCCGAATAGCTCGATGCACTCTTTTCTTCTTTGTTCATTTTTTTATTTGTAAAATCATAACTAAAAGTCGATATTGGGTTGTTTCTCCTGGAATTACCTTGCAATCTTTTGTACATGATGATTAATTGCCCAACACTTAGAACCATTAAAATATAGCAAGTCTAATTATTTTTCAATAATATTTACCTTTTAACTTTAATGGTATCTTCTTATCACATAGGATACCTGATGTCCCTCTCTATTTTAACCAATCGGCATTAATTCTATGCGTAACATCTCTATCAATTTTTTCAAATTTACATTTTTGGCTTTTATCACACCCTTGGTGTTTTAGATAAATGTGTTCAAGAATGTGACTTCCCAGATGATTAATGCAAAAGAGGATACAGGTCAGATTACTAAGGTTTTGTGAACTTGCAGAGTACCCTCTAACCTGCCTGAAGTTTGTGTATGAGATGAATTAACATGGAAATTAAACAAACCTGTCTAAAACGTATTTGCTGGTTTTTCCACCCTTATGCTAGGGATATGGTGGTAGGATTCGTTATGTTATGATGGAACAGATGGGTTTCGTTCTATCACATTTTAGCTTATAATGGAAATGGATTTATGACAGTTGAGGGGATCTGCATGTTATTCTACACATTTTGCATGAATTTATATCTATCTTAAAGATCCCAAAGAATGTGATATTTACTTTGGATGTTTTATCTGTTGGATAATTTAATTTCAAGAATTCAAGGGTGCAGGATATCTGGTCAGAGATGGACCTCTTTCCAGACATCTATTTCATATCTTTCATGCATAAGCTTGTTTCCCTTTGAAATTCGAACTTTAAAATGGTTGTTTGCTTTGGATGAAATCTTAGTCTTCAAAAAGGGTTCTTGAGAGTTTACGGCTTACAATGTTGCTCCTTTAGAAACCTTCGTTTATCAAATTGTCTATCGAGTTATTGAGATACAAGAAAGCACTCGTGCAATTCCATCCTTTCCTTCAAACCAAAATTTGATACTTAAGAACTGACCACCTTAGCTAATGTGCATTCAAGAGATTCAGCATTCGACTCACCCTATTCTATGGAAGCCCGCAATCATGTATGTTAAGTAATCATTACATCCAACTGCTAATGTTTTTTCACTTTGAACTATTCATCTCATTAGCAATTGTATTCCTAGATATTCATTGCTCAATACTTGAGTGCTCTATTTAGGTGCCAGAGATTTGTCCTGATATCTAGAATGAGGCTACAGATTTAGACATGATATTTCTTTTTTTCTCATAATTGTGTAAAAAGCTTGCGTGGTTTTTCTATTAATTGTCGACAAAAAAAAATCAGTGTTGTAGAAGTAATAACACAAATTCCTGCGTTTTGAATGCAAGGTTTCGATGTTCCTTATGGAAGAAACTTCTAGGAGGGAAGCTAACAGGCAATCTCTGTGTCTTTGTGTGCATGCGTGCATGCTCAGAGGGAAGCTAACAGGCAATCTCTGTGTGTGTGTTTGTGTGCATGCTCAGGTGAGCATGCATGCATGCATGTGCCATGCTACACCTTTCGCGCATAAAAACATGGCTTTTCTAATTTTACAACATACTTCATTTCACGGGAGGTAAACTAAATGACATAACAGTCATTGTGGGCCAGGTTGTAAGTTCACACTCAGAAGCCGCGCCACTCATGCTTGAAGTAGGCAGTCTCTCAGTTGAGGAGAGCGATAATTATATTGAAATGCAAGGAGGGTTGTGATGCATATGGATGACAAGGCTCTTCCAGACCATGATCTTGTTCAACTGGAACTTCTTTTCATGTGCAGACCAGAAAAAATGATCTGCTGAAAATATGTAGGCTCAGTCCGTGCCTCCAGAAATTGAGTTTCTTAGCTTCTTCATTGCTTCATTGTAAATTACATGATTCAATTATTTGTTTTGATGAATAAAAGTTGGCATGGATCAATCTGTTGCTGTTCTTTTGTAATATTTGTGTGACGATCAACCATAACCTCGCCATCTTGTAACATTTAATACAAAACAGTGATAATAAAACAATGTTAACATCGTATAGAAAATCTTACCTCTTATGGATGCTGCAATCTTTCGTTTATGAAATTTTTCATGTCACTTACCGCTTGATTTAGTAATTATCTCTAGAGTTAATTACAATGATGGAAATGTATAGTCGGCCTATACATATAACCATCGTTTCAAAAGTTGAGAAGGATAGGTGCAGGAAGAAACAGATAGTGCAAGATTAAATTACAAAAAACTTAAATATTCATAAAGATACAGTAAGAAATACTTTTATTTTTAAATTGTACCCAACTCTCGAGAGTAACCGATTTCTAATCGATACGACAATTCTAACAATAACTAAATCGGATCAAGAACTGACTAAACTCAAAACTGGTGAAACCAAAACCTGACCCCAAACCGAGTGCCACTCGATTGGGTTTCGGTTTCACCGAAGTTTCAAAGCATTGGTTCTAGTTTTTAATTTTTAATTTTTTAATAAAAAGTACTGATTCTGAACCTCTCGGGACTGAGACGAGAACCGTCTTAGAATCCGTGGTTATGAAACCGTAACCAAAATCAGGCCAGACCGATTCAATTACATTCTAGATTCCGAGCAAACCGAAATCAAGCGTATCTAGCTAACAAACTCGGATTCCTGATTTATACAAATCTGAATCAGATCCGTTTAACCTCATTTGCAAGACCTAGATCAGTAGATCTCAGAAACTTCTGAATTCCTACAATTTGCGGCAGGCGATTTTGGACAAAACATTTAGAAAAATCAACTTTTATCTACGTTTCAAAAGAAAAAGAACTTGTCTTTCCCGTTCCTTTTGTCTTCTCCGGCACACTTATCAGGAGGCATCAACGTCAAAACCAGAGAGAGAGAGTTATATTTATATTTCTCTTACCCTTATTGCAAGAGAAGAGTTCCAGAGACGAAAGCAAACTCTTGATTGCAACCGCTGTCTTGCTGTTTAATCACCCATCGTCCCCTAGACGGACGAATGGATGCGAAATCGCTCCCCAGATGCTGTGATGCCACGTGAAATCGAACACTAGCCTCGGTGGTAGCTGTATGGACGCAAACCCTAATCGTATAACGCTCACTAGATCGTTTGGTCCTGTTTCTGAAATCATATAACCCAAATCTTCGTGACCAACATCTCTTCTCCGATGGCCGACGCCGCTGCGATCTTCTCCGGAGAGGAAGGCATGGAGGGCGTCGCCCATGACGGCCTAAAATTCTGGCAATTCATGGTCGCCGGATCGATCGCTGGCTCCGTCGAGCACATGGCGATGTTCCCCATCGATACCCTTAAGACTCGGATGCAAGTACTTGCATCGGGCTCCAGCATCTCCGTCGGGCAGTTGCTCCGATCCGTCGTAAAGTTCGAAGGTCCTCTCGGTCTCTACCGTGGCATCGGCGCAATGGGTCTCGGCGCCGGTCCAGCCCACGCCGTCTACTTCTCCATCTACGAGCGATGCAAGTCAGTCCTCGGTGGGAATCTGCCCGGGCACCACCCGCTCGTCCACGCCGCCTCCGGCGTCTCCGCCACCATCGCGAGCGACGCCGTTTTAACTCCCATGGACGTTGTGAAGCAGAGGCTGCAGCTCAAGAGTAGCCCTTACCGGGGAGTGATGGATTGCATTGGGCGGGTGATGAAGGAGGAGGGTTTGAAGGGATTCTATGCGTCGTATAGGACCACCGTTCTAATGAATGCCCCTTTCACGGCTGTCCATTTTTCTGTCTATGAGGCTGCCAAGAGGGCTCTTATGGAGATTAATCCCGGAAGCGCGAGCGAGGAGCGCCTTCTAGTTCATGTGACTGCGGGGGTAGCCGCCGGAGCCATTGCCGGCACCGTCACAACTCCATTGGATGTGGTTAAGACCCGCTTGCAGTGCCAGGTACGTTTGTGATCAGTGAGAATCAAACATTTTAAGTGTCAATGTTATTTCTTGGTGATGGCATGTTGGGGTTGTTGAAAGTTTTTGGCTATTGTATTAATCTCGCCTTTGCATGTTTTTGGTTTGCAATTGAAACTCACTCGGGGGACTAATGATAGGTTCTTTCGTAATTGGGATGTTTAGTGTTTATTGGTAGAAGAAAGAGTATGATATATTCATGTTTCTGCGTGATAGTCCATGCTGTGTTTTGAAGAACTCTTGTGACTTGGGTAGTGGATGGAGGATGGTGATGGAGCACTACACCTTTTGTGCCCAAGTGCATCAGCTATGCAGCACGCATCCAATCCTTACTTTGGACTACCTAGCAACATGGTATACAAAATTAAAAGGGAGGGACATTTTCTTGTGGATAATCTTTGCAGGACGGCGTGAAAAGAGAGTAGCAGTTTTATAGCCTTATAATTTCCTAAGCTACCATCTGATGGAGGTCTATCCTCAGGGTTTCCAACATCATTGCATGTTCGTCACCCAAGTGCGTCAGCTGTGCAGTGTACACCCAATCCTTGCTTTGACTACCTAGCAACATAGTATAAAAATGATAAGGGAGGAACATTTTCTTGTTGATAATCTTTGCAGGACGGCAAGAAAGAGAGTAGCAGTTTTTCTAGCCTCATAGTTTCCTAAGCTACCATCTGATGGAGGTCTATCCCCAGAGTTTTCAACATGATTGTAAGTTCAGTGCTGGTTAATCATTCATCGATGATGGAAGTGAGGGATCTGTTTCCACGCCAAGTGAACTTGAAAGAATTTGGGCGAAGTACGGTTGTATTGTTCTTAAAAGCAAGCTCGAGAGAAACAGAAGGAAAATGAGATAGTTGCACGGAGCTGATTAGGAGTTATCATGTCTTTGATGATGATAATGAATCTCACATACAATAGTAGCATACTTATTGTACTTGTTAAATGAGATTAAGTTACAGTTATGACCCTACTCTGGTTTTTAATTGATTCGCATGACGAGATTAAATGTTTATGTTAAATGTTTGGTTGGAGCTGAAAAGCGTTGTCCTGGCAAAATTTATTATACATTCAGAAGGGTAGAAGTAGAACTGAAGCTAAAATTGTTTTCATGAAAGTTGTATTCTTATGTCATATTGCAGGCAAATGGTAGTTCTAGCTTCTTAAGCACAGGCCAGAGCTCCACATGTTTTAACTGTAAAGGAAAGATTTTCTGCAAACCTTATAGCTGGGATGGAAGATTACAATTTGACTAATGGTTGTGTTGGATGTTCGTGAAAGGTTTTTTCACTCTTTGTGAGGGAAGTCAGCAGTATATATGTAATATATGTATGTATGCATGCATGTATATGAAAATGCAGTGGTCCTTCTTGATGACATCCTCTCAAATCTTGGCTGTTAGACCAGAACAGATGAATGGTTAAAATTAAAGCACTATGAAGTTATAGTTTTACTTCTCTATGATGACAACAGGTTAGCAACACAACAATAGGCATTTAAAGGTTGCCCTTTTGCTTTTTAGTGCTTTAGGAATTATTTGTCTCTTCAGAGAATGGCGAAAATTTGGCAGGATGTCATCTAGTAGGACCTAGCATACTTGTGTGTGTATATATATATATATATATATATATATATATATATATATATATATATATATATATATATATATATATATATATATATTATATGTATGTATGTATGTATGCTTTAAACAGAAATTTCCAAAAGTATCCTTTATTAGTTTGTTCTACGATAAGAAGATTATGTTATCTTTAGAGCAGAAATACTGGAGTACATACCTGGAGACAAGAGATGTGATAACGATTCTCTAGTCATTGCTAGCATGACTCATGCATGAGTTGATACTAATTTAGCATGATGCTGCTGGCATGGAATGTATGTTAAACAACACTTTGCATATATTTGCCACCGGAAAGTCCAAAAGGGAATGGATTATATGGTTTCACATTAATATATGCTTTCGAACTTATGTTACAGCAGAGGGATGAATAGGCAACACAGCTATTTATTTATAATCATTAGAGTTCTAGCAAACATGCACATGTGTCAGTGTGGTGGATACACATGCGCATTTGCCTCCTTGAAATCTACGTCCTTCCAAAGACTGAAGTTTAAGAAGATCTATATGTGCATCTTATCCAGAGAAGTTGAGCAGTGTTGTCTATTGTATCTGTCATTTCAGGACCATGTTTCATGTTTGATGGATGTCGATGATTTTAGCCTTATTAGAACATCCTCGTTCGTATCCCTTCTGCTGATTTTGTCATATACACATGCCTCTTCTTAGATAATAGAAAACTGTTCTGCTGGTAATGTGTGACGGATAAATGGTCTAACAATCGCTGTAGCCAACTCAACTTGGTGTCAGAAAGGCTTCGTTTTGGTTCTAATGAAGAAGTCAGCGGCTCCTATTTTGTACAAAAGATAGTCTTATGAGTCAAGCTTCCTTGCCTCTTAAACAATATCATTTAAAAACTGTCTGGGAATCAACCTCGCTCCGAAAGGTTACATTCTTCTTAATGTTTTTCTTGTTATCTTACACTCTTCCCTCTTTTCTTTTGATTCCCTCTTGGACGTAGACGCCATCCTACTGTGCTAGTTAGTAATTTTTGTTCTATGCCTCCAAATAATATGATTTATTCCAGATATTATGAAGGGCTGCCAAAAAATATATCTGGCACCTCTCCACGTGCTTGTACCCTAATTTACTTATTTTGTATCGTTTCATCTACTTTTAGTGTGGAAACTTGCACGATATCATTTCTATACTAGTTGGGTTGATACTCATGCTTGAAGCATGAGTGTTTCCAGTTATTCCTATTTTCTTCTGTAAAATGGAGGATACTTGGACGCTGTTTTCAATCAACAGAGTGTTCGGACATGATTGTACTTGCAGACAACAAGATTATTGATCATGGAAGCCTGCTAGAGAACAAGTGATTTTTGTTGCTATTGTTTTCATTCTAAACGTGGTGAAACGTACTTTTAGGTATGGCATGGCTTATCAGAGTTAAACGTCCTAAGAAATCTTCGTAATAAAATGGAACTTGCACAATCATTTGATGTGATGTTTTAAGACGTTTCGAGTTAGCCTCTTTCTTTAAGTTCTGGTGCTATATTTCTAAAATCTTTTTTGCCGTTCAAATGGATAAATGTACATATTCTTGCTCCAGGGCATCTGCGGCTGCGACAGATTCACCAGCAGCTCGATAGGACCTGTTACCCGAATGATTATTCAGAAAGAGGGTTATGCTGGCTTGATGAAGGGTTGGAGACCCAGAATGCTATTCCATGCTCCTGCTGCAGCCATTTGCTGGTCGACTTATGAAGCAGGAAAGGCCTTTTTTCATGAAATCAATGAGAACGAAACGAGATTGCACTGAAAGTATGTCTTCTAGCATGTTCTCTTGTATCATCATTATCTGTGTCTTCGAGTTTGTAGCAGCCAATTTTTATTACTCTACACAGCTTGATACGCCATGAGTGCCTAGTTCCATGATCACGAGGAGTTTATCTTGTTAGAAGAAAGAAGCAGTTCAGCTATTCCTTTTTATTGCGACAATAATAGGGGGGAGCCTCTATTGTCTCGCTTGCAAAGTGAGATGAAGTTGACATGGTTCATGGAGGCGAGGTGATGGAGGAAATAGCGTGTTGCGGACGCGAGTTCACCGGTGCATTTTATGGGCATTTCCAACCAAATAACATTTCTAATTTTGCTTATTATTTCCATGTTTATATCCTAAGTCTCTCTCTCTCTCTCCAACAAGAATATATCGTATGGTTGGTAAGGTGGATGTCCCTAGCAAGTATGGATCCCATTCCGCAAAGGGTTTTCATTCATGTTACTGCATCGTATGCACCCACCCAATAGCGTAAAATGGTCGAGGCTTGAGCTGGAATTCGAGTTTAATCTGTGAAACTTATATTTGACTTGTTTTGAAGCTGCATATCTTGCACACGGCGCCCGTGCGCTCGTGCGTGTGTGTGAGAGAGAGAGAGAGATCCCCAGCCAACTACCTCTTGTACGTCTTTTCTTTTGGATACAATGGGGGAGGTGGAAGCCAAGACATGTCCCAGGTTTCGAACTCATGATCTTTGACTTGCAAGTCGGCCCCTAGCCAGGTGAGATATCACACTTTGTGCGAACTTCATTTACGTTAACGTATTTAGGCTTGCCCGTGAACATCAGTGCTTAAACCAGCAGAATTTGTGAATCAATCATGGTACAGACTGAATTAGTAGAACAGTGTTCAAACCAAGGGATGAGAACTTCAAGGTATGAGAGAACGATTTCTAGCTAATAAAAAACTTCAATAGTCGAGCTTGTGCTTTCTAGATGTTTGAGTAGGTTCCAGTCGCTTTTCCTAAGGTGGTTATCAATCGTTACCCTGTCCCAACAACCCTGCGATTAGCGAGCAAATACAAGACGAACCAACTTTGACTATCATTGATGCATTTAAAGTCAGTGTAGTTATTTCGCCCCAGATGTTAGAGACGGTTTACCACTTAAATCTTCACCATATCCTTTGTAATACAACATGCGCTAAGCCCAGTTATTAATACCAAAAGCAACGGAAAAATTTGATAAAAATTTGCATTTAACCCTTGCTTTATTGGCAACATGCTTCTCATATATATGTAAAGGTTTGTGGTGTTTGCAAATTTTTTTCTTCCATGTTCGAAGCCTTTCACACCATGAGTTAGCTTGATAAGCCACACATCAACACCACGCAAAATATCTGACACTATCTTAAGATCAGCCTGACTGCTCTTTTTAGGACTAATGGAATCGTCATTAGTTGACATCAACATGAACAATCAAGAAAAAATTACTGTCTTTTTGTTATCAATACGAAAGTGTCCCGCACCAACTCATCGATACTCCGAGTCAAACCAGTTCTAATATCAAAATTGGCACACTATCTCATGCTCATTTTTTAGGAAAAAACCTTAAAGAGATGTTGAAGTCATTTTGATGGAAGAATGAAGTATAGAGTAAGTAACATAACAACCTAAGCGCATCACAAAAGTTTTCTTATTAAAGAATCCAGGAGGGCTTTAGTCATACGCGACAATGGTGGTTAAAGACGTAACAAAACAATAACACCCACTGTTAGTGAATTTGCATCAACTTGTTGAGAAGTGCCCAGAACGAGCTACTGAAATCATTCTCATATATTGCAGAACAATAGGTTCATCTTGCTTTCCCAGTAACAGAAGAGGTATGGCAACTAAAATGCGCACTAGATCTTTACTGCAACAAAACCGATCTAGTGGCTCTTTTTCGATTTCCGTCATGGTTTTCCATAAAAAGAATATATGACAAATTCAACTAACATGCAATTGAGTTGAAGCAATTGTAATCTACCATTTAAGTTGCTCTCTCAAAACATCTCCATTACAGCTTAATGCAGCAAAACTTCATAACATGCATTGGTGAGTAGTGCAATTATGTGTGTTGCCGATATGATCAAAAGAACTTTAGCAACTTCCACTTTCACTAATACAAGACTGAATGACAACTGCAGGATTTTACATTTGAAACTTTAAGTTGGTCTCAGGCTGTTGGTAGGGTGAAAAATAAGTTCAAGCAAATCTAATTTTGACCGTGCGGTGGCTGCATGTCATATGGCCCTCTTAAACCGCCTCCACTTCTGTAATGAGGATTTCCCTCCAGAGCGCCCTGAACATCAGATGTCATGTTAACATACAGATTTAAGATAACAGTTTCTTAAAATCAAAATGGCCATGATGATATACATACTTGGTGCATAGCATAACTGCCACCATAGTTGTTTCCAACATATCTCATATCTGGTGCATAGTTTCCACCGTATCCAGGTCCTAAAAGCCAGAGTATGTCAGATCTCTCTCTCTCTCTCTCTCTCTCTCTCTCTCTCTCTCTCTCTCTCTCTCTCTCTCTCTCTCTCTCTCTCTCTCTCTCTCTCTATATATATATATATATATATATATATATATATATATATATATATTGAAGATTGACGTCCAACAGCCTTCCAATCAGTTTGCATCCAGCCTTTTCAAATTTAGCAAGTTATATATATATATATATATATGAAAGGTCTGTCTAATGTGCTTGCCACTTTATATGCTTGCAAATCCTTGAAAATCTCAACCATCCTATCCATGAGTTTGAATGATATGACAAGTATATATATATATATATATATATATATATATGTGTGTGTGTGTGTGTGTGTGTGTGTGTCTATATATGTATGTGTGTGTATATGTATATGTATGCAAAATATGAGCCTGTTCCATGAACTATAACCTGGATTTGCAGCGGCAGCAGCTGCGGCTGCCAAGGCTCTTTTCATGGCATTAGCAAGTTCGGCACGTAGCTTTTCAACTTCACGGGCAACAGCTACCATTTTCTTCTCCATTTGTTGGCTATGCTCAAGATTCTCAGCATGTACCTTTTTCTCATACTCAACTGCAGCTCTGCACATAAAATCGCCGCATGATCATCAGACAGTGCAAGGGTTTACTTGCAAACACAGCAGCTAACAAATGAAATATCATGTACGTGAACAAAACCATGAAAAGTAAGAATACATCTATGCGTGTGTGTGTGTGTGTGCATTGTTTGGTTACAAAAATGGAGGCCGAAGTCAGGTAGGCATCGCCAGGGACTCAAACTCAGTACATGCGTCTTGTGAATCTAGACGCTTGCCAGGTGATCTAAGGCTTTGAGTGCTAAGAATACTATATATTGCATCAATTACAAAGCGAGTATGACCCCAGGTAAATTTCACTTGAACTTATTAGTGTATGATGTCAGGTAAAAGATTCATTCCAACATGCTAGACCATGAATGTTGATCTTCCGTGCTTGTTTTTTCTTGTACTCACATGGTTTTTCTCCCCTTGCTTTATTATAATAATGAACAAAACTATAGATATAGACCTCATGCCATAGTTTCATTTCAACTCACTGAATGCTTCTTTCCCACGTAAAGAGATCAGAGGTGAATAAAGATAACAGAAGCAATAATGACCATGACGTAATTGCAACCAAGATAAGATCACAAGGCGTGATTGTTATGATTTATTTCTTTTGTTTGTGGTTGCATTCGAAGAAATATCAGTTTCAACTTTCATTCACATCAGTAGAACTGCAATGACTCACATATATTAAGGAAATTTTGATACATGTAGAGCTTCTACACCAAATCAAACCCTCTAATTCTTCTAAATACAACAACTAAGCCTTTTCCCATACTAGATGAAACAAACATGACTCAATAACTAAATCCAACTGATAAAATAATAACATATATAAATTGAAAAGCATAGCAGATGTTGCATAGAAATTAACCTTCTGAAATCTCACTGCTGTAACTATAAGACACCTTGAATCAAATCAGTTTCACTAAATATCCTTCTGCACTTCATTGGCTGAGAAATTAGAGGAGAATTTCATCCCAAGTTTAAGTAGGTAGATCAAGATGCAATTGTCCAACAATAACGTAGATTATGATACAACAACAACAACAACTAAGCCTTTTCCCATACTAGACGGGGTCGGCTACAAGGATTCTTTGTTTCCACAGAGCTCTATCATGTGCCATGTTGCAGCTCACAATAAGCTAGATCATTCTTTATTGTTTCTTTCCAACACTTTTGTGGCCGTCCTCTACCTCTTTTAATACTTTCTAAATTTAGTTTTTCATACCTTCTTACATGTTCTTCTTATCTTCTTTCTATATGCTCAAACCATCTTAAACGATATTCTCTCATTTTATCCTCCATTGATGCTACTCCTAATTTGTTTCTAATAACCTCATTATGTATACGGTCTTTTCTTGTATGACCACTCATCCATCTCAACATCTTATCACATACATCTTTTGTACATGTTAATGGTTAACTGCCCAACACTCACAACCATAAAATATGGCAGGTCTAATTGCTGCTCTATAATATTTACCTTTTAACTTTAATGATATCTTCTTATCACAAAGAATACCTAATGCTCCTCTCCATTTTAACCAACCAGCATTAATTCTATGCGTAACATTTCCATCAATTCTTCCATCACTCTAAAAAATTGACCTAAGTATTTAAAACTTTCCTTTTGGGGATGCAATGTGTGCCAATTTTAATTTTTATATCCTCTTAAGTAACCAAATGATCAAACTTATATTCCATATATTTTGTTTTTATTCTACTAAGTCGGAGGCCTTTGCTTTCTAATGCTTCTCTCCATAGTTCCAATTTTCTATTAACTTTTTTCTTAGACTCTTCCACTAACACAATGTCATATGCAAATAACATACACCAAGGCACTTCATCTTGAATATGTTTTGTTAACTCATCAATCACCATTATAAATAAGTATAGACTTAAAGTTTATCCTTGATGTAACCCAATATTAACTTCAAAGAAGTCTGTCATTCCTTCATAGGTCCTCACACATGTTTTTGCACCATCGTACATGTCTTTTCTAAGGTTAATGTATGTCAATGGGATACCTCTTTTTTCCAAGGTTCTCCAAAGAACCTCCCTCGATACCCTATCGTAAGCTTTTTCTAGATCAATAAATATCATGTGAAAGTCTCTTTTTTTTGCTCTAAAATGTTCCATAAGACATCTCGAAAGGTGAATCGCTTCAAAGTGTAGATATGCCTGGCATGAATCCAAATTGGTTCTCTGTTGTACTCGATACTTGTCTTAACCTACGTTCGATAATTTTTTTTCACAATTTCATAGTATGGCTCATTAACTTGATATCTCGATAATTCACATAATTCTCAATGTCTCCCTTGTTCTTATATATGGGTATAAGTGTACTCGGTCTCCGTTCCTCGAGCATCTTTTACTTTTTCATATTTCATTAAATAGTCTTGTAAGCCAAGTGATTCCTATTTCTCCTAGTATTTTCCAAACTTCTATGTGAATATTGTTTGGTTCTACCGATTTACCACTCTTCATATGTTTAAGAGCCTCTTTGACTTCTTTCTTTTGAATACGTTAGTAAAAATTGTGGTTTATATACTTTTCTGATTTGGCTAACTCGCTTAAGCTAATACTAACATCTTTATTTTCATTAAAAAGCTTATAAAAATAGTTTTTCCATTTATTTCTTATATCATCATTTACCACTGGAATTTTTTCATGCTCGTCTTTGATGAATCTAACAGAATTAAGATCTTTAGTTTTCTTATCTCTAGCCCTAGCTATCCTAAAATTATCTCGTTCACCCTCTTTTGAGTTGAGTTTTTTATATAAATCCTCTCAAATTTTAGCTTTTACTTCACTGATAGTTTTTTTTGCTTTCCTTCTTTGCTTTCTTATAAGTTTCTAGAGTTTCACTAGTTTTCTTAGCATAATGTAATTTGTAACATGTCCTCTTTGCCTTCATTTTATTTTTCACTACTTCGCTCCACCACCAAGCTTCGTTTTGTGCCGGTACACCTCTCTTGAGGATAAAATATAAAGTTATGAAGTGTGTGGATATGATTTTTATTGCATTCATAAAGTGAGAGACACTCTATTTGAGTGTTAAGTGAAGATTGGGGATTTATGAAGTACTTTTATTTTTAGGTTTTTTATTGAATTGAAGTCCTCAATTGAGATGACAGGAAAGGGTGTTAGGAACCCACAATTTGAGTCTAATGATCTGGCATGACAGTGGGGTAATAATAATTGTGGAAAACATATTAAAGATCAAATATTTGTTTTGTGAGAAGGTGGTTAGTGGTGGAATTTCACGATTGAAATACCACCTAGTAAGGATTAAGAAGAAAGAAGTTGCTCTTTGCACGAGCACAATTAGAAATTTGTTAGAAGTCATTAAATGGTAATGTCTGCAGATGATTCAGAGTATATATGAAAGGAGACAATAGAAGTACGATTTAGAGATGTTTAAAGAAGAAGATGATGATAATATTTGATTGGCTGATAGTATTCCTTCTTATGGTAGAACAGAAGTTGGTAGTAGTAGTTCTCGACCATCAATTAAAGGAAAGAGAGTTGTTGAAGATTTTGCAAGTGAAAATAGTACAAGAGAAAGGAGTAAGGAAGAGTTTCTTATGACATACATTTATTTTTTCCTCATAGCACTACACATGGCGCTCAACCTAGAATTCATATTGTTATGGCTTCAGAACAACTATATGAGCAAGCATACCTTGTAGTGGGCAGATGGTTTTATGATACATGCATTTCATTTAATACAGTAATCAGTTTTAATTTTCAAGACAGATGCAATTGTTAATATTGGTTTAAGATAAAGATGTCATCTTATCAGAAGTTGAGAGAAAAGTTATTACATAAGATTGTCCTTGAAGTACAAGAATATTATTCATCTTTGAGAGAGTTAAGGAAGAAGACATGATGCACTATCATGACAGACAAATGGATCAATAGGCAAGAAAGGACTTTGTTAAACTTTCTTTTATGTTGTCCTAAAGGACTTATATTTTTTAGATCCCTAGACATATCCGAGAAGAGTCATCCTACAAAGATCCTAAAACAAGAATTTGGTAAGTCGATACGCGATGTTGGGCTACAAAATATAGTCCAATTCATTACAAATAATACAGCTAACTATAAAGCATTTAGGAAGGAGTTAGCAGATACGTATGGGACTTTCTATTTGACACTAAGTGTTGCCAAGATATCATCAAATTTATCTACAACCATACCTTTATATTGTGTATGATAAGGAGATATACAAATGGTGTAGAGCTTTTTCGTACAATTGTAACTTAATTTACAACTAATTTCTTATCTATACAGAGTATTATGAGACAAAAGCAAGCCTTAAGTAGCAACAATTTGTAGAGTTGTCTCAAAATAAAAGGAATAAAAAGTTAAATGAGATTTAAAAGACAGTTTTAAGGAGTATATTTTGGAATGCATGACTATTGTCTCAAAATAAAAGGAACAAAAAGTTAAATGAGATTTCAAAGACAGTTTTAAGGAGTATATTTTGGAATGCATTTACATGTCCTTTAGTCAAGGTTTTGGGATCCTTTAGTAAGGTTTTGAGATTGACCGATCGCAAGAAAAAACCATCAATGGGCAATCTTTAAAATGACATGATTGGATGTGCTTTCTTATCCACAACAACGTGATAAGGCATCACAAAGCATTTCTTACTACTACTCCGGCATTGGATAATCTTCTAGTAAGCTACAAAATGAATATCGTCATGATGATTAGAGAATAAGAAGAAAAGAACACCGAAAAATAGCTACAGAAAGATGCCATATTGGGGATCGAAACGGAATGGAGAAGAGGAAGGGAATGGATGCGCACCTTCCACGCAACAATTCGTTGCGCATGGTTTCTATATCGGTCTTGATGGCGGCGGCCTGCTGAAGGTCGGCCCGCGCCATGGCGAGATCTTGAGCGAGCCGATCGGCCCGGGCGTCAAGCTCCTCACGGGAGGCGCGGAGCTTCTGGACGTCGGCGCGCACCTGCTGTAGGTGGGCGCGAAGCGGCTCGATCGTGCGGAGCTCGGCCTCCATCGCAATCGTCTTCTCGAAGAGGTCGCGAGAACGGGCGTCTGCGTCGCCGCGGGTAGCTGCGGCGAGGTGGGAGGCGCGATGGAGCTCCTGCTGAGCGGCCTGAAGCTCTTGCTTGAGTGCCACGTGAGTGGCAGCCAGCCGTTGATTGTCGAGGAGGAACCCCTGAATCTCTCGGTTCTGCGAGGCCAGGCGCTCCTCGGCAAGGACCGTGGCGGCAGCGGACATGCGGAGGGAATGACCAGCCGGAGAGACGTCTCCCACGAGAATGGGGATGGCCGGCCTCTCCGCCGGCAGGGGGATATCCATCCGGCCCTTGAGGCCCACCAGCGGCGGCGGAACTCTGCTACGTCCCGCCATGAGAGAGAGAGAGAGAGGTCCCAATCGGAGTTCAAAACGTATGAATCGTGGCAACCCATAAAAGTTTGGAGTGGCGGGAATCTTTTCTTCCGAAACTACCCTTTCTCTTTGTTTGCATATCGGGTCGGGGCTCCGTATAGTCTTGACTTGAAAACATTGGTTCAGTTCCCCCAAAGCAGGGGCCAGGCCAGCAACGGGCGCCGTAATGGGCATCCCCCTTTACTTACTTTTCTCGTTTCATTACAAGGGCTGCATAGTAATTTTTTACTTCATTCGGCAGCTTGCCACAAGTTTAAGTTGGTGAGCACGTCGGTAAACCGGGACTGCTGGTCCAGACTGGCAGTTCTGGTTCCACCAAAATTTGGAATGGGAACCAAACCGGCCCCCATGAATCTCGTTCTGGTTCAAGTCTGATTTTATTTTCGGATACATTAATACTTTATTTGAAAAAATAAGGTTGGATTCCAAAACCAGAATCAAAACATACTTGGACATGGCATTCCAGACTACTTAGGTAGAACTAGAACTGAACCATGAGGTCCTTAGTTCGGTTTGGTTCTGGTTACAGTTCTGACCAGTTCCATGAGCAGTTCAGGTGCTGCTCAACCCGGAATGGACAAACAGGTCTACTCTACTGTAACCTTCTTCTACGAAGCCACATTCAAGAGAGGCGTACTAGCTTTATTACTAATCAAAGGTGCAAAATGAGCATTATTAAGAAAATTTAGCTCCCCTTATCATGATAATTTGATTAATTGCTTCCACTTAGATGTCTTTAATTTTTGTCTAAACCACAGTATCCGAAACCCCACAAGGACGACAACTAATAGGTTCGAGCCAGGTTGACTCACTATGAGAACCGGTTCTGGTTTTTTGAACCATCGGTTTTGGTACCGATTCTAGTTGAAGTCCTAAACCATTTGAAAGAGGAAAATTATTAAAAAAAATTGAATTTTCACAAAAAAATATATTAAAAAATTATAAAACCGGCCTACTCCAGTACCATTGAAGCTGGAACAAAAACTGAATCGAGTCTGATTTCAAAGTTCCAATTCCAGCCTACTCAAGCATGTTTTTGAACTCAACTTTTAAAGGAAAATGCCAACAACTCACAAACATGATAAAATTAGCATAAATCATTAGTAACACGATGAGATATGACTGCCGCTTAAGGGAAGGCCTGAATGAGGTATTGCTGGGCGCAGATATGGGTAATTGTGTGGTGGCTGAAGCAGGCTCCGGCGAGAAGCTGCTGCCATTCTCTCACAGTTGTTATGATCCCTCCCATGAACAAAGTCCAAACCCAACTTGGCCCTCTCGAACTCACCGGGGTTCTCTTGGTCGATCACCCCATCCACGACGATCACCTTCCCTCCTATTGCCTCCTTGCACTTGTTCAGTCTTCACACACTCGTCATCGGACCCATCGTGAAGGACATTCTATATTCCCCCAAATTAACATCATCAATAGAACAGTTTCAAGCCTTTCTAGACATTTTCTATAACAGAGTTACGAATCCGAGCTCAACTAGTTATTGAAATGGTACGAAAATATATCTAAATTTTTATTTATTGAATCTCTCAAAAGAGAGAGGGTTTTAGGGAGAATCAAGTCATAAGGCTTGCATTTACAAAAAAAGTATACACAACCCTTTTTGTGACAGCAAAAGTCAAGCGTCTAGAGCATGGTACCAATATTGCAATACTACCCCTATCTGTTAGGGTAAGGATAAAAAAAGAAATAAAAGAAAATTACATCTTATATATTTTTAACATCCCCTCAAACTTCAAACTCATGGTGATCTCACCGAGAGTTTACTCGCTAGGAGTGACGACTTGGTAAAACCATATATAACTCAACAAAGGTAGCTTTTGTATTTGGCCTTGAAACTCTCCGATGCTTTTTCTTAATTTCTTTGGTTAAGTTTACGTCGAATTTGTAATCCTTTATTTTAATACCTACAAGAAAAATCTCAATGAAAGTAATTAAGATCCAATAAATTGAATAATACAACCTTAAACACTAAGAAGTTCCTAATCTTAAAAACATCAAGCAAGATCCTAAAATTTCAAAAAAGTTTTCAATATTTTGCTAAAAATATAATAAAAAGTTTCTTTAGTAAAAATATTGATCACCTAAATAGTATTCTTTAATATGTCAAATAAGTTTATGAGTCACAACAAACTCATGACATTACAAAAGGCCAAAGTGCATTAATCCAATAAACAAATGTCAACCAAACTTAAGGCAGAGCTTCAACCATACATAAACATGCTTTAAGGCTAAGCTCAAACCCAAGCTTTAAGGTTGTGCTCGAACCATCAATAAACAATTAAATGCTAAGGCCCTTAAATAACTCACAAGTCCAAACATGAATATAAATCCAAGAATAAGAGAATTCAATAAGATATCAATATTTGGCTTTATACATATGAGAAAAATTATAATCAACAAAACAATCTTATAAAGCCAATATCATGACAATATAACCGCAAAATGAATATCTTAATCATACGAAAAGATAGAGCTTAGTGTATAACAAACAATGCAATCTCATAAAAGAGACACAAAATAACTAAAATTATATATTTATATCAAACCCTTAAATAAAAATAAGGAAAGAAAACACTTGGATTGCTTATGCCTCAATTCTACAACTTAGCTTACCACGCTCCTCCAATAGTAGCAACAACCTTCTCCTTCTGTTCTCATCTTGGTAAGGATCAATCCTTCTAAGATGCGATGGATCTTCTTCCAAACAACAACTCCCACTAGTTGTCCTTCTTCTTAGCTGGATCAACCACCTCTCCAAGGATCAAGGAAACTTTTTCTTAATCTTGAATTTCAAAATTCAAAATGTAGGTTTGAATTCTAAATGCCCCTCTTAGCTGGCTAGCCCGAATAGCCCACACAAACCGCACCCAAACTGCTCCTAGTTTGCCAACATAGGCCACTTGCCTAATGCTTCAACATCAAAAGATGGGAAGTTGGGAGATCTAGAATTGACTGGAATGGCAAGTTGCCTTCTTGTCTATGCTCGAACCGACAAGCCAATGGCTTATCAAATAAGGCACCAATGCTGCTCACAAGATAGGAAGGTTATGGTAGCAGAAGTGACGAAAGCACGGCCAGAGTTGGGAGATCTAGAACTTACTGGAATCTTTACCGAAGCTCTTAAAAATTCTGGTAACACACAACTAAGTTTTTGTGGATGAAACTAATTGTTTTTCATGACAAATTTTCTCTATGATTTTCTATCAGACTTCAATAGCCAAGTCAAGAAGAATCTCCTACAAACATTTCCAAATTGAATATGCACAAAACAACCAAGGCGAAACTCGAGCTTGGCATCTCTATGGCAATCTGCCATCGATTTGTGACCAAATCTGATCACTTTAACTACATTTTTTTTGCTTGATTATGAAGGGTGAATGCAACCAAGGTCACGTCCTACTCCTCTACACCCTGTCAGAGATCAGCAAGGGTGCAACACAACAGATCCCCACCTGATATAGCCGCCTACATGCTAATAACACTCAATCGGCCAGAAACTGGTCTTCAACAACACTTCTTCTATTCTCCACCAGGACTACCACCAAAACCACTTGTTTTGGCATGTTTTGGTGACAATAGGCTTTGATTCCATAGAAGAAAATATATTTAAATCTTTATAGAGAATCAAGCCATAAGGCTTGCATTTACACAATGATTACACAACCCTTTTTATAGGGTTGAGACAAGAAGGAATCTAGCAACAGCTAGCTGTTGGCAGCATGTTTTCAGTATTATAATATTGCCCCTATTGGTTACAATAAGCATAAAAAGAAGAAATAAAATGAAATTATAACATACATTTTTAACATAAATAACTAACAACTCACGGACATGTTAAAATTTAAAATATTGTTGATAAATACATGAAACACAAGCACTCAAAACGTGAGCTCAACAATCTAGCTCTGTCGCTGTTGGGTTGAGTTTGACTCCCAAAGGTACATGTTTGGGTGTGTGTGAAGCTTCGTCCTCCTCTTGTAACAAAAAAAAGAATACCAAAAACACAAGCTATTTTAGCTCATAAAGGAAATGAGTTTGTTTGTAGCTCATACCTTACAACCCTAGTTTTCTATGAAGCCACTCTTTAGTTGTGTAATTAATCTGATTCAACTTTGAATGCAGGGATGCTAAACTTGACAGATGAAGAAAATGCTGGCTTGAGCTCAACTGAGCTTAGTCTTCACGCTCGATTGAGTTATACTTGAAATACTTGAGTTTAGCTCATTAAACTCATTTTTGTAAGTCCCTTATCACGTCAAACTCAAGCTAGCTAGCTCAGCTCACTTGCACCCCTACTATAAAATTATTGTAGTACTCCACCATCCCTGTCTTATTAGATATTCTCCCCTCGGTCACGTCTCTGCTATTCCTGTCCATGGTTCCCTTTGTTTAACTGTGATGTCAGGTCGGATCAAGTAAAATTGGGCTCGACCTGAACCTGCATGGGACCCGGCATCGGCTCTCCTACCATGATCGTGGCTCCATGGTTTGGACAGGAACCACCGCAAGATGTGGTGACTATAACAGTAGGGGAGATGGGGAGAATGTGGGAAGGAGAGAAAAGAGAGAGAAATAAAGAGATGATTAGAAAAGGAAAAAAAGGAGTGTGGGGAGAAATTCTATGCACAGCTTTTTCTACATGAGCTCCAGACTCACGTTTGAAATAGCAAGAGGATTGAGCCTGCAGCACCAGTAGTTGCTACCAAACAACTCCCAAAGAGTCGCACCCTGGTGACTGTTCACACACTCGCTGAGAGACAAGCATGAAAAGAGAGGTGCAAGCTGGCCGCCGCTCAAGGAGGCTTAACGATATCGAAGGGGAAAGAAGGTGAAGGGAATACTTCCTGAACCATTCAATTCAGCGTCTCAAAAGGATTGAGCCTGCAGCACCAGTAGTTGCTACCAAACAACTCCCAAAGAGTCGCACCCTGGTGACTGTTCACACACTCGCTGAGAGACAAGCATGAAAAGAGAGGTGCAAGCTGGCCGCCGCTCAAGGAGGCTTAACGATATCGAAGGGGAAAGAAGGTGAAGGGAATACTTCCTGAACCATTCAATTCAGCGTCTCAAAAGAAGTTGCGATTTTCAAGGTTCTCACACATGGGCAATTACAAGAAGCAAGTTGGGGAGTTTTTATAAAAGAGGAAAACGATCTGATGGCGACAAGTTGACGAACATCTTTAAATACAACCTTTGAGTCTGACTGATAAAAAAAGAAAGAAAGAAAGAAAGAGTAAAGGCTGCTCATCATTATTAGTTTAGTATTATTCGTTGTAACTCGAGCTTTCATGGTTGCGCCAGTGCCAGAACAACCATTAAAGCCTTTTCCTCTTTTATAGAATCCTAGGTGCTGGAACCCGTGGCCTACAGCCTTAAATGCCGTGCCAGGGCGTAACGGACGGCCGTCACCGTCATTAACCCATCAAACTAGCAACTCTGATTTGTTTTGTTTTCTCATTATGAAGGGAGTCCAAGTCCTCACGCCTACACCTCCGGGAATCAAATTGGCCACCTGCAAGTGGGGGTTAGACAGCCGGGGAGCTAACGCTCTGGGTGGACATACTGCTCTGATTTGATATGGGTATGCTCAGTTCCGGTCGTTTGTTGTTTGCATAGCAAGAATCAAACGCGAGCTGACACGTTAAGACGTACCGTTGGTTTTAATATCTGACTATTTACTTAAAAAGAACGACGGGGCAGAGATAGTCGGAAGTCGCACAAGATTTCCGATGGTTATACCAGTCGGAGACAGCATCATTCTCGTCCGGAAATGTACCAACAAACCTCCGGGAATCAAATTGGCCACCTGCAAGTGAGGGTTAGAGAGCCGGGGAGCTAACGCTCTGGGTGGACGACATACAGCTCTGATTTGATATGGGTATGCTCAGTTCCGGTCGATTGTGGTTTGCATAGCAAGAATCAAACGCGAGCTGACACGTTAAGACGTACCGAAGCTCAGTTCCGGTCGTTTGTGGTTTGTATAGCACGAATCAAACGCGAGCTGACACGTTAAGACGTACCGTTGGTTTTAATATCTGACTATTTACTTAAAAAGAACGACGGGGCAGAGATAGTCGGAAGTCGAACAAGATTTCCGATGGTTAGACCAGTCGGAGATAGCATCATGCTTGTCCGGAAATGTACCAACAAACTTTATTGATTTTAAAATTAAATTTCACGGATCTCGTCAATTAAAAATCTTTATAGTTTGATTGATATAATCAATAATGAAGATTTAAATTTAAACAACGAAATATAAAATGATGTATATTAAATGTACATAATATGCTAAATTCTTTTTAAATTCAAATCTCTACACTTATTATATGAATTGAATGGCTAAAGTATTTAAGTGGATTAAGCATAAAAGGACGAGGGCATGGACTATGCTCTCTTTATATATTTATATATATATTATCAGTTACTTTTCACTAAACTATTCCCCCTATATATTCATCACAACCCAATAGCAAAACTGCATGCGTGTGTGTTAAAGGATTCCCTACTAATTTTGTAATACAAGAGGCGCTGCCACAAAAAATAGCAAAATTGCGTGCATATATATACAAAAGGGATTCCCTGCCAACTTTTTTATTATAATCATGACAAAGGCGTTCCTGATTCTTTCATCTATAATAGTAAATTGTAAAAAATGAAATTTCTTCTGTTCACAACTATCACTCCTTGTAGTGTGGTTAACAAAAACCGTCTCTCTCTTTATGTGCTTGTATGCTTGTGCAAAAGTGCGTTGGAGATATAAAAAATAAGAGAAAACGATTAATTGCATGGGCTGATTGGCGACCTTCATATGCTATATAATATATACACACAATAAGTAGCTAATTAATTATGGATTCAACCGTGTGAAGCTTTTTATTATATTTTCTAAATTTTGGATGAGTTTGTCACCTCAATGCAGTTTTATTTTTTTGAAGCGACCAACTTGCAAGTAGCAAAACATATATGTGGACAATGAAAGACACAAAAAAAAAGTGAGAAGAACGAAGAAGAATCCCCTTCCCATCATTATTTGATTCATCAGCTGCTCCCCAACTCTGAACTTCCTCTCCTAATGAGAAACAAACACCCACATACAGAAAAAATGACAACAGAGAGACTCGGATTCTCCGTCCCACAATTTAAGGCCATGCTTAACATGACGAGAAGACAACTGCTGCTTAAGGGAAGGCCTGAATGACGGATTGCTGAGCGGAGATGTGAGTAATTGTATGGCGGCTGTAGCCGGCGTCGGCGAGAACCTTCTGCCATTCACTAACAGTTCTTATGACGCCGCCCGTGGCCATCATGATGATCAAATCCAGACTCAACTTATTACTGTGAAACTCACCTTCAGGATTCTCTTCATCGATCACCCCGTCCACGATGATCACCCTCCCCCCTTCCGGTATCGCTTCCTTGCATTTTTTCAGTATTTTCACACACTCTTCGTCCCACCAGTCGTGAAGGACATTCTGTATTCAAATTCGAGCAGTCATATTTTAACTTGAACTTGAATAAACTTCATATTTCTCTACGAAACACTGGTATATCTTTTTGGACTGAGCTAAAATGAACAAAAGAGGAGTTTAACTGAGTTTGGATAGATTTCAAAAGAATCATGACCCGTCAATTATGAAGTAACAACTAACTCGTAACATGTTCAACGTAACACATGCATATGAAAGACGAGCTTAACACGACAAGCCTGTGTTCGTTTCATTTTGACTCCTGCATCTTCCAGAGTACCTTATGTGGGCATGTCATGAATAACTTTGAAAGAAAATTGATAGCTACATTTTTTTTAAATCACATACCATTAAAAGAACGGCATCTGCCGAAGGAATGACTGAGACGAGGATATTCCCGGCGACCAAGGTGACGCGCTCATGCTGCTCCGTGATCTTCGTTACGACGGTTGGCAAGTCGAAAAGGGTGCATTTCAGGTTCGGGAATGCATCCGCTATGATTCGGAGAGCCGTGCCAGTGCCACCGCCGACGTCCACCAAGGAGGTTAACTCTTGGAACGCATCACCGCACCCTTCGATCACAGCAGACGTGACGGTGCGAGAGTTAGCAGCCATGGCGTCGTGGAAGATCTTGAACTCTGTGGCAGACCTTGCCAGGCGCGTGTGGAGAGGTTCACCTTCATGTTTCAGCGAGAACATGGAGCGGCCTTGGCCGCCCGATCGTACGTACTCGGCCATGCCGTTCCAAGCGTCATTGAACGCGACCGAGTCATTCAGAAGGACGAGCGCGCGGGAGTCGAGCTCGCTGCGGGAGATGAGAAACTGGGACACCGGCGTCAGAGCATAGCGCTCACCTTCCACCTTTTGGAAAACGTTTTGGCTCGCCAGAAAGCGCATGATCCGGCTGAAGAGGCCGACGTCCACGCCCGGAGCCAAGGAAGGAGACGCTGCGAGCTCGTCGACAGCGGCCGGGCGACCGATCTCATGAAGGATATCAGCTATGCCTAGCTCCACCGCGCACCTCAGCGCCTTCAACGTGACTAGGGACTGCAAGATAGTGTAGAACTCCTTCTTCCCCGTCTCATGTGACATGGTCGCGTCTCTTCTTGCTCCCGCTGTGGCTAACTTATTGTACACGCAGCAGATGGAGAGATGATCTTGTCTGCTAATGCCGTTTGTGTTGATCGGGGCTTGGTTTATATAATAATACCACACATGACCCACGTGATAAGCTTCACTGCATGTCTATCCCACTCTGATCACCATGTTTCTCCGTTTTACCATGCACGCTACCTTGCACTCTCTTTTGTCTCATCTCACGAGTTCTTAATTAGCCGGGGCCCTTGTACGGAACGATGATTATCGAATAAGGGATGATTTCATAAGTTTCCTAAAAGAAGTTAAATGCCAAATGCGTCAACTTTCATAGAAAACTTTATTCCTAAAAATGAAAATCTAACGAGGAGATTAAGCGGACGTAACTCCCATACGCTGCTTCTGGCTGTTTTGATCACATTTCGCCGATACGTGTTCGGTTTCTGAGCAACTATGTACTTCATCATTCGCAAGGACGTGGGTTAATGATCAATTCGTTCGTTAAAAATAACAATATTCAAGTAGCAACCAGAATAGCGTTTTCTATTGAGGGACGCAAAATCTCCAGCTAAATAATAAAGTCGGCTATAGTTAATGATTAAAAGCACCCAATAGGAATCTCCTTTTTCGTAGATAGGAGAGAAAATAAAGAAAGAAGTAGACGCAAAGGTAAGAGGTAAAAGTACAACCAAATCAAAGTCAAAATTGAAGAAATTGAAGTCAAAATTGAAGAAATTGAGTGCTTTTATTGTGAATAAAAAGTGGCGTATACAAAAATTTTGTTTTAAGATTAAAGAAAAGGAAATAAGAAAAGAAGGGAGGTTGCTACCACTAATGTAAAACATCTTTTAGTTGTTTGTTTTTGCCTTTTTAGTCACCGTCATTAACCCATCAAACTAGCAACTCTGATTTGTTTTGTTTTCATGTTATGAAGGGAGTCCAAGGCCTCACGCCTACACCTCCGGGAATCAAATTGGCCACCTTCAGGTGGGGGTTAGCGAGCCGGTGAGCCAACGCTCTTGGTGGACATACAGATCTGATTTGATATGGGTAAGCTCAGTTCCGGTCGTTTGTGGTTTGTATAGCACGAATCAAACGCGAGGTGACACGTTAAGACGTACCGTCGGTTTTGATATCTGACCATTTACTTAAAAAGAACGACGGGGCAGAGACACTCGGAAGTCGCACAAGATTTCCGATGGTTAGACCAGTCGGAGACAGCATCATGCTCGTCCGGAAATGTACCGCCAGCGTATCCATTTATCTCCTTAATTCCGATCGGCTTTTGTGTGAAAATGGACTGCATGTGAAGCCCATCGGAAAAGCTTCACAATTGATGGCCTTTCCAACACAGCGTTTCCGGATATGAACACGGTTTCTAAACCGGTGGGAGTGGTTTTCCTGACCATCCGGACCAGTCGACAAATTCTTTCCCCCGGGAACAGTTGAAAATTTTCAGATTCTTACCCGTGAATTAGGTGATTGACTCAAAGGATCTTCAAGTTTCAAGGTCACGAATTTGATTTCCGCCTGCTTGGGAAAAGAATTCTCACTCATTTAATTTGAGGGGGAGGGTACACCTTTGGTGAAAAAGAAAAGTAAAAGAAGAAAGAGAGCAATATTAATGATCATATTGCTACCACTAAGTTTGAACATCTTTTAGTTGTTTGTAATGATAAGTGATTAATGTTGCTTCAAATTATGAGGTATTGAAGATGAACAATGATGACTTGTCTAAGGTGATTCATATTGACACTATTTATTTGGAGACTATTATAGGTATGTAATTTATTCTTAAGAATATTAGACATGCACCATATATCGGATTGTACTTGATTTATGCTAGCGTGCTTGATGATGATCACTATATTAGTACCTTTAGTGGTGGATATTAGAAGATTACCAATGACTCTTTGATTGTCGCTCATGGAGAGAAGGATGCATGCCTATATTGGACCAGAGCTTTTGCTTCTTTTGCTTTTATTAATGCAATTGAGTCCACTAGTCATAATGATGTACATAATCCTACTCTAGATAATGCAATTGAGGTTGACAATGATATACCTACTCGTGATGAGCCAGCTATTTCACTTAGACAATTGACTAGACATTATATTTCTGAAATCTTTGCTTGACAACCATACTTTTGAGATAGTCAAGTTACCTAAGGATAGAAAAGCTTTTGAAAATCGATAGATTTACAAGGGTTAAAGAATGATGAGAATACTTCCACTCCAAGATACAAAGCTAGATTAGTTGTCAAAGGCTACCGTCCAGGAGAAAAAAAGGATTGATTTTGAGAAATCTTCTCGCCTTTAGTTGTTAAAATGTCATCCATCCGAGTTGTTCTTGGTTTAGCAACAGTCTTGATTTAGAGGTTGAGCAAATGGATGTGAAAAAGCTATTTCCTTCATGGTGATTTGGAGGAGGAGATTTACATGGAGCAACCCGAGGGTTTTGTGATGAAGGGTAAAGAAAATTATGTCTACAAGTTTAAGAAGAGTTTGTATAGGCTAAAACAAGCTCTTAGGCAAGGGTATAAGAAGTTTGAGTCTGTTATGATTCTGCAGTAGGGATTCAAGAAGACTACTTCGATCATTGTGTGCTTTGTGCAAAAATTTATGATAATGATTTTATTATTTTAATGCTCTATGTTGATGATATGTTAAGCTGCACCTCTTGTATTTGCCACACGCAAGCACACGGTGTGTGTTATGACGAGAATGACTTCGATATCGAAGTCCCACCTGTAGCAGGGCAGTGCAAGAGCCCTTCCAGTTCAAGTTGATCTGTGTACGTGTGCTTATAAGTATTTGTCTTAATATTTGTCTTGTATCAGCCACGCTCACACGGGCACTCTCTCTCTCTATATATAAAATAAATATTTGCCACCGTTCGGCGATTGTTGAAATTATTTTGTTCTGAACTTTCGGTGACCGCTTTGGGGCATAGCTCAGTAGTGAAAATCGCTGTTGCCGGAAAGTTTTCTCGATGATACTTGTGGTACCAATGGTTCCAGGCTTTTTAAGTCGTCTCTTACCATCTTCATAACTTGTATTCCTAAAACCATATCGTGAGCCTGTCATTTGACCATTGTGCAAGCTGGTCTGAGCTGATCCGTGCCCTCTGGATGGACTCAACACGATAAATTTATAATACAAAAGGCATTAATTCTGTAACTGCATATTTATTTTTGTGAGGAAATGTTGTTGGAAAGATGTATTAAGAAATGATTCCTATCACACTCAGAGCTTTAGAATTCGAAATTATCAAAACTTGTGAAGTGCAGCACACCTTGATCGGAGTAGCTCTGCCTCACAGGGTATTCGATACAGCTGCCACACTGAGTTTCATTAGCCTTGTTGATTTCATACATTATGTTGGAGATGTCATCAGTTTTGCATCTGAATCAATTCAACCTGGCCACTCCTCCATGCAGAACAGAGGCAGCAAACTTGATAACAGTCACGCGAATTAAAGGGCTTTTAACAAACCAAAAGAACCAAATTAAATAGGCTGTCCATGAACTCAAACTTATGACCACAAGCCTTTCACTTATTCAAGTTGAAACCTAAACTCATTAAAAGATTGAATAATTTAATTTCCTCTCATATTAGCCCCAAATTTAACCTTCATTCACTGCAGGTGTACCCCACCAATTGAATGAGTGAAGATTCTTTTTCCCTTGCTGGCATAAGATGGGGTTAAGAAATGTGAACACCCAAAAATTTTCGTGAGAAAAAAAGAAACTTGAGAAAGAAATACTTCTAAAGTGATCCAAGTTGAGAATACATGAGACGGGGTCTTAAGCTCTTAGATTCTTGGAAGTAAGTTTAAATTATTGGGAAATGTCAAAACAAGGGAGAAGAATTAATTGTGTGATACACAACTTACAGCACAATATTGTTGCATGCATTGCCTTTTGGGATAAAAATTTACTTTATAATACAATGTTTATAAGGTCAAACAACTTCCTAATATACAATGTTCATAAATAGCCCGGGTATCACATGCAACAAGTTCTCTTCTTGCTCCTGCTATGCCTTACTGTACACGCACCAGATTGATAGATGATCTTGATCGTCTGATCGGGGCTTGGTTTATATAAAACACAACCAACAACCTGTCCACATGACTTATTTGATAATCTGCTCCACAACATGTTTATCCCACTCTCACCATGTTTCTCCTTCATTTCTGTTCGAGATTTACCATGCATCCAACCTTTCACCCTCCTTTGTCTCATTATTGGGAAGGACCTGGGGTGCCAATCAATTCAATTCATGGAAAACAATATCAAGTGGCAAATAGAATAGCAAAATTTCCAGCTAACTTATTCAAACACGCCTGCGCAAACTCTTCTTCTTTTTATGTGTTCGAGGACAATACAGTTCTGTTACTTCTGTATGTACTCGGTTTGCTTATCTCGTTCGACTGCCGACACTCTACCTCTCTAAACATCCCGGTAGGTCCTTAACGTTTACCTTAGCTCTCTCTCTCTCTCTCTCTCTCTATATATATATATATAAAAGGAGGGAGAGTGAGAGATTAAATCTTCTTACATTCCTCACCTCACTCATGCTCACCTATTATTTTTGAGTGAATATTAGTATAATAATAATAACTTTATATTTTTTTAAACTTTTTAAAAATTATAAGTTATACTTACCCCACTCAAAAGCAAGAGGTAGCATCTATGAACATGTCAAGTATATATATAAAATCTAATATATACTAGAATATCACATCGAAACAAATCTCATCAATCCAATACATACACCAACAATGAATAGCTCGAGCATATGCCAATACCAAGTCCTCTTTATTGTTAATCGAGGTTGAAGATCTTACTAAGATTGCATGAACTCTTAATATCGAAGATCATCAGATCTAATCAAGATCTTAGAATCCTACCTTACCGTTATTGTTGGTGGGAGTTCGATTCCTAGAGGATGCATATGGGGTGTGTAGGGCTTGAGCCGGAAAAAAACTCCATCTCACTCTCTCTTCTTTTTTCTCTCACCCGTTGCTCCTATGCGCCGTCGACGTCTTGCGGGAGACTCACTCCTGTCTCTCCTATCGGATTTTGTTGGAATCTAACGGTGTTACGCCCAATTGAAGGGGCCCCCTGCTCATGTCCGCCAGATTTTCTCATACATTCACTCTTGCATTCTGGCTTTCTCCCTTCGGTGAGCTCTTTCCCTCTTTCTGATTCTTTTGTTAGATCGAAAGAATAGGTTTGTTTTGTAGATCGGATCTATTAGCAAATAGAATAGCGTTTTCTATGACGCACATAAAATCTCCAGCTAAATAGTTCAAACGTGAATTCAAGAAAGGTAAAGTTTGAGTTTGATCTCTCTCTTCGTCTCTGCTATTTTGTTTAGGGACATGATGCAGTATGGCACGCACTCGTGTTTGTTTAATTACAGACTGCATTTAAGCAGGTCAGTGTTCGGAGCAAGGCATCCCGTCCGACTGGTGGTTGAAGGCGACACTCTACCTCTCCAAACATCCAACTCAGCACGATCTGGGAAGGTGCACACCTCAAACGGTGGTTGAAGACGACACTCTACCTCTCTAAACATCCAACTCGGCACGAGCTGGGAAGGTGCACACCTCAAACTGTAGGCTGGAAGGTAGCATCAAAGAGGCAGTGATGCCATGCACAGTAGTCCTTAACGTTTTCCCTGGCTTTGACGCACGAAGCCCTCGTTTTTTCCTCCTCTCTTTGGAAGGTAGCATCAATTGGGCAGTGATGCCATGCACAATAGGTCCTTGACGTTTTCCCTTCCCCTCGTCTTGTCTTTCTTCTCACTTTTGGATACAACCGAGTTAAGAGACGGTTAAACTTGAAACCGGTCTAACCAAAACCAGAACCAGATATATCTGATTAACTTTCGGTTTCACCTTTTTATAAAACCAAAATAAAAAATAGAAATCGATGGTTTAAAAAAAATTTAATTATCAATTACAAGCGGTTTTGAACCAACTTGAAACCAACTGTTTTAAAACCATAATCAGAACCCACCGGGGTACGGGGACATGTGATTCTCTCATAAACATCAAATATCTAACACACAACACACGCACACATTCATTTTTCATTTTTCATTTTAAAAATTGAAATAAAAAATGTGAACAATATACTATAAATTAAGTACAACCTCCAAAAAAAGTATATGAATATCTTTTGCTTTTTCTTTTTTTATAATGAATTAAACAAAAGTGATCTGTTATGGATATGAGTTCATTTATATAATATGAGAATCAATTATGCAAAGATGATTTAAGTGGTTGTCCTAATCATATGTTGGGTTAGATTAGAAAATAACATTAGCCTATTTATCTATAAATAAAGGAGTTATGGTCCCCAAACCATATGTTATTATGATCCTCATTGTTCATTGAGAATTAGGGTTTGAGAGCTTCCATTTCTTCTATGAATGCATATCGGCATGGACGACCGTGAACCCAATCATGGCTTTCGCGATTAACTCAGGTACGCTTCCAATTTAAGTTTTATGTATCTTGCACGATCCTATGGACACCGTCTCTGCGCATTAAAGTTCCTTTTGGAAATCACAAGATCCTCATCTTCCAAGCGCGCACACATACACACACACACACACACACACACACACACATATATATATATATATATAACCCAACCCAACTCGTATCAGCTGCTAGGGACCCGTAGCAGATCTAGAAACTCTTTTAGGGTGAGCAGATAGCCCCTCTAATTTGAAATGGTTTAGGGTGTGACAAACTATGTATTATAGCCCATAGATTCTAGTATGAGTCATAGGCATTTTCAAAATTTTGAGTGAAGCGAATGCTCCACCTCGGCTCAATGTAGATCCGCCCATTCTCCCAGAACCATTTTGACATCTCCAATCTAAAGGGACGTAGTATAAACCCAAAAGGCCACTGCTACTTAGACCATCAATCTAATTCGAAAGCGATGACCCTCAGCCCAAGTACAACTGTACGATTCCGATCCAGCCTGACAGGTTGAATGAGACCCGAACTACCTATAGAATCAGTTGGAACCACAACTTGGGGAACCGGAAAAACTGAACCAGAACCATGGACCCTAAGGTTAGGTTCCGGTTCTACCTATTATGGAAATGAATCTAAAATAGAACCAGAACTGGTGGTGCAAGTACTTTTGGTTCCGGTTTCAAGTTCCACCTTTTCAAATGAAACTGAAATCAAATTGGAAATAGAGCTGGGATGAAGCTGAAACCACAACCAGATCCAGACTCGGAGAGGGCTGGTTTGGTCCTGGTTCCAGGTCTTGGTGGAACAGGACAGGTTTAGCCCCAGGGTTTAGACTGAGTTTTGATTTATGCAGCGATTTGATGACCATAGGATTCAAAACCGTGTCGTCTGTGAGACAGCCGAGGCCCTTCCTCAACGCCTTCTACCACAAATCAACTTGATGCACAAAGTAAAAGTTGGGTGGTGTAAGTTTCTACAAACTTGAAAGCAGAACAAACTACTCCTAATCAAGCCAGTGTAACACGCTCATAGTTCAATTTGAAGTCAGGAAAACACAAAATGATGACAACCCTAAAAATCACTGAAAATAATTTGATTATCTAAACCAAAATGTGTTAGGCTTCCGACAGCCTGTGTAAAACTTCGTCGGATTTTTATAACATGGATTACAAAAATTATGAGCATTGCTTTGGGGCGTTCCTACCTAACGACGTGCTGCAGAGCCTGAATGCATTAAGAAGTAAGCAAGGGCCACTACATTTTTGCCCGAATGTAGTGAATCAATTGCAGAGAGGGTTTCCACATCATGGACGGGTGTAGGTAAAGAAGTTAGTCCCGCTACATTGCCGTCCGAATGTAGTGAAAAATTTTCAGAGAGGGTCTTCGCATTTTGATTATGGACGGATGTGAGGAGTAAAGAAGCTAGTCCTAGATAATAAGATTCGTATTGGTTCTTGGAATATTGGAACATTATCGGGTAAGCTAATGGAGGTGGTAGATACTATGATTCGGAGAAAGATTCATATTTTATGTTTACAAGAGACAAAATGGGTTGGAGAAAAAGCAAAGGAAATAGAGGATAAAGGTTTTAAATTATGGTACTTAGGTAAAGAAAATGCTCAAAACGGAGTTGGTATTATCATAAATAAAGATTTAAAGGAGAGTATAGTAGACATACAACGATATGGTGACCGAATCATGACATTGAAATTAGTGTTAGGAGCAGAGGTTTTGAATATAGTTTGTGCTTACGCATCCCAAGTAGGACTAGAAGATAGTATAAAGACAGTTTTTTGGGAAGAGTTAGATAAGGTGTTTCAAAAGATTCCACAAAGGGAGATGATTTGTTTAAGAGGAGATTTAAATGGACATGTCGGTAAAGAGGCATTAGGATATCAAGAGATTCATGGAAACTTTGGTTTTGGGGATATAAACGAGGAAGGTAGGGAGATTTTAAATTTTGCTATGGCATTTGATCTCTTTATAGTCAATATAATCTTCAAAAAACGAGATGAACATTTAATTACTTATAAGAGTGGCTTATCACAAACACAAAATGATTACTTTATTTGTAGAAAAAAAGATAGAGCGTGTTGTAAAGATTGTAAAGTAATTCCAGGAGAAAGCTTAACCACTCAACATCGACTTTTAGTTATGGATTTACAAATAAAGAAATGGACAAAGAAGAAAAGAGTGCATCGAGCTATTCGGACTAAATGGTGGAACCTCAAAAGCGAGAAAGAAGATATATTTAAACAGAAAGTCCTTCAAGGAGATGTTTGGAATTATGTTGGCACACCCTGTGATATGTGGAACAATATGGCTATACATATTAGGAAAGTGGCGAAAGATGTGTTAGGGGTATCTAAGGGAGGTGTACCGGCACAAAAAGAAGCTTGGTGGTGGAGTGAAGTAGTACAAAATAAAATCAAGGCAAAGAGGGCATGTTACAAATTACATTATGCTAAGAAAACTAGTGAAACTTTAGAAGCTTATAAGAAAGCAAAGAAGGAAGGGAAAAGGTCGTTAGTGAAGCAAAAGCTAAGATCTGGTATGACTTATACAAAAAACTCAACTCAAAAGAGGGTGAAAGAGATATTTTTAGGATAGCTAGGGCTAGAGATAAGAAAACTAAAGATCTTAATTATGTTAGATGCATAAAAGACGAGAATGAAAAAATTCTAGTGGATATAAGAAATAGATGGAAAAACTATTTTTATAATCTTTTTAATGAAAATAAAGATGTTAGTATTAGTTTAGGAGATTTAGCCAAGTTAGAAAAGTATATAAACCACAATTTCTACTCACATATTCAAAAGAATGAAGTTAAAGAGGCTCTTAAACATATGAAGAATGGTAAATCGGTAGGACCAGATAATATTCCTATAGAAGTTTGGAAAATAGTAGGAGAAATAGGAATCACTTGGCTTATAAGACTATTTAATGAAATATGGAAAAACCAAAAGATGCCCGAGGAATGGAGAGCAAGTACACTTATACCCATATATAAGAACAAGGGAGACATTCAAAATTGTGTGAATTATCGAGGTATCAAGTTAATGAGTCATACTATGAAATTATGGAAAAGAATTATCGAACGTAGGTTAAGACAAGTATCAAGTACAACAGAGAACCAATTTGGATTTATGTCAGGCAGATCTACTATTGAAGCGATTCACCTTTTGAGACGTCTTATGCAACATTTTAGAGCAAAAAAGAAAGACCTTCACATGATATTTATTGATCTAGAAAAAACTTATGATAGAGTACCGAGAGAGGTTCTTTGGAGAACTTTGGAAAAAAGAGGTATCCCATTGACATATATTAACCTTATAAGAGACATGTATGATGGTGTAAAAACATGTGTGAGGACTCATGAAGGAATGACAGACTTCTTTGAAGTTAATATTGGGTTACATCAAGGATCAACTTTAAGTCCATACTTATTTATAATGGTGATGGATGAGTTAACAAAACATATTCAAGATGAAGTACCTTGGTGTATGTTATTTGCAAGTGACATTGTATTAGTGGAGGAGTCTAAGGAAAAAGTTAATAGAAAATTGGAACTATGGAGAGAAACATTAGAAAGCAAAGGCCTCCGACTTAGTAGAACAAAGACAGAATATATGGAATGTAAGTTTGATCATTTGGTTACTTCAGAGGATATAGAAATTAAAATTAGCATACATTGCATTTCCCAAAAGGAAAGTTTTAAATACCTAGAGTCAAATTTTCAGAGTGATGGAAGAATTGATGGAGATATTACACATAGAATTAATGCAGGTTGGGTAAAATGGAGAGGAGCAAGAGGTATTCTTTGTGATAAGAAGATACCATTAAAGTTAAAAGGTAAATATTATAGAGCAGCAATTAGGCCTGCCATGTTTTATGGTTATGAGTGTTGGGCAGTTAATCATCAACATGTACAAAAGATGTCTCTCACAGAAATGAAGATATTGAGATGGATGAGTGGTCATAAAAGAAAAGACCGTATACATAATGAGGTTATTAGAAACAAATTAGGAGTGGCACCAATAGAGAACAAAATGAGAGAACATCGTTTAAGATGGTTTGAACATATAGAAAGAATATCAAAAGAAGAACCTCGAAGAAGGTTAGAAAAACTAAATTTGGAAAGTATCAAAAGAGGTAGAGGACGACCACAGAAGTGTTGGAAAGAAACAATAAAGAATGATCTAGCTTATTGGGAGTTAACTGCTAACATGGCACACGATAGGAATCTCTGGAAACAAAGAATCCATGTATCCGACCCCGTCTAGTATGGGAAAAGGCTTAGTTGTTGTTTGTTGTTGTATCTAAACCAAAACAAGCCTCCGTGTTTGCTACGTGAATTCATGGTCACCATCAACCATAAATCAATCGTTCATCATCCTTTATCACCCACACGAGTACATCTGCTTGTGAGAATTAACGGCATCTCTCTCTCTCTCTCTCTCTCTCTCTCTCTCTCTCTCTCTCTCTCTCTCTCTCTCTCTCTCTCTCTCGCACACACACACACATATGTATATATATATGGGGCAAAAGAACATGCATTCAAGCACCTGGATTTGCACAGCTACAGACAGGTGCAGAATAATAACCCGTAGCTTGTAATTACGGAATCAACTTCACATCCACAAAAGTATGTGATTCTTTATTTCATAAAAATGAACACCTTTACTTCATCAACTATGCAAGAGGTTGTTGGCAGATCATCACAGCAAAACTATTTTCCACTTAAGGGAAATGGCCCTGGATGGAATACCTGAAATCTATATGTGCTGCTTGGGAAACTAGCCCAACAGGGCCCACTGTAATCCTTCCCATCGTGAAAAGAATAGAACTTCACTTTAACTCCCTTTTATTTCAAATCCTCCTTTGAAAGCTCTTCCTAGACTTTACTTTAGGAAAATGTCGTAGCAAGACATTCATCGACCATCCCCAACAGATTTGGATTTTCCATTGCTGCTGCAACACGTTCCTTATCATTCAACTGCTTATTCACTGCCATTATAAAATAGCAGATTACAAATGACAGGCTACTGTTGAATGGGTGTTCTACCTAATACGTAACAGAGGCATATAAATAAAGAATACCTGCATCTTCTGTGGTATGAGTTCCTGGTGCTACCTTGATGTCAATCTGCCAAGATATAATTTGATGTCATGAAAATGAATAAAAAGATAAGCCTGGAACATATTGTTAACTTCGGTTGAGCGTTTTCTATGGGCAAGGAGTCACCAGTCTGCATTAGCTATGCGCTGTTTCTAAAGGTTCTTAGTGTTTGAAAGAAAAGAAGGCCATGATGTTCAAGGAGAAGTCTGTTGGCTTTCAATTTATCCTTAACATTATATTAAGAGGTCTGTTGACTTTTCATTTTTCCGTAACATTATAGTAAGGGATGTATCCGGATATGTTCTTGTTAATATGGTGCATGTTCATGGTTGGAACCCATCTTCATGGCATCCTGAGTAAATTTCTTTCTACTGCTATGAATCCTAATTTTTCTCAGTGCTTGCACATGTTTTACTTCTTGTATTTCACCCCTAAAACAATTGTTTTAGGACCAAAGCGTGAGAAAAACATGCAGAAATTTCTAATTCTCATCTTACATGGATAGCACAAGATTCACCTTATATCGAGAAGGAAGGCTTCGCATGAGCTTCACCCGTAGACAAAGGCCTATAACTGTTGCCATACTGCAATGCTCAACAGTTGGCGTGAATGTCACCCTAATTCAGAAAGAAATTGCCTCATCAGCACTTCATATTGTTAGGAACAAGATTATGGCAGAAGATATAATCTCTTGGTTCAACACCACACTTACCTAACAATTCTTTTCTCATCATTCACTTCAACTGCTTCCTCTGATACCACATTCAATTGCTCTAAAGTGTAAGGATATTCTGGGTCTTTTATATCCCTGATATACTTTTTGATTGTTAAGACTTCCATTGGAAGACGAATCAGTCCATACAGTGAACATGCAATACGAGAACCATATTTGATCCACCAGTGAATTGTACAGAGTATCCAGCAGGTAATTTTGCAATCAAAGAAAATCAGTGAAACAGATGATTTTTTCTTTTCAATCAGTAATCTATGATTGTGAAAACACGAGCAGCATGAACTTTTCATAAAATGAAACCATCTTATAGTAGTCAGCTTACATAACTAAAGGATTGTGTTACATTACAGAACGCTGCTGGTGGGATTATAATCCCTGCACTACAAGTTGAACATTTCATGTCCAAAGAAGAATATATTCACACAATTGTGTGTGCGTGCACACACATGCAGCATTTTGTATTACACTCCCAGCTTGGCTATCCTAATATTAAGTTTGAAAAAATGATACTAGCTAGATTCTAGACAAGGAAGCCGCCAACTAGAGTTAGCTCCCATGGCCATCCACCAAGGCCACACCCATTCTCACAACCACAAGATCAACCATGTTATAGACTCCCATCGTTGTTGGATCAATCAAAAACATAGGTTGTGGATTTTTTTAGCAAGCATAAGTTGCACTCAGTTGTGACAGTTTCTAATTGGTGTTTCATCCTCAATATAAATAATATTACATGTAATTGACTGCTAATTCCTTGTTCACTAAAAATTAACACGCCTGCAATGCATTCTGGAAGTATATTGAAGAACGCTCAATGAATCCCCTAACATGTGGCTCTGTTTTGCCAGAGTTCGTATCTATAATACTAGAGCACTCAATAGCGCCAGGACCCATCAATTTCCACAGCAGCTCCTGAGCAATCCATGTGGTTTATAACATCACTGCTAATACTTAGGATTGCTTCAATTCATCTCAGCACAGCAAATTGGAACGTAATTCTCATTACAGAAATGTAAAGGCAGACATATGCATCCGTGAGAACAAACTATGGTAGGATATGCCATTTATCAGCAAAAAGAAACGAATTAATATGTCAAATAAGGATGATATAAGAATACACATATTCACCATTGTCCCTATAAATCTTATCTCTTATTGTTCTAGTCAACAGAAAACGTAGATGATCTATGGTTCTTTTTTTTTTTGACACAGCGATGCATATCAATTCAACATCGTTATACGCAAAAGTTCAGCATTTAAGAAATTCCTATACAAAATAAGAACCCTAAGAATGAGCAAACAAAGAAGCTGCGCAGAGAGTTTAAAAATGCAGAAATTAAGCACCAAATTGCAGTGGATATCATAAATTTCCAGAGGGTCGATACCCTCGACGCCATTTCCTTTGCCCGTTCTTGCAGGCCGTTCATGCCGCTGTTTCGTCTCATAAACCACGGGATTTTCGTTAATCAATCCGGAAACCATGTTCACGAATTTTCACGTGCTTCCTGTGCCAATACCAATCCTGCAGAAATCACACCACTCACCATCATAATCCAGAAGTTACTTAATCCTAAATATTATGAGAAAATGAGGGCAGAAATCCGCCTAGAACTTCAAACGGCCCAAACCAACAGATTCAGCATCAGAGTAAGAATCCCAAAATCTAAGACATGACATAAAAGGACCAGCCAGAATTAGAGGAGGAAAGATTGAATAAACACAAGCACAGCACCTTCGATTAAGAATGTCAAGGGCAAACTCTTGCGGAATTTGATCGGAAACACAACTAGAGAGAGAGAGAGAGAGAGCCAGAAATTGTCAACGAAAATTTTAAATAGTTGGCTTTCTCAGGTAAAACGGGCAGATTACGGTACCTACCGTCTATCCATCTTGCCAGACCGTGCGTTCGTTAGAATGATCGAGTAAGATCCTTGTGTCGTTGATTCGACGTGGGATTATTTAAATAAAACAAGTTTAGAGTAATATAATATTTGTGCAGAAAATGGAGTTATATAACACAATTATGAAAACTTACAACTATTTTTTTTGTTTGTTACAAAAGTAGGCTGAAGCCTTAACACGCAAACGTGCACCTTCTTGGGAGTCGAACTCCCCACCAGCAGCAAGGGCGTTAAAGCATCCTCCTAGTTGGACTACCTACGTTTAAGCAGAAGGCTGTGAGGACCGTGTTTCTTTTGTGTTGATTTAGGAGGAGAAAATACACAGTTGGCAGTTTCGTATTTTTCGGATGTGCTTTTGTAGTGCCCTTTCGTGTTCATACCAAAAACAGGTTGAAATCTGAACATGAGAACATTTGTATAGGAAATCAATAGCAATTTCACATTTCCTGTCGTCTTCGTGTTGCGTTATATCATATTTTAGTAAAAAACAAGTGACACGATCTAACTTTTATCTCTTTCGACAGACAAATGTATAGGAAGCTTCACACATGATAGCAACCTTTCGTGCTAATATATTAAAACAAGTCTCAACCATCCAATTTAATAAATCAATGATTGAAATTTTTATTTTAAAAGCAAACAATACACTTTTACCTTTTATAAGTATGTTTAATTCAAAAGCAAGACATTTTCTTTTTGAACTCAAATCTCAATTGTTCATTTTCAAGTTGAATGGTTGAGATATATTTGAATATGTTAAAATGTATTATTTCTAGCATATACCATGCATTCCAAAAACATAAACTATTTGGATCATCTCTCTCTATATATATATATACCCATCTTATTCCATCTCCAAAATTAGAGAGGTTTAAGACTCAATGGTAGGTAGATGCCAATCTACCTAAGCTGCTCCACTTTCAGGTGAGAAGAACGCACATTATACTTTCTAGTTTCGGGACTAGCACTCACTCAAGGCTAGGCACTGTGTGTGTGTGTGTGGGAGAGAGAGAGAGAGAGAGAGAGAGAGAGAGAGAGAGAGAGAGGGGAACATTCCATGCCAACCGTATTGGGTCTTCCACGACACAAATCAAAACAGGTCACATTCATGTTGCACTACCATACACGAAAATAGAAGTTGTGTTTTGGGTTGACCTGTTTTGACACGAAAATATACAAGATGAGTGTAAGTAAAAGTGAAATATCATGTAACTGGTACTTCTTCAATTAGAGGAAGAAAGACAACACTGGAAGCGATTACATATAAATTGATTATGACAAAAATCAAACTATATTAGTAACTAATCACATCATAAGCAACCCTTGCTTTGGTCGCAGAGCATAATTTATTCATGACAGACATTGTTGTATTGATCATTTATGCTATCAAGCGATTATAACTCCAGGGATTTGCAAGCTTCTGGCAAAACCCCAGCTGTAGAAGATCTACAGATGTATTGCTCCACATTTGCGTAGTCCTGTAATTATTTTCAAGACTCAAACAAGGTTAAGATTGGAGTGGAAACAACGCTACAACCCATATTAAAATGACTCTTAGGTTCGCATAAATGCATTGACTCGAGAGTCCGATATGAATTTGCATTTTTTTTGAGGACAAGCACAAAGATCTAGACATGGCCGGTTCAGAACCGATCTGGCTATTCAAACGGGAACCGTATTGCCTGCAGAACTGCCAGTAACTGGAACAAATTGAATCAGCTCCAAAACCAGGGACCCCTCGATTCAGTTATGGTTCATGGTATTCGGAAACTGATGGTTCCAAACCGATGCTAAATGTGGTTTAAATATTTTTTCCAAAACTCACAAATTGATTGGTAGCATAATGGTAGGACACTCCCTAAATGTGGTTGATGGGGAGTTTGACTCTTAGAGGATACACAAAATCTAAACCACGCCAACAGTTTTGAAACTGAAACCGCTTCAAAACCGGCAGTTCTGAAACCTGAACTGATGCCGAGATGGTTCGGTTCTAGTTCCTGGCAAATCAAAACCAGTGATTTCGGTTTACCCCAGACGTGCACAAGGAGCTATTAACAGCTAACCTGGCTAAGGTGATCGACTTACAAGTTGAAGGTCATGAGTTGAATACTGGTGTGTGCATCAGGCTTTGGCATCTCCATTCTACAAAATAAATAGGAGACAAGATATATGGTTTCTTACATTTTTTAACATCGTCGTCGAATAATAAAGATGAGTTTTAAATATTTTAATATGTAAAAATGGTTTTCAGCTGAAATGTTAGTGAAGTTACATAACTTTAGGTCTTTCTCTCTTCATGTAAATGGTCTGCTAATAAAAGCAAATTGGATGTGGTTTTGGGCCATGGTGGTTCTGCTTAAGAGAAATTAACTTCTATTATTTGAGAGGTATCAACCAATCGAAAATTTCCTCGTCATCATAAAGAGGTAGTGTTCTCTAAAACAATAATTAAAGTTTTAAGTTTCGTTCGGGGAGTTTTGTCTCTCATTGGTAGAATCAGTCGGGGAGGTTTGAAGAGGCCACGGTTTACCCTACGGCGGATGCCAGCCAAGAGCAATTATCTACCAAAGAGTGGTGATCTACTGGTCCACATTAATCCACTACTAATAACAGAAGTTTCTCTTAAAACCCTATTTATGGCTGAAAATACTGTTGTTATTGTTTCACTATTCCCGGTACGCTATTTGAGGCACATACAAGTAATTTCATTTCTTGTTAAGCATATCATACACTAAGACATCGCATGGGGCTTCAATTTCATATCAGAACAACAACTAAGCTACATGGACTTTTTGTTTCCATAGAGCTTGATCATGTGTTATGCTAGCAATGAACTCAATATAAGCTAGATCGTTCTTTATTGTTTCTTTTTAATATTTTTATGGTCTTCTTCTCTCTATTTTAGTATTTTTATAATTTAGTTTCTCACACCTTCTTATAAATGTTTTTTTGTCGTCTTTCTACTTGTCTAAATCATCTTAAATGATTTCTCCCCATTTTATCATCTATTAGTACTACTCATAATTTCTTTCTAATAACCTCATTACGTATATGATATTTCCTTGTATGATTGCTCAACACTCATTTTAGATGTTATTCATAATTGAGAATTTTATATTTATGATGTATATTTTTTTTAAGGGAACTCTTCTTAAACCTATTTTCCATTACTGCAAATTACTTTTTGTATTGGTTTTATTATTTATAACTTTCTTTTACTGTTTAGAATACAATAGTTTCAGAAAACTTCAATTGTGCTTGTGATATTTGCTTATACTTTTCTTTTTCCATTCAAAATTTTCACACTAAACACAGATGTGTGTGCATAAACAAGATTTTTTTGTGTTAATAAGTTCAACTATGGTGGAAAATAAATAAAGTAGACAGAAGATAGAATAGAGAAACACATGATGAATTGCACAGGGCACATATTTGTGCCGAGCCTTCAGAATGTCGAACCCTGCTGCATGTTTCAGTTCAAGCTGCAAGAAATATGAATGGTCTTCAAGTTAAACGCATGGCAAAAGGATTAAATATACAAATAACTTTTATTTCTAAGTAGCCATTATAGTTTATCTTGTGTCTTATTAGCATTTAACTAAAAAAAAGCAAGATCATATTTTATTATTTCCATCAACCAAAAGTTTTCATGTCCTACAATTATAAGGCCCTTGGGTAACTTAAGAGGACGAATTATTTGCTTGGACAAATCGTCAAAATCATTCAGACAATCAATTTAGTTGGGCACAAAGTGCAATCGCTCACCTGGCTAGGGGGTTGACTCACAAGTTGAATGCCATGAGTTCAATGCCTAGGATTTGCATTGTGCTTCGACCTCCCCAAGAAGCACTTCCCTCCTCCCCTTTAACTGGTGAGTTGACCCCCTATACAGGTGAGCCATTATTCTTTGTGCATTAAACAATATATTTTCTAATGAAAAACTTATTATACATAGGGTATTGTACCACACAATAGAGTTTGCTATCGTGCGATATGTTTGATACAAATTAATGAATAGGGGGTCCATAATAAGTTGAATTTCATCACAAACCTCTACTTAAACATGGCCGGTCTGGAATTGGTCTGGCGGCTTGAACTAGAACTGAACCAGACAAAAGTGAAACTGGCTAACCGTACCTTGAACTGTACCCGAACGAGAGACACCCTCATACCGCTTGAGTTTACTTTTGAAGTAAAAGGTCGAGGACAAGAGACCCCCTATTTTGAAGTAAAAGGTCCAAAATCATTCCGCTCGAGGGCAAGACCCTCCAGGTAATGAATAATACGAAAATGTATATGCTGCATTTAATTAAAACTAATACTATTTAATTAAGATGATAGAAGGGCGTAAATAATTGCTTGAATAAATTCTAAAACTGTGCCTATTTTGTAGAACTTTTAGAAAAGAAAAGGAAAAAGCTAAAGAGCAGATGGTTTGTTCATACCACATCAGGCCAGATATTTATTGCACATGCTTCCACCGTATTCAAGAAGCACTCGTATGGACCATGCTGCAAAATTAGGGACAAAAGAAATATATGGATTGATGTTATATATTTTATAAGCTAAAGAAAAATGAATAATTGGCAATTCCACAGGGATATTATAGTACCTGGGCTTTGATGAAGCGCATCACGATGAAAACTTATGGACTAAGGTAATTCTTCTCTATGGTGCTTCATTCTTCAATGGCTACAATAGATCATTTACAGGTGGAACATACAAAAAAAAATTAGATAATATCGAAAATGAACTAAAACGAATACAAGTACGAGTTCAAATAAGATCAAAACTAGTGTGATCAAACTGAACGAGTTCGAGATGAGTTCGAACTCAGCTTGTTGAAAAATAACAAGCAACTGAAGAACAAGGGATATGCATTTTCCAATTTTCAGGATTTAATTGAATTCAACAACTTAATCAACTGGAGGAGCAAAAGAACCTGGCATTCGATTGTATCGTTAGCGCCGATCCTCGCGTTCCCGGAGGGAACTAGATGCAGATCGACGACGTCGATGAGTCCGTCGTTGAAAGAGTTTAGAGAGATAGACGATGAAATTGCAGCAGTAAGGGCATAACGACTCGTAGTAGACATGGACGGTGACGGCGTGCTATCTTCCACCGGCGACGGACAATGCTGATCCATTCGCCAAGGTAGCCGGTTTCGAGAATGAGTAGCTCTGTCCTTCCGATCGTAATGCAAGGAAGAGGACGAAGATAATTAGAAAGAAGAGACAGGCGAGAGACCTCCATTAGTGGCGTCTTCTTTCTTCTCTCTCTTCACTTCCCTCACTGGGTTCACCCCTGGTCTATTTATAGCGTGAACTCTATGTGAGTGTGTGTGTGAGAGAGAGAGAGAACCTTGTAGCGGGTTCTGACAAACTAACCGCACCAGCTCACCTGTGAGTCAACTCATAAGTTGAAGGTCATGAGTTCGACAACTAGGGCGTGCATCTGACTTCGGCCTCACATTTTCCCGAAAAGGAAAAATAGCGAAATGAACCAAGCAGGAGCAGCTTATGACTTGTTTCTTGAACTCAAGATCTTGTCCATGTTCGGCTCGTTAGCTCACCCCAGCCAAGCCAAACATGAATCGACCAAGAGCCAAGTTAGACGAGCTGCTCGTTTAACAAATATGACTCTTCACACACAAGTTCGAGCACAGAATTTAATTTCTTGCTTATAATTAAGTCAACATTTTATTTTTCATACAAAATTCTTAAAACATTGAAATTTAATAGTTCAATGTATGTCATATATACACCCAATTAGTACGTTAAGGTTTTTTAAAGCAAGAAAATGTTTGCTGCAAGTTTTATAATGTGTTGCTCGTGTCCAGCTTGTCCAACTTATTGAACCAGCTTGTGTTCAATTCGTTTAGATCACAAACCGAGGTGCAACAATCAAAAATATCATATTGAGAAAGTGGGTACTTGGTGTTCAATCAGCAAAAGTAGGTTAGTTGGATTTAGACTTTGGGTTGGATTCCGATATGATTCTGATGATCCATTAACATCACTTAGTCAAGTTTCCAGCCTCATTGTAAAAGATTACCGAATCATGGGCTCGCTCGATTCGGTAAATTCGGACCCGTGGTCAAGTGAAGCTAGCGGACATCGAGTCATAAGATGAACTCGACCATACCCGCCAGAGACGAAAGCTACATGCACGCCCCGGGTATTGAACTCATGACCTTCAACTTGGGGGGTTGCTCTATATGCTAAGCCGGTAAAATTTTATGTGTGCGGTGACTATGAATGAAGCAGCAAAAAGTGGGAAAAGATAACGTAAGAACAAAAGAAAAAGCCAATGAATGGAACTCTTTACACAAATGCAAAACCCCGAGACTCTCGCCGGAGGCATCTTAATGGCCACACCGTTGATTGTGACAATGACACGGTAGTGACACGGAAACTTTTGCTCGTGAGATGTGTAAATGGGTATGCAATTCTCGACACGAGAACGAGTCTCTCTACGTTCCGTGTCACGTGTTATTGTTCTTGAGCTACACAATCAAGGCTCTTGTGCATGTTATATCTTGGTGAACTCTCAGTTTGTTTTGGACACAATTTAATGGCCCGACTTATCGGTTCGAACCAAATCAACGGAGAATAATTCAAGGACCTGATTATAAGGATAATCGAACCAAAAAATTGGTTGGTTCAGTTCAATATTTGGTTATAATCGACTTTCTAAAACTCTTGTTAAGGTCGATGCAAATTGAACGAGGCTACCTAAATTATATGTGTGTGTGTGTGTGTGAGCGCACGCACCCTTAGAAGCCGAGCAGTGAACAAGGGTTCTTCTGTTCATTTCATTAGCTCTATGAAGAAAGCAAGAGCTCTCACTGTGTATATTTCATGATATTGAATGCAACTATTTGCACGGTTGGTGGAGCAGCCAACAACAAGAGATATCATGATCTTTGTACTGGCACTCTTGCTTTGAGTCAAGAAAGCGATGAATCGTTTTGCTTATCATGGGGAGGAAGAAGCTGAATTCATGCTCGAACTCATGGCATTCGACTTGTCAGTAGACCCCCTAGCCAGTTGAATTATTGTGCTTTGTGCATCAATAAGTTTTTCCTAAATGCTCCTTCGCCCACAAGTGCAGCAATTTCATGTTGTTTGATGTGTTTCTATCGTGTCACATCTTGTTCATCATAAATAGGTCGACCTGAACACGACGAGCAATAGCTTTAACTACAACATTATCTATTTCGTGTCTACAGTAACATGACATGAGTGACACGATTTAAAAGGTCGTGGCCTTTGCTGTGTTTGGCTTATGAACTCTGCATCTAGCTATTTTGATACCAAAGAAACATAAGTTAAATGTCCATATTCTCTCTACCTATACTGATACCAAAGAAAGCAGGTCATGTTCGGGTCAACCTTTTTTAACATGAACTTTGGTTAACGACAGATTACATGACACGAAGCAGGGAATTGGAACCAATTTCTTTTCACATAAAAATCACTTTTGCCATCGACCAACTAGAAATAGGAATATAATTTGAAAAAAAAATTAACATAACGAATATGAATTGAAATTCGAAATTCAGCCGTTCTTTTTTTTTCTTTTGTTATAACAGGGAGGGCGAAGCTGGTATGTACGACCCAGCTATCGAACTCATGACCTTCATCTTGTGAGAAGAGCCCCTTGCCAGGTTAACTAACGCTCTAAAGTGCAATCGGGTCATTCTTTCCAATCTTATTCGACATCATTAAATAAAATGCAATTTAGAGGAACAAAGACTAACTACAAGAGTAACTGAAGAAGATATTAATTTTATTGAATGTGATGGAGGTGAAAAGACGAACCCATAACAGCTACATTCAAATTCAAGACTCGACGCGAAACATACTTCTCTGGTGAAACTTAATTGAGTTTTTCTTTTTTTTTTAAATCATGATAGATAAATCTGTCAAAGTTTTATGCTGGCTATAAAAAACCTATTGCAATCTTTTTCTTTTATTTGGATTTGAGACTAACTATGCAAAAGTGATCCCTTATGGTGGTTGTCGGAAGTTTTTTTTTTAACTTCCTTCAAGAATTTTTATAAAAGAATTGGTTCATAGGAATTCCGTGTACTCATTTAGGAGTTTGATGAATGTTTAGCTTAACACATTCTAATTGGTTCGAGTTGGTGGTCATAGTTTTAAGTTTTGTTGTACATCAAACACTCTCTATAAGCATAATTTGATTCAAAAACTTCAGCATCAACACGAAAGTTTTCTACAAGAATTGGATGTAGTGGCTTCACATGAAAACCAAAGTATATCCTTCTCCCTTGTATTGTTATCCTACCTTGCAAAGACACTCAAACATCAATACTACTCACAAATTAAAAAAACAGAACAATAGTCCTTCGAAACTATAATTACAAGCTCATGCATTGCCTAAACCTACTATTCTAATATCGAAGACATGGCACCACAAATGAAACACACGCCTAAACTTGCATGACAAGTTTCTTGAAGTTCTGTTTCAAAAACGGATTCATAGGAACTAATTTTGTTCATATTGACATCTCAAAAAGTGAGGAATTAGATCTATGAATAACTGTATTAAAATGGCAATTTATATTTGTTTCCTGAACCATGAACTCACTTGGGATCTGTGCATCCATTCATAAAATAAAGATGTACCGTAAAGATTTTTACAGCAACGGGTTCATATATCAAGTGATTGGATATGTTATTACTATTCTCTCATAGTCGACTGTTACTTTTCAATTACATAAATATAACATCATTACCTTACATACTTTTTAAAAAAAAACTTTAAACTATACTCGTACTACGGGAAAACAGTGGATTTGGACAGCATCAAATTTTTCTCATGTCATAAGACTTGATCTCATGTGTCCTCTAAACTGGTTTCTATCCTTTTCATGGCCAAACTTGGCAAACAAGTTAGAAAACTAAGATCCCACGATAGACGCTCAATCGAAGAAGGAGAGAGAAGAAGTATTATGTGCCAGTGTAAGCTGAGAGTTTCGTTGTCATCTTGACTCAAAAGACTTTGAATGACGAGCTGTACTCATGAACAGATAAAAAACAAAACGCAAAATTATTTCCAAACCAAATCAGGTTCATATTCACGACTAAGAAACCGTGTGGACTCCAATAATAATTGCCTTTACAAATCAACTGTCGACTCATAAAAGTGTGTAAATACTCATAAACCAAGCTAAGTGACTTGAGTCTTGACCCAGCAACCCAATTTCCGTAGACTTCAATTCACCTGAATGACTGATCCACATGTACAAACAGCAGCAATGCATGCGTTGTGTGTGTTACATTTATGTACTTCCATATCCCATAATAAATCCATTTAATCTGCGTCCGTTGAACTGTAAAATACATTTATAGCACTGTAAAAATAATAATCAAAATAACAGAAACTGAAGCTGAAGAGGTCAATTCCCCCGCTCAACACACACACAGGAGTCATGAGTCAACCAAGAGTGAACTCCCCACTATAGGCAAAGGTCATAGATGTCTTGTGTGTAGAGAGAGAGAGTCCGTTGAACAATAAGGCGAGTACAAAAGCTTTGGAGTAAAGATGGGTAGAGTTGCAAGTGTAAGAACGAGACAATCTCTTCTTCTTCACCATCTCATAACAACCTCATGAAGAACCTCACTCCCCACACCACTCTTTCCCTTTCTTCCCACACAAACTGTTCCTCTTCTTCCCTCTGTTCTCCCTGCTCCACTCCCCCCTCTCGTCACACGAACGGCACCCAAAACCAATCTCGGCCGATGTCTAACAACCCCCACAGTGCAATCCGCACATGGCCCCTCACCGGCAAACGGAGTAGAAAGAAGCAGTCGCAGATTCTCTCTCCCCCATCATCGTTTATATCTCAAGAGTATGACACTGCACAATTGCTCGTCATGCTCTCCTGTAGTGGCAATACCAACATTACTACTGTTTCCAATTCAACAAAGACTACTTCCACCGACGACGAAACCATGATCACCATCAATGAAGGAGATTCAAAACACGCATCGTCGATGTTGGTACGAGCTAAGCATGAATGCAACAAGTGTGGTAAGTCTTTCATCTCCCACCAAGCTTTAGGTGGTCACCGAGCTAGTCACAGAAAGATCAAAGGGTTCTACGCCAGCGACCTCAAACATGGCAACCAACAAGAACAATATTGTGATAACGAAAAGCAACAGAAAGAGGAGAATCATAACACTACTGTGGTTGAATTGATGATGGAGTGTTTTGAGCCCCTGAACTTCGATGGTAAAAATCAGAAGAAAGATGTCGGTAGTGTTATCTCCGGCAGGAAAAGGCGGTCTAGTTCTTCTCACCATGAGTGTTCGATTTGTAACAAGCTATTTCCTACAGGACAAGCATTGGGTGGACATAAAAGAAGCCACTGGGAGAAGAAAAAGGATCGAACGAAGGAAGCCAATAACAGTCCTTTCTTTCTCTTTGATCTGAACCAGCCTCCTCCCATTGAGGATGACCATCCTTTCTTCTTCATGCTTGAAACCTCAACCCTTTACATCTGATTATCTGTTCGTTTTTCTTTTTCTGTCATGGTGTTCTTTCTTTTTTAACATAATTAGAATTATTACGAAACTCCACTGATGTGTGCATGTGTGTCTTAGAGAGAGAGAGTCACGATTTTGGGGTGTTTGGTTTCACCGTGCCCACTGTCAACCGATCCAGCAAGTAAAGGGCAACTCACAGCGACAACTTTTTCAAATTGGGCAAGGTGTGAATGTGGAGCGTTAGAATATTTGCACAGATAAACGTTCTTCAATTGATTCCATAGCATCAACCGTGCCTTCCTTTATTGTCATTAATCTCATTTTATGCTTTTACATAAAAGACTCATATTGCCAAAAGTATCAACACAGGTTCGATCACAGTAGGAGTGTGAGCTTGACTAAATCTTCTTCCAAGTTCCACCGATGTGGGCCTAGTTTTCTCACCAATTCAATGCTATCGTAACTCACACCTTCGAATGACGGATTATATTGCATATGGCATTTGAAGTTCTGAGCACCATTTTTTGCTTAAAATTGTTATTTATTTTGTCGGCCGTAGCCCCTCCAACTGACAAAAATAAGAAAAAGATTGTTATGTATTTTATTTCATTGAGGAAGATTCTGTTGCTTACTTAGAGTTGGAGGCAAAAATACATCGCTCTTGCTTAAATAGAGGCGTATAATAAAAGTAAAGAATTGATTTATTGTGGTAATTAAAGAGTATTTTAATAGGGGGTTGGAGAAATTTTTGGTCATGCACAATCTTTTCTTTTTTATTACATCGATAGGCTGAAGCTGAGTATGCATGCCCCCAAGAATCGAACTTTCAGTCTACAACACGTATGTCGAGAGCCCTGCCGGGTGGGCTGTTGCCGCCGAGTGCTGCGTGCAGTCTTTATTCACTGCTTATGCACGCATTCAGTAATGAGTATCGTCCCTCATCATTATATTCCCATCTATTTATTTTTATTACGTTTTCATTCCTCTGCACACCTGTCTTCCCCCTTTTCGTTGTGACAGAAGAAAAAGATTTTTCTTCCTCTTTCAATAGAGCTAAATTTTGCACTGTGTTATCTCACCTGAGAGGGGGCTCAACTCACAAGATGAAGGTAGTGAGTTCGATTCTCAGGGCACGTTGTAACCAAGAAATAACAAAAGACAGCTATGTTTTGCTTTGTTCAGAAGTAACGCTAGCCATGGAACCGAATTCTCTGACTCGAACTAGGCTTGCGAAGCAGCTGGCACTGGAGATGGTGGCTGGAGCTTCTATGTTTCTCACAAGAAATGCAGTGTTAGTGAGCTTGCTAGTGATTTCTCTGCATTTATGTACTCTGTTACACGGACATGTCTCTGTCTGATCCCATCTGTTCCTCGTGATCACTTTCTTTTATGCGTTTCTCCCTTACATCTAGCAAGCACGTCATTGAATGCTCTCTTATGTGATACATGGCCGGTGGTTGTCAGTACGTGCGCCTTTCTGTGTGACAGAGAGAAAGTTCAATTTGGAGATCATTATTCGTTGAGACAATTTCAAAAGTTCTGTCTTTTATTGATATATATAAGTGATTAAATTTTTTTAAGAGACGACCAAACATATTTTTATAAACATTTTTATATAATACCTATGCGTCTTCAAAAGTAAAAGATTGGCAACAATTTAGGCATGTCCAATTTCGGGTTACTTGAAATCCCGAACCGAAACCGTATTCTTTTAAAAAAAAAAAGCAGTTGACACGGGGGAAGTCAAACGCCTACCTGGTGATTCAATGGTAAAAAGTATTCTACTATTGAATCAATCCTCAATGTGTTCAAATGTATGTAATATATATATATATATATATATATATATATATATATATATATATATATATATATATATATATAAACGGTTTAAAACTGTCGGTTTCATAAAAGGATTAACCACAACTGAACTGGAAAATACCCAAGGCTGGTTCATCCGGTTCCTATTATCAGTGGTTCCAAAACTGGTTCGGTTCCGATTCAAACCGCTGGGCTATTAGAGATAGAGAACATCCGGTTATAGAGAGAGTCTCAACTGCACATTTAATCTTATGTAATTTAATAATATGTTTTGATGCATAATTTTAGTTTATATATATATTATCACATAAGGCACACGTACTGACAGCCCGCCATGTATATCACATATATGGGTGTGGGTGAGTGAAGAATGAGTTCGACTTGGGAGATTATAACATGCTGGTTTTCCTCATGAGAACCATCTACGACTAAGCCTCGGGTAGGACGCAAACAACGACCCAGGTTCCCGACTATGGTACATTGGTACCACGAGGAGGAAGAACCTTACAGCTATTGCTTTAGCTTGCACCCCACGTAAGAATATAGCCTTCAGAAATGCACCTAATATCTGCAATGTCGGATTAGTAGCAACATAGAATGTAAATAACTTTGCTTATATTTCCAGTACAGGAATGCAGAATCAATCCATTTTCGCGGTAGGCACCAGCTTCCTTAGATCACAAGCCAATTCATTAGTCATGAAACAAGAGATCGACAGACGGAAAAATCTATGGGTTTTATGCAACCAAACCAACAAAGGACCAAGCAGATCAAAGCAAGTATTTGTTCTCTTGAAATTGATCAAAGCATCAGGCTATACACCATCCGCATCGTATAACACTACTAGAGTATACTACGATCCACCAAATTGAAGGAAATAAATTTATGCTCTTTTGTCATCTCTCTCAGGGTAATCATTCTTATCTCACCTGAAGTAAATAGACACCAATGGAATGTCGATGTCATTCTCTTCCTCGTCCTCACAAGCCACCACTATGTCGAAATGGTGACGGTTGGGCGGCACCTCTAACTTGGCGACCTCCCTAGCCAAGTCGACAACCTTGCGATCCATCCGCTCCCTGTGCCTGAGAAATATGCTGTTGTAGAGCAGGCTCTGCCCACACGAAATGCTGTAAGCGATCAACCCCTTGGCTCGGAACCACTGCAGCAATTCCCTCAAGGTCAGGTTCTCCTTCACCATCCACCGATCCCACACAGTCCAGCTCAGTTCCTTGTGTTTGATTACCTTTGGCGGGACTGGCTCTGCCATGGTAAACAGAGGCAGTGCCAAGTTTGCAAACGTGTTTCGGTAATCTTCTAGTTTATGACCTCCACCTAACACTTTGTACAACTCCAAGCACACCAACCCGGTAGCCATGGCAGTTGCGGTAGCAATTGCCGGAATTATTCTTCCGGCTATGAACTTGGCTTTCAGCTTGTCTACTTCAGGTATGCCATAGTTTCTTGCACGCATGTTAGCGAGTCCAGAAATCAAGTCTATATGGTAATTGGTATCATCGTCCTGCAAAAGTAAAGATGGTTAAGCTAAGGACATATTTGCATACGCATAGATACAAAAGATTACAATCGTGCAACGGTTCAAAACCTTTTCAAACTGTATCGGGCTCATTCTGAACCCAGGTGGCAGAGCAGCTGCATGTTCTTCTAGTTTCAGTATAAGACCATCAATTACAGCAGAATCATCAATGGAAGCTGCGTTGAGATTGGTTGCTTTCTCATCTGTTACAATCTTCACACCTTTCTTGGGCTGAAAGTCCGGGACAATTACTTTCTTGATGGAAGCAACCAATTCATTGCTATGAGGGTTTTTGGCCCAATTTGGTGCTTTTATCCCAAATGTTTCGGCACGAAGGATCGAGGCAGCCATCATAAAGCATCGGTGGTCAATGTCCTCAACTGAAAATTCGAGTGCCCTAGGGAAGCGCTTAGGTGCGGACCAGAATGGAACCCCAGTACTAGTCGCAGCATCTTCTGGGAAAGTAAACGTCAGTTGCTTCACACGGTTTGCGAAGTAATCCTCAAACCTGACAAGCTCTAAACAGTCAGACGAATGGCAAAAAAAAGTTTCGGTTGAACAAGGGGGAGAGAGAGATGATCATTACTTCATGCGTGCCCAGGTCACACAATCTTGGAATGTTTCACAGCGTTCGGTACCAAGACATTCTATGACACGCTCCAAAAGCTCCCTAGCCTGTGCATCACCTGCTGATCTCATAGTAGCTTTGTATTCAGTTGGCTTGGAGAGGAAAGAATTCACCTCAGTTGGTGTTTTCTCAAGCAATCCTTCAAACTCAGATCGAGCCCATGTTAGACAGTGGTCAATGTTGTGCGGGAATGAGTGCACCGTGCACATTGGTGCTTGTTTCTCAGGAGGGTCCCTGGAAGCCCCATAGTTTTCTGTAAGATGGGGAATTACCATCTGCGTATTACACTTCGTCCCCAGAGTTCCGGACTCCAAAAGGGGCTTCTGGAAATATAAGCACCTAGAATCAATATACAGCCTTGCATTCACATTATCCAGTGCATTGACGACAACATCCAGACTCTCCCAAAATGCATCATCAAACACATTTTCTGTTTCAGGGCTCGCGCGGTTTTGCAAGGCCTCTATCTGAAGAGAAGGATTCAGCACTACAGCAGCTGCTGCTGCAACAGTAGATTTTGCCTGGCCAATATTCCAATCCCTGAACAGAAACTGCCTGCTAAGGTTGCTTTTCTCAATAACATCATCATCTGTAACGATAAGCTTGCCGGTACCACAAGAGACCCCCATCAGACCTAAGTTTTTCAAGAACTCACATCCCAATGCACCGGCTCCGACGACAAATACTTTGGCTTCCTGAAGCCTTTTCTGCAGCTTGGCACCAAAAACTGATATTTGTGGATCATAACGGCTGTTTAATGGCTTCAAATCACCAGGCTCCAGCGGTTCAACAGGGATCGACTCCAAGGAGTCGAAGTAAAAGAACTGAAAGAAGCCCATTCAGGTAATTAGATATAAGACATCTGACAAAACCTTGCAAGCACGTAACATTATAATAACCAAACAAACAAAAGTAGACACGGCACAAAAAAGACTATAGATTGGAAGTCAACGATACAAGAATTGGCCGCAATTAATAAAACCTTATTCTCAAAATATAGCATGTTTGCACTACACGATAATGCAAAACGAAATGTTTAGTTTTCATATAGTAATTTTATTCTGTAACCTACCTGGAAAAGCGGATGAAACTTTCCAGAGCAAGCTTTCACAACCTCCTGTCCAACAATGCCACCAAACATAGCAGCCATAGGGCTCAGCACTGCCCTAGACCCATTAGCAAAATGTTGAAGAACGTTCTCATCAATCTCTTCCACTTTGGCATCACCAACTAATTCCTCATTCATTGCCATAGCCATAGCTGTTAGCTTCCGAGTATCATCTTCTGATCCAGCAGCGGGAAATCTTCCCACCTCAGAGATAAATTTATCAAGAGCTTGAAATAACAAATGCAGGAGAGGTGGTTGGGAAGTCTTTGCAAAGTCGCTAAGAAGAAAATAGCCAGGATCTTTCAGTGCAACCTTTAGAGGTTTGAAATTCAAGTTTTTGGGCTGCTTCACCTGGGTTACTATGCCACCTCTTTCATATGCACCAAATTTTGTGGTGTCTTCTTCCAAAAGAAATGAAAAAGGCCTTGTGTTCTTAATCTTTCTTGGTTTTCCATCATTCAGTTCAAACATGCCTTTGACTTCAGAAAACACAACCATATCTCCATCTTGAAACTCAACTCGTTCATCATCAACAAATGAAACAAGTGGAGGATTATCATTACTGATGGAAGCAATGATGCCAGTATGGGGCTCCTCACCATCAACATCTAGAACAGTGAATTCAGGTCCAAAGTCGCAAAAGACAATCCCAAACAAACCCCGCACTTCAGATTTGATGAAAGCAATTGGAGGCTGGTGGTTATGACAAAATTCATCAAATTCAATTGCCTTCTCAAGGCTGACATTAGTGAAGACTACAGCCTGCAGTAAAAACAAAGAATAACAGAGTCAGTGTTGCTGAGCATGAGGTTAACAAATAGCACACATTCAAATCAACATACCTTCCAAGTAAAAGTTCATAAAAGCAAAGCACAAACAACAGTCATCTGAAAAAAATGAACTACGTAAAAGATATCGACCCGAAAAATGAATTATGTATAAAATACAGACCTGTGATTCAAAGCTTCGAACTCAGTAACATCAAACTACAAGTTTGTTTAAAAGGTTTTCCAATAATGACTAGCATTCAGCATGTGTCCAGGTGCTGAATGTCAAAACATAGTGAATGTCAACGAGCAGGTAGAAACAACATCGACCTCTTACTCAAATAGGTAAAAAAGTTTCAGGTGTAAAACTAGGCCAAAATCCATTAATAAGCATTCAGTAATGAAAACAGGAAAAAAAAACTGCAGTTAAACAGAACACCCGAAAAGAGCATCATAGTCAATATCATTTGCATGATACGTATACGAATAAGCACCCATTCATGTGGACAGTTTTAGAATATAAAGTAGCCAACAACTATATTTATATACATTTTGACAACTTCAAATAAACAATATGTAAGTTGTTCTAGTTCAATTTCACTCCACAGGCTAGAAGAGAAGTTGCACGAGTACTTACAAACACATGTTACATAAATAGCAATTATTACACATAAAGCTCGATAAAATTGGGCAAACATTTCAAGATGGCACTGAACAATGCAAAAAATAAAAATACAAACCAAAATTTTGACAACATTTGCATCAATGATACAACACCAAAAGGATAAGGCCACAGACAAATGACACAATACAAGAAAGGTGACTCAGTTCAAACTTCAGAGTACTGCAGAGAATAAAATAATGTTGAGTTGAAGCTCTACGCACTGGAAAAGTGGCAGCAAACAGCACCCCATGAGACTATACTGATCATTCATATCAATGTTCCTATCTATGTCCCCATAGATCAGGCGTAATGTTTCACATCCCAGTTCCTATCAACAGAAGGCCAGAGATGGATATACATACCCTGGAAAATCATATTGGTCATGTCCATTTCAGTAGACAATAGTGGTGATAGCATTATATGAACATATTTCTGATAGAAACGATGAAATGACTTTTATTCCTTTTCTACAAGAGTGTCTGCTCGATTTGAGTCATTCAGTAAGCCAAAACTTCAATGAAAGCAGCTCCAAAGTGCCAACTGGTCTTTCCTTTGATATCGAAGAGAAGTGAATAAAATGCTGCAACATTCAAAATACAGGTACCAGAGGTTTGATATCAAGTCAAACACATAGACATCTAAGTTAAAGTGCCAGGCAAAGATTCATACATGTGACATAAGATATATCATTCTCCATGAACTAAACTAAAAGCAACAAAACAGAAATTGCAAATACATGAAATTAGGTGGATAAAGGACTTCTAAATGAGTCCCAAAATCCTAACAAGGGAAAAAATACATAAAGATCACTAAGTTCATACTTAAATGCCTGATGTACATTTACAACATTTTTCTTCACATCACACATAAAACCACAAAGCCCATAATGTTATGCAAATGAAAACTGCAAAAATATAGGGAACTCAAAAAAGAAACTAACTGACCAGGCACAAAGAATAGAAGAAATATCAGCAAGCGGCATGTTTCCATAAACATAGATCATGTCCCACTTGAATCATCCAAAGTTTCAAAAGAATTAAGCATTGCTGAAAGGAAAACACAGAGGAAAAGAGATCAATTTTTCTGAAGAGACGATGGAAAGCTTGCCTGGAAACAAGAGAGCTGCTCTTTGGAAATCTCTGAAGTCAACGTAGATATAACAACATAGTTGTTCAGCTCCTGAAGCTTCTGCACAGAGGCCAGTGCACGATTCTTACCAATATCTCCCTCGGAGAAGAGAAAATTGCTAGATAAGTCCCATAACTCCACTATTCCCTCGTCATGCAAAGTGACAGACTTCACACCAGCTAGGATAAGGTTCTTTGCTGTACCAACCAATACCAACAAACAACTAAGAAACACTTAATTTTGTTGAGAATAAATGCAAGAAAGATCGCCAACATATACACAGTGCGCACGACATATCATGGGGTAAAAAGCATACACTTACACACTTCATTACAAGAACACAATAAAGGACGCAAGAAAGATAGTGAATACATCATACGCACGACACATCATGAGGTAACAAACATACACTTTCGCACTTTACTACAAGAACACAACAAAGTTGTCGTAAACCTGATTAATATGACACACGATAGACTTATGACCTTAGGTATGGTTAACAATGTCCACCATCATTTAAGTCCATAAGAAATACGAGCTCAAGGCCCAAAACAGAAGCCATGATCACTTGGAATGAGTTTCAATCCTCTGACTTCTATGAACCGAGAAACGATTATAAGCATAACCTCCGTCATATCAACAGTTAGTATTTGAGAATGATACATGAACTAAAGACGAATCATGCTTGCGCAAATGAAAAGAGTAAGACCTCGCGGTTACAACCAAGAATTGTCAAAAGATATCAAATTCAGTTCAGTACATCATACAACATGAATATTAAACAACTTTCAGGATCTCAGAATGACTCATCATAATTCTGAAGATCGAGACGGAGCTGTCTTAGGTACAAATTGAGCGTGCAAAATTATTGTCAGATCCATGTGCGAGACTGATCAGATTGCAATATGCATCAAGGCAGATCAAGACACAGGAACAATGTTGAAAAAGAAACGTTACAGAACGCACCGACTTCGGCACCAAGGCCCTGCATCCCAGAAATGAGGACGTTCGATCCCGCAAGGCGACGCATCGTCTCCCTCCCGTAGACCGCGAGCTGCCTACTGTGCAGATCCTCGTCGATATCTGGCGGGTTCCCGTCGTCGAGGGCCATCGTCTCCATACCGTTGCTGTTCTTGTTGTTCCCCGTGGCGATTAAGCAGTCGATGCGTGGCTTCTTCAGCAAGCTTTCCGTTTCGATGTCACCTCCAGCAACTCTCCTTCTAGGAAGCATATAGTGCAATAAACTGCTCAAAGCCCCACCACCGGATAGAGTCACCAACGCTATTCCCACAGAAATTAACCCAATCCCCAACCCTAACCCTAATCTAACAATACCGTTCGTAGAACAAGAACCACCGAAAACCATAAGGTTCCACAGAAATAGACTCAGAAGGAGAGGTACACCGTACCTTTCAGTTATTAACATAATGTTTCAGATAAAGTGAGAGAAAAAAAGGAGAAGAAATAAAGGAGAAGGCTTACCAGAGATTGCTTTGGGTGGATGGTGCAGGAAGGAATCGGATTCTGTGGAAACAGGAAGCGGCCGCAATCTGGTCTAGTGGCCGGAGGCAGTGGTGCCGGCGGCCGCGCTAGGGTTTCGCTCGAGCATCTTTTTCGGAGAGAGAATGGAAGGACATCGGTGGCAAACTGAGAGAGAGACTCCTCATCAAGATAAATTATCTTGAATGGGACTTTGAGCAACAAGGTTACACTGTTACAGTGAGCGGTCATGTGTGGGTGATTCCTTGACTAGCCTCATAATACATCACATGGACACGCCATCTTGATGCGAGTATCATTATACGGACGCAAAGCTGTAGACACGTCGGTACCATTTTTTTATTCATTATTATCATTTTCAGTTTAACTTTTCTTTTTAAATTCTTCGTTTTGGATAAAAAATTGGTACATCACAAATTCACTCTTTATTTTTCACTTTTTATTTTTAACAGGGGACGTAAAGAACCTAGACGAGGTATTCGATCATTGAGATCAATGATAAAGATTTAATTTAAAAATATGTTATATTTAATTCAACAAATTTAATTCAAATATCTATTATTGATATCAAAACTCTACTCATGTAAGGGATCACCTTTGCATTGTTGGTCCAAAACCAAGATAAAAAAAGGAGGGTTGTATAAGGCCTTTTATACTATGGATTACATAAACTATGAGCATTATTTTGGGGCGTTCCCACCTAGTGATGCGTGGTAGAGCCCGAATGCAGTGATAAGTAAGAAAGTGTTACTATATTTACGCCCGAATGTAGTAAATCAATTGCAGAGAGGGTTTCCATATCATGCACGAGTGTGGGTAAAGAAGTTAGTTCCGCTACATTGTCGCCTAAATGTAGTGAATAATTTAAATAGATGGTTTCCGTATTTTTAATATGGACAAATGCGGGGGTAAAGAAGTTAGTCCTACATAATAAGATTCGTATTAGTTCTTTGAATATTGAAACATTATCCACTAAGCTAATGGAGGTGATAGATACTATGATTCGGAAAAATATTCATATTCTTTATTTATAAGAGACAAAGTAGATTGGAGAAAAAGCAAAGGAGATAGAGGATAAAGGTTTTAAATTATGGTACTCAGGTAAGGAAAATGCTCAAAACGGAGTTGGTATTATCATAAATAAAGATTTAAAAGATAGTATAGTAGACATACAACGATATGGTGACTGAATCATAACACTGAAATTAGTGTTAGGAGCAGAAGTTTTGAATATAGTTTGTGCTTTAAACCCCAAGTAGGACTACAAGATAGTATAAAGATAACTTTTGGGAAGAGTTAGATAAGGTGATTCAAAAGATTCCACAAAGGGAGATGATTTGTTTAAGAGAAGACTTAAACGCACATGTCGGTAAAGGGGCATTAGGATATCAAGGGATTCATGAAAACTTTTGTTTTGGGATATAAATGAGGAAGGTAGAGAGATTTTAAATTTTGCTATGGCATTTTATCTCATTATAGACATACAATTTTCAAAAAACAAGATAAATATTTAATTACTTATAAGAGTGGCTTATCACAAATACAAATTGATTACTTTATTTGTAGAAAAAAAGATAAAGCATGTTGTAAAGATTGCAAAGGAATTCTATGAGAAAGCTTAACCACCCAACATCGACTTTTAGTTATGGATTTACAAATAAAAAAATGGACAAAGAATAAAAGAATGCATCGAGCTATTCAGACTAAATGGTGGAACCTCAAAAGAGAGAAAAAAGATATATTTTAACAAAAAGCTCTTTAAAGAGATGCTTAGAATTATATTGGTACACCTTCTGATATGTGGAACAATATGGCTATACATATTAGAAAAGTGAAGAAAGATGTGTTAGTGTATCTAAGGGAGGTGTATCGGTACAAAAAGAAGCTTGGTAGTGGAGCGAAATAGTGTAAAATAAAATCAAGGTAAAGAGGGTATGTTGTAAATTACATTATGGTAAGAAAACTAATGAACATTTAGAGGCTTATAAAAAAGTAAAGAATGAAACGAAAAAGGCCGTCAGTGAAGCAAAAGCTAAAATTTGTGAGAATTTATATAAAAAAACTCAACTCAAAAGGAGGTGAAAGAGATATTTTTAGGATAGCTAGAGTTAGAGATAAGAAAACTAAAGATCTTAATTATATTAGATGGATCAAAGATGAGGATAAAAAATTCTAGTAGCAAATGATGATATAATAAATAGATGAAAAATTATTTTTATAAGCTTTGTAATGAAAATAAAGATATTAGTATTGACTTAAGAGAGTTAGCCAAATCAGAAAAGTATCTAAACTATAATTTCTACCAATGTATTCAAAAGAATGAAGTTAAAGAGGCTCTTAAACATATGAAGGATGGTAAATCAGTAGGAACATACAATATCACTTTGCTCACAAGACTATTTAATCAAATATGAAGAAACCAAAAGATGTTCGAGGAATTGAGAGTGAGTACACTTATACTCATATATAAGAACAAGGGAGACATTTACAATTATTTGAATTATCGAGGTATCAAGCTAATAAGTGATACTTTGAAATTGTGGCAAAGAATTATTGAATGTAGGTTAAGACAAGTATCAAGTATAACATAGAACCAATTTGGATTCATGCTAAGTAGATCTATTGTTGAAGCGATTCACCTTTTAAGACACTTATAAAACAATTTAGAGCAAAAAAGAAAGACCTTCACATGATATTTATTGATCTATAAAAGGCTTATGATAGGGTACTGAGGGAGGTACTTTCGAGAACCTTGAAAAAAAAGAGGTATCCCATTGGCATACATTAACCTTATAAGAGAAATATACGATTGTGCAAAAACATATGTAAGAACTCATAAAGAAATGATAGACTGCTTTGAAGTTAATATTGGGTTATATCAAGGATCCACTTTAAGTCTATACTTATTTATAATGGTGATTCATGAGTTAACAAAATATATTCAAGATGAAGTACCTTGGTATATGTTATTTGAATTGGAGAGAGTTAATACAAAATTGGAACTATGGAGAGAAACGTTAGAAAACAAAGGCCTCCAACTTAGTAGAACAAAGACAAAATATATGGAATGTAAGTTTGATCATTTGGTTACTTCAGAGGACATAGAAATTAAAATTGGTACACATTACATCCCCAAAAAGAAAGTTTTAAATACCTAGGTTAAATTTTTTAGAATAATGGAAGAATTGATCAAGATGTTATGCATAGAATTAATGTTGGTTAGTTAAAATGGAGAAAATCATCAAGTATTCTTTGTGATAAGAAGATACCATTAAAGTTAAAAGGTAAATATTATAAATCAGCAATTAGACCTATCATGTTTTATGGTTTTGAGTGTTTAGCAGTTAATCATCAATATGTACAAAAGATGTATGTGACAGAAATGAAGATGTTGAGATGGATGAGTGGTCATACAAGAAAATATCGTATACATAATGAGGTTATTACAAACAAATTAGGAGTGACACCAATAGAGGATAAAATGAGATAATATAGTTTCAGATGGTTTGGACATATAAAAAGAAGATCAGAAGAGCCTATAAGAAGGTATTAAAAACTAGATTTTAAAAGTATTAAAAAAGGTAGAGGACGGCCACAAAAGTGTTGGAAAGGATTAATAAAGAATGATCTAGCTTATTATGAGTTAACTGCTAATATAACACATGATAGGGCTTTATGGAAACTAAGAATCTATATAGCCGACCCCATCTAGTATGGGAATAGGCTTAGTTATTGTTGTTGTTGTATCTATTGTTGATATCAAAGATCGAATGAAGAGGATGTTTACGTTGGATTATGCACCAAAAGACTTCGAAACCTCATGAGAACATCACTTATTTATATAGAAATACTTTATTAAATTCATAAAAGTAACCTACCTAAAAAGATAAATTCTATCCCGAATACAGGTTCAGTCGTAAAAATGTACTTTCTAAATAACCAAACAATTGACACTAATTACCAAATAAAAAAAGCCTTGTAGCATAGTAAATGAGTCAACTAGACGTTCGGTGATTAGCTCGGAACCTGGAACTGGTATGGGTCTGGAACCAGCAATTTTATTAAAAAAATACTTTTTATAAGAAACAAAATTAAAAAGTTCGGCAACTACCGGTTTGAAACCACCAGTTCTGGTTCCAGTTTATTAAAAGGTGAAACCGGAACCAGACCAGGTAAGGGCCGGGTCCAGCCGATTCCTGACCCAGTTCGATTCAGTTGGAGCAGCCAAGCCGGTTAGGAATCGGCCATGTCTAGGGTCAACTATATAGATTCACGGTCACCATTAGACATCAGGCTAGCTAGCTAGACCATGACTAGTGGTTCGAACCACCAGTTTCATTTTTGGCGGACCTTGAACTTTAGCCAGACTGGTTTTGGACCCATTCCGGATCCAACTTAATTATAAATGGAAATACAACTTTAAAAATCAATTTTAAAGGTTGTCTCAGTAGGTCGGGCCTGACTTACTCAGTTAGTCATGAACTCATGGACTGAATTTATTATTTTCAAAATATATATATTTATTATTTTTTAGTTAATGCAAGCAGTAGCTGAACTTAGAGAAGCTCCACTAACTTGCTAACAAGTATATAATTATACAATATTAACGTGATTATGGAAATTCCAGATGCTGATCCTTTTAAACCCTGTCATGCATCTTCATTGCATCAACCCTCGAAAGCCAACATCATTTTTTTCATACAATGGGGAGGCCGATGCCTAGATGCATACCTCGGGTATCGAACTCATGATCTTCAACTCGAGACTCTACCCACTAGTGAGGTGAGTACCGGGCGAGTTCGACTCCTGGGGCGTGCATACCCGACATCAGCCTCCTGTTGTAACACGAAAACAAAACACTAGAATACGAAACTGTCTATGATACCTTGTGTCTGAGCAATTAACCATGTTCTACAGAACTGGAAGAACCAATTAATGGTGGTAACATTATATTAAGAAGTCATAACGATCGATGCTGTTAATATCAGATCAATAAAAATATTAGATTAAGGAGTAATAATAATGAGAGTTATGGTGGGATCGACGTAGGTCTAGGAACTCTGTGGGCCGGGTCAAGTATGTGTACGTGTAATTTCGTGTTTGTGTCAAAGATAGGTGAGAGGTCAATTTGGACATGACCTTATCTATTTTCACACTAATTTGGGTGGACATGGACATGAGTTCTTTGTGTCAGTCCCTGTTGGGTTTTTTTCTTTGGATGCTGTAATATATGAGATTTCATGTTTCAGGTCATGTATGTGTCATGCCACTTTGTACTTCTAACAAAAGCAGGTCAACCCGGACACGACTTGATTCTTTTCACCTTTTATTGATCATGAAAGAACATAGACCTTGTTCGTCTCCCTTTGTGTTGCTTTCGTGTTATGTCTTACATATTGGCAGTTGTAGATCCAAAGCTTGGAAATGGCGTACACCTAACAAATGCCTAGTCCATGCTCGGGTTAGACATGTCCTGTTTGGTGCTGGACTTGCGCGTGGTTCCAACTAGAACTGGCCGTGGTGGGAAAAACTCGAAACCAAAACCAGCTGAACAGGACCCTTAACCAGAATAGAACAGTGAATCCTTTGGTTTGGTTCTGGTTCCAGCTTTCATGGAACAGGAACCAGGCCGAAACTAAAACCGTCGGTTCAAACCACCAGTTCTATTATTTCTTAATAATTTTCAATTTTTCAATTTTTTTATTTGAAGACTTTTTTGGTTTGAGGCTCAAACCGGATCTAGCATGATTCTGGTTCCTGGTTATAGGAAAACTAGAACCAGTGGTTCGAAGTGTTGGTTCCAGTTGATTGAGAACTGGACATGTCTAGGGCCAAGGACGGCGAGTTTGCTACCTAGTGTGGTCGATGAGGTCCATAGAGTGGGCTGCTATGGGCTCAAAGGCAACCGACACAGCCCGAATCACATCCCGATCAATTACCAAATTCAAGATTCAGATTCAAAAAATTATACACTGTAGTTCAATTCCAATAAAGATGTGCCCATCGAAGATCCAAAAGACCAAAATCCAGATCATTTTTTAGATTTTGGATCCAGCTAGCTGGATTAGAAGTAGGGTCGAATATGATATTGTTCTGTATATCTGATTGATTGACAAACCCACTGTCTGTACTCGGGTCCAAATGGAGGATTTCTTGGATGAGAATTAGTTTGGAACTGTCAAGCACGACACGAAAACCCACTATGAATTTGGCTCAAAAACGTCCATGTTCATCTAACCCCAAATTACATGAAAATAATCGGGTCATGATCTGGTTAACTTGTTTTTATTTCAAAAAAACAAGACAACACGACGCAATTGCATTCACCCAAAGTAACACCAAAAACAAATGGGGTCGTGTTGACCCACATGGACACAAATGGCAGGCATGACCCTCAACCATGAACAGCCATCGAATGAGAAATAAGGGGAAAAGAAAGATGAGGGGAAGAATATAAGAGGACAATGGTTCCATTAAGCAGGTGAACCAGAAGCCCAGGTTCTGGTTACCTCAGAACTTGAAACTGTAACTCAACCCATATTAAGTCGGTTTCAATTACGGTTTCGGAACTGTCAGTTTTGGAGCAATTTTGATTTGAGAACGAAATCACCACGAACAAAAAAAAGCATTTAAAAATTTAAAATTTCAATGAAAAATTTTAAAATTATTAGAATTTCCAGTTCCAGTTCCATGAAAGGTGGAACCAAAACCAAATCAGGTGACCCCTGGGTTCAAGTCCAGTTTCGTGGGCTCTTGTCCCGATTTGGTTCTGGTTGAATCCACTAGGCCGCTTCCAAACCAGCCATGTTTAAGTGGGGCATCCTTCACGGAAAATTTGAAAATAAAAGGTGTGACCCACAAATATTTATTGAGCCTCCAATCTAGGCCTAGTTGAACTAAGAAATACTGTAAAAGAGACAACCTCCACTGTTAGGATTTAATACAAAAGTTTGTTGATCGTTCTCTTCTTCGTGGATGTATATACATGAACATTTATCGATCATTAATACTAAACTATTTTCCTTTTCAAAAAGTTAATTTTTTGAGCATTTTTTTTGATTTCTTGATGCAATGAATCATTCAAGGAATCGTTGTGATAGGGACGACCACAATAGTCCCAAATACGAAATCTAAAAAGCCCAATATTACACGGGGCTGCTTCATTCCTTTGTCACAGGTATGAGCTTTTAGCCGTCGGATTTAAAATCCATAAGAGCAATTATCATGTATATTAATTACCCTGTTTCTCCTTTAGGGTTTGGATGTACGGTTGGCTTGTCTGGCAGGTCCCATGGATCATGTGACCTATGAACTTCATATCAAGCTGCAAAACAAGGCTCTAATTGCATCCGGACATAGCTCAACGGCAGGGCCTTCTAGCACGGTTACTGTTGGTGAGGAGTTTGACTCCAAGGAGGTGCATGCGTATGTGTATGTTAGGCTTAGACCTCTTCTTGTAATCAAAAGCCAAACTAGTTCAATGCATCAATTGAATCTCTGTGTGTGTGTGTGTGTATGCGTGTGAAGGTTGCATAAGAACAAACTCCTAAGGCAGCAATAGTTAGCAGACAGATAAAAACGATCCGCACCAATATGATCCAAGATATTAAATATATCATGCATCTTCTACTGTATGATCTGTCACTTCTCATTGTTGTTATCATGATTATTACTGTTATTGTGTGTATTGTTGCCGGTATCTTTGCTTTTGATGAGGACTTTGCATTGTTCCTCACTGTTAAACGTCCACTATGTATCAACCAGATAAGATGGTGTTCATTATAGTAGCGAGGCGTGCTTAAATTTTGAAAAGGGAATCATTCTCAAAAGATAGAGTTTGAACGAGGAAATCTTGGTGTTCGAAATAAATTTGGAAAAGAAAGAGTTTAATCAAACAAGTATCGTTCGTTGATATCACTTTTTCTGTGTTCCACTTTACTTTCAGGAAACTCACTTGCCGCCTTTCAAATTGAAGCACAGAGACAACGTTCTCAACACGCTTTTATAGTATGCTAAAGTGGTAACTCTTTTCAACATTCTTTTGCTTTTCTGTGCGGCCCTGCCACATTCTTAGATACCGTTGGAACGACCCAATATATATATATTTATATATATATATATATATATATATATATATATATTAACAGCAATACATAGAACAGTAATAGTCATGATAATGACAATCAGAAGTGACAGGTTAGAGAGAGAGAATCGTTCCTACCACGTGACAGCAACAAGCAATAATATATACACTAACAGCAATACCCACAACAATAATAGTCATAATAATAACAATCAGAAGTGACAGCTTATACACGCACAGAGAGAGAGGAGAATTCCCGACGGTCCAGCAACAAGCAGAAATGTATATGATAACAGCAATACCCACAACAGTAATAGTCATGACAATAATAATGAGAAGCGACAACTCACACACGAGAGAGAGACTGTATTCATGGAGGGAAACTCTAAATGTTATATCGACGTTTCAAAAGGAACAGAAAAGGACCGCATTCATGCACGGAATTGGCTGACAGTGGGCGAAACAAGTGGTGGAGGTTGGTTTCTCAGAGTCCATATGAATAAAGGATAGCTAAGCCTTCTTGAACTGCTATCATTAATAATGACTTTAGTTTGGCGGGTTTCGCCATGCAATAATACCATGAAAATCCCTTGAATTAAGGGGACAATCACCATCCTTTTGCTTCATTCTCCCCTTTGTTTCTCTCTCTAATGCACGCTGTTCATATGTGTGTATGGTGCATGCACATCATATAAACCTGGCAATCTTTCACATGAAAAAGTAAAAAGCTTAATTATAAATATAGGAATTAAGGGCGATGAAATATGATGTTCCAACTACCAAATGCATACATTTTGGATACAGTCCATATGCATTTGGGTGGTCAGGATAAGACAGAGGATGGTGGGATCTTATATCAGATGATACAATCCCCTTTAAGAAAAAGCACGCTATTTCAATAGCTTAAGCTCAGATCTTGCCGAGGGTATAAGAGTTCGAATGAGTCCATGCAAGTATGTATTCGCAATGTCGTCACAGTCTTTTATGATGAACTGGTTTTGAAGAATGTTTAGAAAACCTGCCGGATCATACAGAATCGACCTGAATAGACGTTTCGAAAAAGTATTTCTCAATGGATTCGAGTCTGTCACACACGGCAAGACAGCAATATCAACAAGTATCTGCTACTAAAAAGGACAAAGAACACATACACGCATGACATTTAGAAAAGATGACCAAATTTAGAAATAACGAAAGGCACTCTAGAGATTAGAAGACAAACACTTCGAAAGTAATCAAGAAGACCTCAAAGTGTTGAAAGAAAACATAATAATCAAACAACAGTAATGGCCCATAAGTTGAAGTGTAAGTTAACAGTGGTCACATCTAGCTTCAATATTGTGCTCAAATCAGCAAAGGAGGGCCTTTTTTCCTCGTTTCAATGGATGTTTTTCTTTAATCGAAAAACCGATTTACAAAAGAAACATTCTTCTTTACTAAATATAAAGACAAAATCACGGAACCGTTTCTCCCTGGCTGAAAACAGAAAACCCAAAATAGAAAACATAAAAAGAAAACAAAAGAAAGAGATACAAATAAGAGAGAACTCTTGAATCTCTTTTTAGAGATACCCATGTGAAATTCTCTTGAACAGAAATCGTGTCTGACAATTCACAGTCTCGTGACACCCTCTGTGGTTCTTCTGTCTTCCATGTCGTTTCTACATGAAGGTTATGAGTTTGATATTCAGGGTGTGCATCGAAGCCTTCCCATTGTAAGCAAAACTAGAATATTATGTTGTGAAGTTGTATATAAACATGACATAAGATTGAGCACAATATGAACTACGAATTCATGAAGTTGATCCCACTTAGCACGAAAGATATACATTATGATCTTGCCGATCACTTGATCGATGGCTGATTCAGTACGAAGCTCATAGACTATTCCTTAAAAACCCACCAACCTCAAGTTGTATGCATTTTGTAATAAGATAATGAAGAGGCGCTTATGATAGGAGCAAGGGCCTGACAATGTTCAAAAACCGATTCTATCATGTGCCAACCGGCACATGGAGCCTGGGGATCTAAAAGCAAACATAAAATGAGGAGTGAATAAAACGTCCCCCTAAGAATCATTTAGAGATTGAAACAGTGCCGGGATTTTTCTTTTTAGTATCCATTAAGTCTTCACCTTTGCCATATGGTCCAGGAAGAGACTTAAATTTCTTCTAGAGGACATTTTAGATCTTTCATGCGAATTATTTGTAATAGGCTTATTGCATTGTCTTAAATATTGATTTAGTTTATGTTGAGTTAAATGTTAGCATGACACATGATCGAGTTCTATGAAAATAAAGAATCCATGTAGTCAACCTAATCTAGTATGAAAAAAGTCTGAGTTGGTGTTGTTGTATGTATCATATATGTATCATATGATAAAATATGATATAGGTGTACCGATGCCCCATACAATATGGGGTTTGATACGATATTTACAATATAACTGAAGATAATTTGAACATTCGAAGGGGTGACTAGATAAATCTCTAATGAAAGCTTTGAGATATTACAAGAAAGGTAAACTAAAGCCTCACATGTACTAGAAAGAAATGATTAAATACGATCTTAATGTTTTCGATTTAAATGTGTATGTGACGCAAGATTGTTCACAAATAGCACGAACATACCAAGTAGCAGACACCAATTAGTGTGAAAGGATGCTTTCTTTTGGTTTGGTCTTAGTTGATGTAATCCTTTTTAAGTATGAGACACTCTCTTTCCTTTTTATAGCTGGTATATTCTTCATTAGTGGGAGAAGAGAAGATTGTCTTTTCTTCATTAGTGGGAGAAGAGAAGATTCTCTTTGTTTAAACATGACCAATTTTATCGGTTTTCGTGGATTCATGAGAGAATAAGTATTTTCATAAAAAAAACTAGATCATCCTCATTTAGAGGCAAGCCCCAAGATATAGATATAGCATTAGTAGAAATAAGAGTTTCTCTGGTGTCCAATATTATATGGTTATCTCCCTTGTACAAAATACTAGCTTATGAGTTTCATGTTGGGATGGGAATAAGGTGAGGTTTGTGGGAAATGGTCCCTAAGTTGCTGTGTATATATAACTGGATGCTACTCACTTCTGACAATAGATATTCATGCTCACTCTTATTTGTAGAAGCATTAATGACATTTGGAAAGTTATATTAGGTGTCTAGGAAATATAAGAAATATTTTTATTATACTCAAGCTCTTAAAAGTAAAGAATAAATAGAAGTAGATTAACATCTATATCTATATATATATATAGAAAGAGAAATTGGTTTCCCATAAGGATATAGGTATATGGACCGATGAATCTCCTAAAAACAGTTTTGTTGAAAAACTTGAGATTGCTTTTCAATATTTGATGGTTAACCCTCCTACTAATTTCTATAACTTTGGGAGATCATAATTATATATATATATATATAGACATAGATAAATAAATAAATATAAATATAAATATATATAGTATGTATGCGTGCTTCAAAAGAGTCAATTATTTATCAATATGGCCCAGTACTGAGAGCATGAGCTCAATGACATCAATGCCAGAGAGCAATAGTGCCAGTACTGCTGGTGGGAGTTCGACTCTGAAAGGATGCATGTGAGTGTGTTAAACTTCGGCTCCTCTTGTAAAAAAAAAAACAACCAACCAACATAAGTCTCCTCTTGTAAAAAAAGACAGAAAGAAGACCCAACCAACCTAATTCAACTTCCATGTGAATGAGGACACACCATGTGAAGCCCAGTTCAGGATTCATCTCGTTAGCTCTCGACGCTTGAAAGATTTTCAACTCTCTCTCTCTCTCCCTCTTTTTTTTCTTTTATTTTACGTCCCATCTGCCTTCACTTTTCTTCCTCTCCCTCTCTCACACTCAATCTTCCCCGAAGAATCCCACCGGATCGATCCGGCGGACAACTGATGGAGTCTGGGGCCGGAGCGCCGGAGGGGGGAGAGTGGGAGTCGTCGGGCGGCCCTACTCCGCCGCCTAGCAGATACGAATCGCAGAAGCGGAGAGACTGGAACACGTTCCTGCAGTACCTGAAGAACCACAAGCCGCCGCTTTCTCTGGCTCGATGCAGCGGCGCCCACGTGATCGAGTTCCTCAAGTACCTCGACCCGTTCGGCAAGACGAAGGTGCACCTCGCCGGCTGCGCCTTCTTCGGCCACCCGAACCCTCCGGCCCCGTGCGCGTGCCCGCTCCGCCAGGCCTGGGGCAGCCTCGACGCGCTCATTGGCCGGCTGCGAGCCGCCTATGAGGAAAACGGCGGTAGGCCGGAGTCCAACCCCTTTGGAGCCCGTGCCGTCCGTATTTACCTTCGGGAGGTCCGAGAGGCGCAGGCGAAGGCTCGTGGCATCCCCTATGAGAAGAAGAAGCGCAAGCGACTGCCTCCACCAACAGCCTCCGGCTCGGCTTCGACTTATGTGCAGCCAGCAGAAGCCAACCATGGTCCGGCCTCCGACTTTTGAAATGATGCTCCCTCTTCTTCCATTGCATTCCATAAAACTACAGTTGAGCTAAATAGCACAACTCTTTTAGCCTCTCTCTCTTTCGATTTCTTTAGCACATGATTTATGATATTGATAGTAGGTTCGTTGCCATTTTATCATCCTTTTCCTTGTTAATTGTCTTTTTTTCTTATGTTTACAAATGCCTCACAGTTTAGAAATTCCTACTGAAAACGCTCGTGTCTCTTATATTGTTGTGTTTGAGATAACGTCTTGAGTATGGCTTTGATTCTTTTACTTTCCCCAAGAATCTCGGCAGAGTATGTTGAAAAGCGGCTTCACTCTGGGATGAAAACCTGAAACTGATAGCTGGTAACTGATAAAGATTCTTCACATTTCATATTAAAAGATGAATTTCTTTTGCTCAGGAAAGCATATAAAAGAATGACAGGTGGAGAAGGTCCAAAACAATGACGAGGAAAATAATGTTCTTCCCCAGTTTCCCGTCCGATGGGATTCGGAAACAAAGTCCCGAAGAGGAAAAGGTCATTTTTGCTTATTATGACAAAAATCTTCAAAGACTCATGACCCGCTACACCGGCTGTCGTCATGAGTTCACAGAGTACTACCAACGATCAGACACGTGCGTTTCCACGTGAAATCGTAGTCAGAACTCAGTGTGACTGCACTGTAAGAGAGAGAGAGGGTACAAGATTCACTGTTAGTTTTCCTGTCACACCCACCACTATTGTTTTCTCACACCTTTCTTTTCCTGTGCCAGTAGGCACTCCACTTCCCTCTCTTTCCTTTTCTAGCTTTGGAATCGACCGAAGATACTCTGAGTACAACACCAACAACAGGCAAAGACGAGAAACATGCATAGGGAGAAGGATAGATTTGAGAGAAGGACGATGGTGGGAGTGATTCTTTTGAGATAGGTACTGTCTGCCCATGTGTGAGATACAGTAATGGATATATGTGCATTTCAGTACTCCCACTTAGAGTAGGCATACTCTCTGCTCTCTTTATATATATATATATATATATATATATATATATATATATATATATATATATATATATATATAGAGAGAGAGAGAGAGAGAGAGAGAGAGAGAGAGAGAAATTTCAAAATTTGTAAAAGCCAATCTTAAAACGGGTGCACCGCATTCTGACTGCTGTCCACACACTCCAGCCATTTCTGATGGTACGTATTGAAGAGAGTGTTGATGGAAATATATACATAAAATAATATTGTGTGGCATTTGCCAACAGTGGGTGTACTCCTCCTACTCCCACCAAAGAAATGTAGTTGCTATTTGGGATATTATTGATCGTGAAGAGCACCTAAATACAAACATTATAATGTATGCCCCTGTAAAGAAAGAGCTACGGATAATGTGGTCATTGATACTGTTTGTAGTGTCAATGATCGACTTGTTTTTGGTTCCTGGTATTTAATTGCGATCCAGCCAAGACATGAAGGATGAGATGTACCAGCACCTACGTCTACAGTTTAGGAAAATCTTCTGTGTCGGAGTTTCAGTAGATTGTCATGCAAGTCTCTCTCTCTCTCTGGGTATGTGTGTGCGCGCTCGCGCGCGGTAAGATTGATACAGAGAGGTCTCACAATCCACAACTATTAGATAATAGAATTCAGACCGTTTCTTTTTCTAGCTCATGAACTAGAAAGCCAAACAGCATGCATGTCGTATGTCAAGCATATGGATTACATGCAGAATAGTTGTACGAATCGTTAGCCTTCCTTCTGCTGCTTCTGATTTTAATCAATCTTCTCCTTCCTCTAAAAGAACTTGGCCTTCTTGTCCACGTGGGGATCTAATCTGCTATTAGTATTTTGTACATTATACACTATCTAATACGTACATAAATGTTAATACATATACATATATACACATATACATACATACGTTTTTCTTTGTGGTATAAGTTAGGAACTAAACTTTCACAATCTTACATAGATCGAGATAAAAGGACACATGTGGTTAATATATAAGCACAATTCTGAGCACTAGAATCGCAGTTCACATTATATTATTTAAAATTCCCTTGATCTATTTTCAAGGTCAAGGAGTGTGTGTGTGCTTGGTGAAAGCATACTATTAATAATTGGCGATCAGTGCGCGTCAATCGAGTAATCATATGTGGTTTTATATTTCTGTAAGTCGGGACAAGATGATGCTCCAATAAAGAAGTAATTTTCCCTCATTTCTGGTAATATTTGTTCTCCTTCTGTCATTCAAATAAACTAAGTAAAAATAAGTACTTTAAAGGACCAACTCTACGTTCAATTAAATCATGAATTATGCACCGAGAGTGTTAGCTCAATGACAGCGCTCTAGGACTGTTGTTGCTGGTGGGGAGTTCGACTCCGAGAAGGTGCATATGTGGGTGTGTGTGTGTTAAGCTTCAGCTTTCTCTTGTAACAACAACAAAAAAAGATCATCGATTATGAATTTAACTTTGTCGAGGCCGGTCTGCAGTCTTCAGTCTCGAAGAAAAGCCGAAAGATTGGGTCAAAGTAGAAAACTACCAACAAAAAACTCAATTGAACCCTTTACAAGGAGATTTAGATGACCATGTACTTGAGCCCACTTGGTCCGGATGAAGCATAGTTTTCGTTTAGCATTTGCTTACATGTTTGGTTGAACTATGGGTTTCTTTTTCTTTTTCTTTTCTTTTTCGTTTTTCTCGTACAGTTGGAGGGCTGAAGCCAATGCGTGCCCCAGGTATCGAACTCATGACCTCAAACTTGTTAGTCGACCCGCTTTCTCAATGCTCTTTGTATAGTTCCTTTTTTTTCTCTATAAGGGAGGACTGAAACCCGAGAGCTTACAAACTTGGGCGGGTGGGGCCCTACCCATATCCTCCTGGAACTATTTAACCAGCTTCGCCCCAACATGTGGGTCTTCGGGTACAAAATCTCACTTACCCTATTTAAGATCTACCCGAACCTTCTTCAAACCAAAAAAATAAATTTTTTAAAGTATGTAATCACATGGATGGTCTTAGGGGAGTTCTAAAAGATTTTGAGTGTAGAGCGAGTGAGGATCCACAAAAGTTTTAAAAAAAAGAACGATGACATTTTGTTTAGAATGGTCTATATGTATCTCATTTATTTTTAAAATATAATTATTTAAAATTATATATGTATAGTGAAACCGGATTTGGTGTATCATGCATGAGTGATGTACCAAAGTACCAAATTCGGACCGTCCCATCAAAAGACGAATGGTTAATGTTTAAATTTGAAAAACAAAAATAGATATCTACTTTTTAGTTTTTAAAAATAAAAAATTATTAAAAAATAACTTGGGTGCAATAATACTCTTGAAGCGATTCAACTTTTGAGATGTCTTATGAAATATTTTAGAGCAAAAAAGAAAGACCTTCACATGATATTTATTGATCTAGAAAAAACTTATGATCGAGTATCGAGGAAGATTCTTTGGAAAACTTTGGAAAAAAGAGGTATCCCATTGACATACATTAACCTTATAAGAAACATGTACGATAGTGCAAAAACATGTGTGAGGACTCATGAAGGAATGGCAGACTTCTTCGAAGTTAATTTGGTTACATCAAGGATCAACTTTAAGTCCACACTTATTTATAATGGTGATTGATGAATTAACAAAACATATTCAAGACGAAGCACCTTGTGTATGTTATTTGTAGATGACATTGTGTTAGTGGAGGAGTCTAAGAAAAAAGTTAATAGAAAATTGGAACTATCGAGAAAAACATTAAAAAGCAAAGGCCTCCGACTTAATAGGACAAAGACAGAATATATGGAATATAAGTTTAATCATTTTGTTAGTTCAGAGGACAGAGAAATTAAAATTGGCACACATTGCATCCCCTAAAAGGAAAGTTTTAAATACCTTGAGTCAATTTTTTAGAGTGATAGAAGAATTGATGGAGATGTTACGCATAGAATTAATGCTCGTTGGTTAAAATGGAGAAGAGGATAAGGTATTCTTTGTGATATTAAAAAGTAAATATTATAGAGCAGCAATTAGGCCTGCCATGTTTTATGGTTCTGAGTGTTGGGCAGTTAATCATCAACATGTATAAAAGATGTTTGTGACAGAAATGAAGATGTTGAGATGGATGAGTGGTCATATAAGAAAAGACCATATACATAATGAGGTTATGAGAAACAAATTAGGAGTGACCAATAGAGGAAAAATGAGAGAATATCGTTTAAGATGGTTTGGACATATAGAAAGAATATCAAAAGGAGAACCTTTAAGAACGTATGAAAAACTAAATTTGTAAAGTATTAAAAGAGTTAGAGGACAACCATAAAAGTGTTGGAAAGAAACAATAAAGAATGATCTTTCTTATTGTGAGTTAACGAATAACATGACATAAGATAGGAATATGTGGAAACAAAGAATCCATGTAGCCGACGCCGTCGGAAATGGCTTAGCTATTGTTGTTTGTTGTAAACAAAGAGAGCAATTAAGCAAGGAATATGACGAAGGAGATAAGTTTTTATGATGTGGGGTGTGACGAGCAATACCGCTGGCTGTGAGTTTGGTGGTTTGCATGAATAACCGCTCACCAACAAAAAATCGCTCTCTCCCTCGCTCGCTCTCCAAACCGCGTGGAATTCCAGTTAGTCATTTTGACTTGCCAACCTGATAGACGAAGAGATAGCGATGGATGGATGACGACGGAAACGAATCTCATCCAAACCCTAACCATCTCATTCAGTAATGCAGCCGTCGTGAACTCCTCTCTCTCTCTCTCTCTCATTGACACGGGCACGAAGACTGTATCGTGTCAGTATGCCTGTATTCATAGGGTTGATCAATGCAGGCCTCGCTCAAGCATCGACCCATGCACCCTTGCCAGAACCAATTAACGTCGTTGAACCCAGAATCAGCACCAACCGGTTGCTCTCTCTCTTTCTCTCTCTCCAACTGCGTTCATCAATCATCGTATTCCCTGTTTGAATACATGGGGAGCATTTCCAGAGGCAAGTTTTGACCGTTGAATAGTAGTTTCAGTGTTAGTGGATATGTTCTGGCTATTTCATAATTGTTCAGAAGTTGAGATGCCAGTTGTAATTTGAGGTGACATGCAACCGTTCTTGTTAAACTTGTCCAGACTTGTGAACATAATGACAGTACCAGTTACTTTTTTTCCAACTTTAAGTCGAAAGCATCGTCTTTGCTTGCATTTCTGGGTTTTCTAGTTACTATACGGTCTTTAGAAATTCCATGATTGAGGTGAATAGTCACATAATGTTGCAGCGTTTTAAAGATGTTAGTCCTTTTTATCTTCTGTTCATTTTTATATCCAAGGAATATGGGGTTTCTTGAGAGATCCCTGTCAGAAGTCTTGAGACCAATATATTAAGATATGTGCTTGTCGAGAACATCAAACATCTACCTGTGCCCAGCCTTCCATAGTGTTGTTACCTTGTTCGGTTACAGCCAGAAAGCAGGCGTACTGAAACCAGAATATTTTTGTAGGGGATTTCATGTGCAAACAAGTTGAAGATTTTTAATGGATTTTAATTTTTTGCATTCTTCAGCTTGATATGAAAAATCTGACCATGATTCTCATCACATCCTTTCTCAGGAGTATGCCAAGGAGATAGACGAACACAAAAAGACTATGCTACGTGTCAACAAAGCAGATCTTTTGCCGCTCTCAGTGCAGTAATGGTTATTCGATCTTTAAATGCTTAAGAACCTTCTCTGGTTTTATCTTTCTCCATTGGGTATTATCAGGAAAAATTGGGGAAGGTATTTTCAGTCCCAGGGGATTCTGTCTTTTGGTCCGCGAAAGCTGCATCAGCTGCTTTAGAAGGAAAAAAGTTGAATAGCCCCTGGGAAATACGAGGGGAACTTTTTAATTTCCTGATGAAGACGTGAAAATTTACGGGAGGGATGAATTACTAGCTCTGCTAGAAGCAAAGGCTATTGTTGAGGCTAGGAGATATCGGTTCTCTTATTCCGAAGGTTCTTCTCCAGCAGGTAGCCTAAGACGACCCGATAATACAGCTGTTGTGGCAGGCTTTGTTGGATACCCAAACGTTAGCAAGAGCTCCAACTGTAAATGCATTAGTGGGCGAGAAGCGGACTGTGGCGACTTCAACACCTGGAAAAACAACATTAGCCTACCTAAACCTAAACCACATGAGCCACAGACTAGACCGCCTTTTGCAGCTGAGTTGCTGAGAGCTTGTTGCTCTTCTCGCGAGTATGTGTCGTCTAGTGGACTTCCAAATGGAACACGAGCTGCACTTCAAATTTTGAAGGATTACATAGATGGCGAGCTGCCTTATTTTTTATTGCTACCAGATGTTCCTGTCGATGTTTCAGAGCAGGCTGATATTTACAAAATGGGTCTCAGTCATTTTGGTGCATATGTAAACAACAAAGGAGTGGAGCTGTTGGCATGGGTTCAGGAAAACATCAAGAAATTTGTGATGATGCTGCTTCATCCGGAGTCACTGATCTATTGGACGATCTGGATGTATTTGATTCCTCTAATGGTCTTCCTTGGTCTCCTTCTTATGTGAAGAAGGAGAAGGTGGCAACTGGCCTGTGGTGAGAGTATTTCACAAACCTGTAAGTTTTGGAGTTATGAAAGCCATGTGATTGTTTTTATCCATGCTCCTCTGGCTTATTGTGTCGGGCCTCCGAATCGCTGTCCCTTCTGTAAATATCTCAATATGGTGTATGAAATTTTGATGAGGTCTGCAGTATATATTATTTTGCTGGGACTTGTTATCAGGGTTATATTGTCGGTCTAGATTTGGTTTAAATGTTCATAAACCACATTGTTCTCCATATTTGAAATATCATTCACATGTGGGGACGTCAAGTCCGACCTAGATGTGCGGTTGTTCTTATTTCTTTGTTTCGTAATTGCTGGTTTCTGTAAGCCGGAATCCCTGGTTTCAGACCAGCGTTTTCGACTCCACCAAAACCTGGAAGTAGAACCAACTGGCTCCTTCTAAGTCCACGTTCAGACATGTTCCTGGTTCAATTTCATTGAGAAAATCAAGGAAGAAAGAGGATTTTAAAACAGGGCAAGAAAATGACTTGGAGTTGTTGGTTCTGTTCAGCTGGTTCCAGTTTTGTTCGATCTCCAATAGGTAGAACCATAATGGGACCATGGGGTTCCTGGTTCTGGTTTGGTTCTAGTTCCAGTTCTGGTGCTTCAGTCGGTTCCAGCGGATCCATATCTGGTTCTATCTGCTTGGCCAGGTCCAAACCACTCATCTGTATCAATTAAGAGGCGGAGAGGTCGCTTAATTAGAGTTGCTTTTCTTATGGATCTGGTCCCAGTCTTCTTCCGATCCATCTTATACAGAAATTTGTTTAATAAGACAAGCCAGATATTTTCCACCTTGCATGCATCAGAGAATCAATAAACCCATGATAATTTTCGAGGAAGATCGAGTCTTCATCAGGAATTTCAGAAATAGATTTGATGTTTGACTGCATGAATAAGTTCATACTTCTCTCTCCTCAGGTGTTCCTTCCTTCCTTTTTCGACCAATGCTATCTTCCAAGTCACACTGCATCACATGTGTGTTGTTGTGATCACGCCACTACAACATCCACGAAATTAACTGAGTCTCTTTCATGGTGTTGACGCCACACACACACTTTAGTACATGTAAGGTTCGCTGGAATCCGCATACTCCACCTGATATAAAGGGTCCCTTCTACAAGAAAAAGTATAAAATTGATTCGAGGAATCTCTTCTTTGTAAATTCCAAGTTACAAATACCAAAAGCCTAGAATACCATGTATTATTGAAGATACAAGGTCCCAAAGTATAGTTTATTAGGCAAATGACGGACCAGTCCACAGGTTTAACACGATATTTGTTAGTCAAGCGGACCTTCATTAAAATAATGATCAAGTATTTAAGCAACAATATTCACCAGGCTGGCCTGACAAATTATTCACCTGCAGCAATGTATTTAAACACATCCATGCAAGCAGCGAATACCTTCAAACACCATTTTCTTTTATCAAAAGATCATACAGTGTTGCTCTCAATAGAACTCCAACAAAAGTTCCGGAAAATCAGATGGGGTTCCCACGAATCTTAAACAAAACCACAAGCGAAGAGAAATACCCTCTCGATATGTTTAACTTCAAATTTTGCAAATTTACACGGATTCAGATTTTTTCTGTTAAAAGTAGGGAGGTTGAAACCAAGCATGCAGACCCTCAGGCATTGAACTCGTTAATTTCGACTTGTGAGTCCAGTCCACTAGCCAGGTGAGCTAGCACTCCGAGTGCAGAAATCTCTAATTCAACTTGAAGCAATTTTGTTACACAGTAATAGCGTGAATTATTAGGAACGAGTGGTCTCTCATTAAAGAAAAACAAACAGAATCACATGAGCATGCCGCCTTTCGTAAGTACAGAGAAACAAGAGACAATTCAATACCAACATATAGAAGTTCCTCCCAAGTACAAGGCTCGAAGACTACTTGGAGATAAAAGCATATATATTCAGCAACATAAGGTTGTTTGTCATCTTGCACAAACTAGAATTGATTGAAGGCAAAAATGGGGACAACTTATAGCAGACGCACGTGGCAGTATTGCATTTTATTGAGGGTTCGGTGGCCGGCTGTTTGCAGCAGAGACTCGTGATCCCCACTCCAAGAGCTCTTTGCTAGTGTCATCCTTGTGAACTATCACCTCAATGAAGCAAAAGCAATCCTTTTTCACCCCTGTTGCTGTTGATATTGCCTCTATCAGTTGCTCCTCAGTGAAGACCTGAAACAGATCCCCCACGGTAAGATAACTTGAGAAATCCATTGATAAACATAATAATTAAAGAGAAGGAGAAATTCTCCACCTTGGTAGTCCAGCATTTTCCTTCGCCGTTGTGAATGGCGTCGATGAGGCCAGTGTAGTTCCAGTTCTTGATAATATTGTAGGGTCCGTCGTGGATCTCGACTTCGATGGTGTATCCTCCATTATTGATGAGGAATATGATGGTGTTCTGCCCGCAACGCAACATGGTAGACACATCTTGTGCAGTCATCTGCATTTAGGGGTAACACGTAATTGATTCAATCAGAATTTCAAGATAACGGCCTCTGAGAGCGAAATATGTAAAGGCACCATAATTTTAACCTGAAAACTTCCATCACCAATACAAGCAATCACACGTTTATCTTTTGCAGCTTGTGCATATCCCAGTGTTGCACCTACAGACCAACCAATTGATCCATACTGCATCTGGAACTCATACCTATTTGGAACCAATGAAAACTATCACGAGATTAAAAAAGAAAAGAACCAAAGAGAGCAAGAGAATTGAAGAAAAGGGTGTCGAGTGCGTCCTCACCCGCATCCATCTGGCAGTTTGAACTTCTGGCAGTTAAACCAGGAGTCTCCTGTTTCTGAGATCACAGCAGTATCCCCAGACAACATTTCCTATAACACCCAAGATTCAGTTTTTAATACGATTTCATAGAAACGATTAAGAAAAATTAAGATCTCTGAGACTCCGTGTACCTGAATGTGTTGGAAGAGGATGTTCACCCTCAAAGGCTCATTAGGTGCAGGCTTGAGAGGTAACCCATCAGGTACATAGATCCTATGATAATTCTCATAAGCGGTTGTGTTCTTCTTCAACCTCTTAGCCAGCGCTTTCAAGAAATCCTTCATCAGGATGCAGCCGAATGCCGGGCCATTGGCAACCACCACCCTGTCGGGCTGAACAATGATTGCCTTCTCCTTTTTCAGCAACAAGGAATAGCCAACCGAGCTATAGTCGTTGAAGATTGGGCCAGCGAAGAGGTAAGCATCGGCTGACTCCACGATCTCCGCGCAGAATCCAGTACTAACAGCACCCCAGTAAGTTCCAATGAAGTGTGGGTGATGCTCCGGAACTAAACCTTTGCCAGAAGGCATCACAGCAATAGGATAGCCACAAGCATTTGCTAGTTCGACGAACGCATCAGTAGCTTTGGCAACTCTCAATTTCGGGCCGCCCACTATGACCGGCTTCACGGCTTTGTTAAGGAACTCCGCCGTTGCCTCCACAGCAGCTTCCAACCCCAATTTATTGCTCAATCTGAGAAATGAAAATCATCAATGCGCACTTCCATAGGCACCAACAACGAGAGATAGAGAGTGAGCAACGAACCATACTTTGGGGCAAGGAAGAAAGGGACAGGCTCCCGACTAAAAGTAGCGTGAGGAATGGCTGACAGATTGCAGCTAATGCTGATATAAACCGGCTGGCTCTCTTTCAAAGCAGTAGAGATGGCAGTGTCGATCAATTCATGAGCGTCATCTAAATTATTGACAACCGCCTAGAAAGCCAATTGAATCCGAATGTATCAAAATAAATCCACGAAAAATCACAATCAGACGCATAAGAGCCGCAAGAACTCTAGTAGAAGAAACTACTTCACTTAGATGACCAAATGTTTAACATTGTTCACACTTAGACACATCAAGAGGCATGAACAGAGTCAAGCCATTCAAACATTCGCAACACCCCAAAACAAAAACCAAGTAAGAAATGACTACAGTAAACATATGCTAATCTGTTCCCTCTCCATGCTATGGTTAGATTTCCACAGATTCACTGACCATTAATCCCATCATACCCAGAAATCAGGAAACCAGATCAAGAATGATAGGCATTACAGAAAAGAAATTCTACTCTAAAAACCATGTCATGCACTGAATCATCATCCAACCAGACCCTAACATTAATCTTCACCATTTTAGATAGGATTTGTAAATCCAAGCCACAAAATATCAATTTCTCTAAACTATATCGTTCCAAAATCATCATACGAAACAAAAAAGGTTCCGTTGAAAATCATCCTCCGGTTTTTAGTTACTGATGAATTGAAGATGGGGAGTCCAGAAGAATCAAGTATACCTGAAAGCAAGTGACGGTCTGGAAGCAGCGGAGCTCCTGGGTGAAATCCGGCAGCCCAATAGTGTGGTGAAGAATCCTGTTCGTGCCGTAGTCGTTGGAGTTCGGCCCTCCAACGATGCAGATCACAGGGAGATTCTCACTGTAAGCCCCGGCGATGGCGTTGATGATGCTGAGACCGCCGACGGTGAAGGTCGCGACACAGGCACCGACGCCCCTGGCCCTCGCGTACCCGTCTGCAGCATACCCAGCGTTGAGTTCATTGCAACACCCGATAACGTTAAGCCCGGACTCCGCGATGAGAGCATCAAGCAGGGTCAGATTAAAGTCACCGGGGACCGAAAACACGTCGGAGACGCCAACGTGAACGAGCCGGCGGGCGATATGCCGGCCGAGAGTCGCCTCCGACGGGATGGAAGTCATAGCGTTCTGCACGACGCACACCCCATTGGAACACGGCGGCCCGCCGACGTCGTTGCTCATGGGCCTCGCAGCGTCCACCAGACCGATCTTCGTGTCCATTTCACTAACGGGATACAAATATCACAAGGCCGCCGTCTTCCTTAGCTAAAACAAAGTTTCAAAGACAGATGAAACTTTTGGAGAGAAAAATGACGGGTGGGAATGACAATGAATCTTTTAGAGAAAGACAACGTTTTCGATTGAGAAATTAGTGTCTTCTGGGATTTTGGCTTGTGGGTATCACAGAGAAGAATGGTGGAATGGTAGAGAGACAGAGAGAGAGAGAGAGTTTGGTTTTGTGGGTATGGGAGAGACGATCGAAACCGCAGGAGAGAGAAAAAGATACCGAGATATTTTCAGTGGTTTGCTTGTGATGAGAGAGAGAGAGTGTGTGTGCTTATAAAGGAGCAGAGAGAGAAAGAAAAGCCTGGTTTTCGAAACTGGGTGCTGAGTCTAAAAACTTGGGTTTCGACGGTTTTACGGAGATTTCATGGCGGTGGAAACGTTTCAGATTGCGTCACAAAGGAGACTCTTCTCTGACTCATGCCGAGCTTTACTTACTGTCATTTCTCTGTGATATTTTGCCGAACATTTTGAGTGAACTGTTCGTCTAATTGTCATTACTTTTTTAGGAAGAAGCCAACCACACGTGCACCCCGAGGAGTCGAACTCCCCACCATGAGCAACGGCGTCGAGGCAACGTGCCGTTGAGCTAATGTTCTGGTTAAGACTTTCTTTCTTTTTGAAGCGTGTGATTGGCTGAAGCGCAGTTCACAAGGACAGGAGAAATAGAAAACCTGGTTCGCTCGCCGTAGGGATTGGAAAACCGAAAACGAAACCAGCATGCGTCCCAAGTTTTGCCTTAGGTTGCAACCTGTCTCAGCTCGGCCGGCTGGCTGGCTGGCTGGCTGGCCTTTTGGGGATTCTTGCCTTCTCGGTGTTGGATTTATTAAGTAGGTTAGTTAGATCCTATTCACCTATCACATGTTTACTTATTGTTTTTGGTGGCGTAAATATAATTTTAAGAAGATAAAAGTTTTGAAAAAGAATAAAAACAATGTTATTATAATCATATTTATGAAAAGCAATTATTGAATAAGAGTAAAACAAGATGGATAAAAAGAGAGAAAGAAATGAGTTATGTTCCTGCTAAGGTTTGAACCACACTCATGTGTCAATTTATTAAAATCAAACTTGTAAAATATCTTATTATGTATAGATATAAGTATAGGTATTTGTAAATCGACAGTTAGCTTGATAGGATGATCCAGATATCTAGATGATCTTTACCCTTGTTCCCGATGATCATTGCACTATTTTATGATAGTTTTCCTATATTTAGGTTCCAAAAACTTAAATTAGATTTCTTCATTAGGTAAATAAAATGAACATCATTATGTAGTGCTGGTATGAGATTTACAAGGTTGTTTGGGACGTTCACAATGAAAATCACTCATAAAACAAGCCGTGCATTTACAACTAAATGAAGCCAAGGGCTTGGGTTAGATGAGCCATATTAAGCCGAGCCCCATCCCTGTGCGTGAAAATTATATTGATTTTGCATAGTATTACCCCACATGACAGGTTGAGTTTGATTCTCTCTCTCTCTCTCTCTCTCTCTCTCTCTCTCTCTGGGTGGCATATATATATATATATATATATATATATATATATATATATATATATATATATATATATATATATATATATAAAGAGATTTCACCATTTCAATTCAACAGCTGGTTGATTTGGGTGGACGCTTCTAGAGAAGACAATGGGATCCGGTTAAGGTCTCTATCATGATGTCCACTCTGAGAACTGGTGCTCCTCCTAATGCGGCATGGAAATCGAATGGCTACAGTGTCCAGGTTCAATTAGGTGCATCCATGACGTGCAGAAAAGCACTAGAAATTGCTATCCAAGTTTGAAAAAGAGCCGTGTCTAAGTTGCTACTCTTCCTCACGATGTAAAAGAATTTCAAGTTTGACCCTGCAATATGAGAGAGAGAAGGCTGTGATCAAAATGAATGCAGCCGCAGCATTTAGAGGAAGGTCTGAGTTGTCATCACAGAACGCTCGTTCGTAGACTGCTGGGGGTTTCTTGGGCAACAATGAGAGAGAGAGATTGTGGTCAGAATGAATGCAGCCGCACCATTTGGAGGGAGGTGTGAGTTGTCATCACTGAATGCTCGTTTGTAGATTGCTGGGGTTTCTTGGGCAACAATTCAATCACAACGACCGCCTTGAAGATCGCCGAGCTTCATCAACCCGCGCAACATAACATAGGCGGATGCGTGAATGGCCACTCGGTGAATCTCATATCGCGACGGACGCTACCTGTTGTGCCTATAAATGACAGAAAGGGACTGATAATTTTAGAGCTTGATGATTGGTTTCTTTGAGTTAAAGTTCCCTTAAACACTCTCTTTGGCAGATCTATGATTAATTTGAGCGCGGGTGTTATATATATATATATATCAAATGCAGTAAACTTGGAAGGCCGAATGATATTTTCATTGAGATATAGAAAATTTAGAGATGTTAATTATTAATTTTATTTAAAATTTTATTAAATGTATAAGAAAATGTTTTAACAATGAAGGATGAGTACAATGATATCTATTTATAAGAAAAAATGAAAATATTTAAAAATATGTAAATTATTGGGACATAAAGTTAACGAGTCATACATGTAAACTATAGAATGATTTTTTTGAAGTTAATATCTATTCACTTTTGTTATAGATGAGTTAATGAAGCACATTTGGGAATAAAGTACCTGAGTCTATGTTATTGGTATCTCATATTGTACTTCTAGATGAGTTAAACAATTTTAAAATTAGTCGAATAAAAACAACATATATAGAATGTGCAACTTTGGTAATCTATTTAAAACAAATCACACAAAAGTTAATATTGGTAGTATTTCTTCATTCAAAAAGACAATTTTATCCGTTAAAAGTCAATCTTTCAAAGCGATTGAAAATCGATGATGATGTTATTCGTATAATTAAGAAAGATAGCTTAAAATGGGGAGGCGCCTTAGGTGTTTTGTATGATTAGACATTGAAACCGGTCCACATGTTCCAATCAAACTAAATTTGGACAGAAACAGAACATGGAACTGATTATCAATCGGTTTGGTTTCGGTTCAACCTTTTATGGAACTGAAATCATCCTGAATTGAATACAACAGTAGGTTTCATAGTCTCTTTTTTTTTTAAATTTACTTTAGACATTTTTACAGTTTTCGACAGTTTAAGGACTCAAAATGGAACCAACTTCATCATGGTTCCATCCTGGTTTTTGGTTCGAGGAAAACTGAAATCATTCATGTCTATCATAGAAAGATACGTTTAAAGTTGAAAAGCAAATATTACAAAGTAAGAATTAGATTAACAATGTTATTTGGTTCTAAGTATTTACAGTCATTCGTATCAGGTGCAAAAGATCTATATAACAGTCAAAATATTAAAGTCGATGTATCACCACAAGAAAAGACCACACAACTAATAAACCCTGAGGTAGCACTCATAAAAAATAAGATGAGAGACACATTTAAGATGGTTTAGATACGTGAGAAACGTACCGAGAAGAAGCTCAAATAAAAAAGTATAGAAAAACTAGACAACAATCATTTTAAGAAATACTTTAAAATTGTTTCAAAGAAATTATTAAAATGGTGTGACTTTTTTGGAGATAACTATTGATATGTTCTATGTACTATGCTATCAAAATATTCATGTAACCTAACTCAACTAGTATGAGAAAAAAGCTTGGTTCTTATTGTATATATACATACATACATACATGTCATGTATGTTGTTTTCGAATATTGGCACTGAAAAATTATATATATGTGCATGTACATACTGACACTAAAAAGTACATTACGGAAGTATAAGAACCTTCTACGCCGGGTACACCAATTCTTCAAGTGTCGTCAGTGGCACCCTATGAAGAAAGTAGGGACGAATACGACGGCGCCACCCCCTAATGCTCAGCCGCTAGGGGGGTCGACCCCTGTGCATAAAGAAGAAACGTTAGGACTGAGAAAGTTTACAATATCGCCAGTATTTAGTCCGAACCCAAAGGTGGTTGGGGAGACCTCCGATACCCAAATTGGCTGTCCAGTTATTCGAATCAATGTCAGCAACAGGTGCTACATCACCGGTGGCTACTTTTATGTACATCTATACACATTGATATACCAAATTAGAATAATTTACTTCATATACGATTACATGCTAGAAGCGTGTGTGTGTGTACACAAGCACCGTTGGATTGGAGACAGAGAGTTGTAGACTCTCATTCATGGGAACTTGCAAAGTTGGATTAGGTAAATAGATTTGTCCAGATGAAAAAACGAATCATCCATATCAAAAAGCAAAGGACGATAATTGCTTTTAAAAGAAGCAAGAGTACAATATGCCATGTACTTTTCTACATTTTGCTCTTTTGATGTAGTCTAGGTTAGTTTCACATGAATATGAACATAATACAATCCAGATTCTCATCGCTCTCTCTCTCTCCCTCTTTATATATATATATATATATATATATATATATATATATATATATCATGATAGATAGGTCTGACAAAGTTTTATGCCGGCTGTCGGAATCCTAACACAACCCTCCTCCTTTATCCAAGCTTGGGATTCGTTATGCAAGGGTGGTCCCTTACATGGGCGGAGTTGTTGTTATTGTATATGTGTGTGTTGCTAATATTATATACTAGTGTATCCAACTCAATCATTCAATGTAAAAGATAAATAATTAAAATTTGAATTCAAAAACAAAAATTACTTTTTAAATTAAAAATACTTGCAAAAAGTACTATTACTTTTTTAAATTCAAATATCAAGCATATATCTTATCTTTAAAATAGATTAAAGATATGTTTACATATGTTAGTATATAATGTTGCAAAAAAAATATTAACAGTTTTATATATATATATATATATATATATATATATATATATATATATATATATACCTTATACAATGTGAGCCTCAAGTTGGGTATGCATGTTTTGAGAGTCGAGCTTGTGGCCTAGAACATGATAGTTCAGAGTCTTGCCAGGTGGGGCTGATGCCTGATTACAAGTATATATATACATACATATATGTGTATATATAGTATGTATGTATATATACATATAGTGCAAGTATATACCTATTTACAGATGGGTTGAAGCGTTCGTCTGTGTCCATAAGAAAACAAAGGGTTAAAACTTAAACTGTATAAGTTCAGTCGTTGCATTTGTGCGTGCAATCTTGCGTGCCCTCATGCATGAAGATCCGGGTTTATACCTCGTCAACAATAAACCCCAAAGCACACGCTACTTTCGGGTCACGCTTTAGAACAAATCTGTTTTTCTTTTCGAGAACATCATATCTGCTTTTTCCTTGCAACGGAATCAGTATTTTGATTTAACGGTGTGTGAAAAAAAAGTTGAATGAATCCACTAATTCCGCACAAAAATCGTTTCAAAATACAGCAATGCCGTTGGATTCATAGTGGGAAACGTGCTTTGGCAAACCGAATACGGCAATGCTCATTTTATTTTTAGTTTAAATCTATGTTGCCACATATATATATATATATATATATATATATATATATATATATATATATATATATATATATATATTGCAAGCATACTTTATTCACATGAGCATGGTTAATATTTATTTCGATATGTACATATATGTATGTATATACAAAGTTTGATATATGATAATAGTATTACATGCTAACACATCTAAACAAATCTCAAGAGTCTATTTTGAAATTATTTCGATATGTATGGATAAATGTATGTAAATATATGTATGTATATACAAAGTTTGATATATGATAATAGTATTACATGCTAACACATCTAAACAGATCCCAAGAGTCTATTTTGAAAGATAAATGATTGATATTTAAATTCTAAAAGTAAAAATTAAACTTATATTTTTACAAGCATAATGAATTTAAAAGGCAAATATTTATTTTTTAAATTTAAATCTTAACTATTTATATTTCAAATAGAATGATTCAACATTTGTTTGGATATGCTAGCCTGTGATGTTGCTAGCATATCCCCCTCATTTCTTCGTGTTCCTTTTTTTGGTTACAATGGAAGGCATCAACTTCCTACGGGAGTTGAACTCGCCACCTGAGAGTGGGCGTCATAGAGCCCTCCCGTTGAGTTAACCCTCTTGGTGCTTCATGCTTTTACTCTTTGAAAGAGTTCGTCATGTCAAAATGCTTGAGCAGACTCAATTACTGGAGGTCCATTACGGAAATTAACCATAAAGGGCTTACTAACGAGAGAAGATGAGAATCGATGGTTGATCTTTAGTTGTATAATTGGGTCTAGACTGAGCAGACCTAGCAGTTGTTCACGACTGGGTCTAATTCTAGTTTGGCTTTCCGCGATATCTTCGATGTATGTTGAGGAATATTTGGAAGAGTATTTCGGGAATTGATCTTATTCTATCTTCTTTTTTTTGTTTAAAGAGAGGAAGGATCTCAAGGAATCAATTTTTTTTAGTTGCTCAATCTCTATTTGATTGATCAATTTATGATATTCCGAATCTTAATAATTAATAAAATCAAAATTATCTCTGGATTGATCACAAGATCCTTTCTAACTAAAATATATTACTTGAACGAAAAATATGTGGAGGCTTCGAATATAGTTTGTATTTATACACCGTAAATAGGATTAAAAGATATTATAAAGTAGGCTTTTAGAGAGTAGTTAGATAAGGTAATTTAAAGAATTCTACAAAGGGAGATGATTTCTTAGGAATATACTTAAATGGACATATCGGTAAAGAGACATTAAGATATCAAGGTATTCATGGAAACTATGGTTTTTGAGATATAAATGAGGAGGATAGAGAGATTTTAAATTTTGCTATTGCTTTTGAGCCAATACAATTTTCAAAAAATGAAATGAATATTTAATTACTTATAAGAGTAGCTTGTCATAAACGCAAATTGATTAATTTGTTTGTAGGAAAAAAGATAGATCGTGACGTAAAGATTTAAGGTAATTCGAAGAGAAAACTTAACTACTCAACATCGACTTTTAGTAATAAATTTGCAGGTAAAAAAGTAGACAAAGAATAATAGAGTCCATAGTGCTATTTAGACTAGATGGTATAACCTCAAATGGGATAAAGAAGATATATTTAAACACAAAGTTTTTCAAGGAGATGCTTGAAATTATGTAGGTACTTCTAATACAGGGAACAATAAGACTATACATGTAACGGGTCAGGCATTGAAAGGCCATAACACAGAGTAACGCTCAAAGGCAAGAGATGCAAAGGGACGATCCTTTGCTTCCCTTGGCTGGCCATATAAGACGCAGAGAGTACGATCTGCTGGGGAAAGATCTCAGGAGCGATTGCATCGGTCGAAAAACGTGAAGAGTCACCGGCATCAGGTAAGAAAATTCTCATTTTTATTTTTGTCAAATTTCTCATTTTTAGTTGCTAAAATGGAGTTAGATCATAGGGTTTTTGTTTGTTTCATGCTAAACCTTCGAAAATAAGCCTTATTACGTGAAAATCGGCTCAAAACAAGCGTAGATTCATGAAAATTTTCTCAAATCCGAGTTACTGTTTTTCATGAATTTTCCTGCGAAAATGACACCGCTGGCGACCATTGATGGATTGGGTTGGAAGAAGGACAGGGGATCGGTTGAGGACCATCATCGGCCTTAATCGTCGCCGGAAACAGGCGAAATTGATGACGAAAAACCATGGGAATCGGCCCTTTTGGGCGTGTCCCTCATTTTCGTGTCATGTCGTGTCGGATGTGATGTGATGTGTTATGTAAAAATATCATGAACCGACACTAATTCGTGTTGTGTCCTCGTATCACGTGTTTAAAACCAGTTTTGTGTCAAAATAGGTTCTGTGTTAGGTTTTGTATCGGAAACGAGTCAAGTTTGGGTCGTGTCTTGAAATGGGTTTCTGAGTTAGGAATAAGACATGTGTCAGTAGTTACAGGTTCTGTGTTGATAAAGTGACACAAACTACCTATTGTGTCACTCATTAAGATCAGATATGGATCTGGGTATCAATTTGGATCTCGGATAGCTTAAATGGATCTAGATTGGGGTTTGGGATCAGATTCGGATACAGTTTGTTTCGTTAGATTCATAGTTAAATAAATTTTAATATTTTAATTATTTACAATTGTTTAGAGATTAAATTTGGAGGATTTGGTGGTGATAAGAGTGATCCAACAGCTTGGGGACTGAATCTTAGTGCTCCTTCAGGTAGGGGGTTATGCATTCTTTTAGAGAACCATGCTAGAAGTGATTTTACTGTTTTAGATAGATTTAAATGTGCATGATTGATAATTGTTTTATTAATATTTGTGAATTGTTATTCGCAATTATGGGTTATTTGATATGCTTTTCAAATAGAACATGTTTATGACACTGTTTGATAAAGAGCATGTTTTGATATGCATGTGTTGTATGAACATGGTATTTAAATGTTGTGTGGATATGAGTTTGATTTGGGATATTCGTGGATCTGAATATGATTTGTGAATGTGATGAACTGTAATTAGTTTTAGAAATATAATGATATGTGAATATACGAGCCGTACTTGTGTGGTTTGTGTGGGGTCTCTAGAGACTTGCAGGACCCTCGGGCGATCCGCCTTGGAGCGAATACAGGGTGTATTCCCGGGCATTCTGCCGTGAGAGTCGACGTGGTTACCGTCGTGGACGAGGTTACCGAAGTCACGTTAGGAAGGGCCGGATGACTCCCGTGGCTTTTGGGACAGACACAGTATGGGTTGTAATTATCGAAACTAATGATGTGTGCGTGTGTGTTACTGTGTGCGTATGAATTTGAGATCATGATTTGAAGGTAATTGTGCTTTGCTATGAAATGATTGTGAAACTATGCATGCTTTTAGTATGTTTTCTGTTTAAAGATGTTTAACCTCCCTACTGAGCTATATATAGGAGTTCACCCCATTGTTTTACAGTTCATCCTGAAGTTAGTACTTCGAAGGCACACGGAGCAGAGTAGGAGTTGGATAGAGCTGCATTTTTATTTTAGATGGTATGATAAGTGTTAAACGATTTATAACATCTTGTTATTCGAGGTTATTGTTAGGTGGGCCCAGCACCATTTTGGACGTATTGTTTAGAACTTCGATATGAATATTTATTTCAATTAAATATTTCATTGAGTTTAAATTAAATTAGTATTGTATTTGGTTACTGTTCACCAACACACCCGCGAGAAGCGAACACGTGGCATCGGCTCGGGCCAGATCATGGTCGCAACTCGAGCGGGTGTGACAATACACATTAGCGAAGCGACAAAAGATGTGTTAGGTGAATCTAAGGGAGGTGTTCTGACACAAAAAGAAGCTTAGTGGTGGAGTGAAGTGGTGTAAGGTAAAATCAAGGCAAAGAAGACATGTTAGAAATTTCATTATCTCAAGAACACTAGTGAACTTGGGAAGCTTATAAGAAAGCAAAGAAAAAAGCGAAAAAGGGCATAATTATTAGTTTAGGAGAGTTAAGCCAAATTAAAAAAGTATATAAACCACAATTTATATCGGTGTATTCAAAAGAATGAAGTCAAAGAGGCTCTTAAATATATGAAGGTTGGTAAATCTATAGGACTAAACAAAATTCCTATAAAAGTATGAAAAATCGCAGGAGAGACGGGCTCATTTGGCTCACAAGATTATTTAGTGAAATATGGAGAACCCAAAAGATGCTCGAGGAATGGAGAGCGAGTACACTAATACCCATATATAAGAACAAGGGAGACATTGTTTAAATTATCGAGGCATCAAGTTAATAAGTCACACTATGAAATTGTGGAAAAAAATTATCGAACATAGGTTAAGACAAGTATCGAGTACAATAGAGAACCAATTTGGATTTATGCTTGATAGATCTACTATTGAAGTAATTCACCTATTAAGACGTCTTATGGTACATTTTAGAGCAAAAAAGAACATTCACATGATATTTATTGATCTAGAAAAAACTTACGATAAGATGCCAAGAAATATTCTTTGAAGAACCTTAGAAAAGTGAAGCATCCCATTGACATACAAGACATGTACGATGGTGCAAAAACATGTGTGAGAACTCATGAAGGAATGACAAACTCCTTTCAACGTTAATATTGGGTTACATCAGGGATCAACTTTAAGTTTATATTTATTTATGAGTTAACAAAACATATTTAAGATGAAGTACCTTGGCGTATGTTTTTTGCAAATAACATTGTGTTAGTGGATGAGTCTAAGAAAAAAGTTAATAGGAAATTGGAACTATGGAGAGAAATATTAGAAAGTAAAAGCTTTCGACTTCATAAAACAAATACAGAATATATGGAATGTAAGTTTGACCATTTGGGTACTTTAGAATACATAAAAATTAAGATTGGCACATAGTGCATCCCTCTTAAGAAAAGTTTTAAATACCTAGGTCAAATTTTCAAAATAATGGAAAAATTGATTGAAATGTTATGCATAGAATTAGTGTCGGTTGGTTAAAATGGAGTAGAGAATCAGGTATTTTGTGTGATAAGAAGATATCATTAGAGTTAAAAGGTAAATATTATAGAGTAGCAATTAAACTTGCTATCTTTTATGATTCTGAGTGTTGGATAGTTAATTATCAACATGTGCAAAAGATGTCCATAGCAGAAATGAAGATGTGCAATTAGTGGTCGCACAAGAAAATATTGTATACATAATGAGGTTATTAGAAACCAATTAAGAGTAGCACCAATAGAGGACAAAATGAGGGAAAATCATTTAAGATGGTTTGGACATGTAAAAAGACAACCAAAGGCCAGTCTCGTAAGAAAATATGAAAAACTAGATTGTGAAAATGTTAAAAGAGGAAGAGGATGACCACAATGATAGGGCTTTGTGAAAATGTTAAAAGAGGACGAGGACGACTATATGTGAAAATCAATAAAGAATGATCTAGTTTATATTGACTTAGTTGCTAGTATGTCACGTGATAGGGCTTTGTGAAAACAAAGAATCCATATAGCCGACCCCATTTAGTATGGAAAAAGGATTAGTTGTTGTTGTTGTGTTACTTGAACGAAAATATATCTTATAGAATCATATTGAATATTTGACATCATGGACCACAAACCAGACCTCATAGTGTTTGTGCATTATTGAGTCATGTCCACCCCAACCTCTTAGAAGAACGAAGATGAGTTTTGCCATAAACTAACCTGTTTTAAACATATAAAGATCGAGGTTTAGATTACCACAAGCTAATCTATTTAGTTAACTGGGTCAAACCCACAAGATCCAAGTGATGCATGGATGGGGAATGATTAATAAGGACTTTTACCTAATCCAGAACAGAACCGAGTTCTGACAACACAATTTCCATGTAAAAGTATTAAAATATATTCCTTCTTTTATTTTTTTCTGGGCATTTACTTGAGATTTAATTGGGTATGAATATGTGCTCACCCACACATTCTTGAGATTTTCGGTGTCACGTTTCTGTCTCCAGTTTCTTTTTCGTGTCTGTTTAGGTGCAACATAGTAACCTCGATACATGTAATTGGATTTGGTTTCAAATACAAAATTCGAAAAATCAGATTGCTCTTCATTTTTTTTTTTCATCTTCATAGTGGTGAAGCGATTGCTCTTCGCGTTTGAAGAGGTCTTGAGTTCGATACCCAAGGTGGAAATCAATCCTTTGGTGAAGCTGAAACAGTAGGGTCCACTAACAAAATCCCTAAAAATACATCTTCTCACCCTCACATGCCATAAAAGTGCTCATGACAGACTATATAACATAATAGTGTAAGCATGCCTTGAAAGTGCTAGTATCATGATAGACCATATAACATAATAGGGTGAACACAAACGCTTTACAATGTAAGAAAGTTATCATCTCTTAATAAAATACATACGAATATTTCATAGTAAATCAGTCGTATGTTTAAATTTATGCAGTCAAACCAACTCACACACATGCACATATAATCATTAGTTATGCGATTTATAGCCTCATAGTGTTTTAAACTAAGTTATATATATAAATATAGTATATACATACACACACGTATATATATATATATATATATATATGTAAACTGATATATACTAACACATTTAAGTGCTAACAAATCCAAACAAATTTCAATCATTCATCTTTCGTGATGGATGATTAGAATTTGAAATTTAAAAGTAAAGTTGTCTATGTACCTTTTACTTTTTAGATTTAAATTTCAATATCATCATAAAAATGAACCGTTAAAATTTGTTTGGATTTGTTAACACCTAAGTATGTTAGCATACCAATTCCTCTGTTAGCATACCAATTCCTCTATATCTATATAAAATCTGACCCTGTCGACCAGCCCATCCCAACCTGCATTGGTCCCCAAAGCCAGACAGGTCGGGCTAGGCCCATCTTGACATCTCTACTGCCAAAAATTGAGTTTAGAGTCCCGGTTTACCCCTATGTCTAGCTATATCCATGCTAACAAGTTCTCAACTGATGTTAAAATCTCGTGAAAAACAAAATAATTGTATTTCTCACGTTTCTAACAAGTTAAAAAGATGTGGAAGAGAATGCTCCATTTGATTCATCGTATGCAGTGATTATTCAGATGCATAGTTACTTGACCATGTTAATTGATATAAATTAGAATGGACATTTATTGTGAGAGGTTTGGGTTATGTGGTTGATTTTGAAATTTTACCTTTTCTTTTGGGATATAGGTAAATACTCATCTTACTCCTCGCCCAATTCTTCTCACTCGGCATGGAGAAAGTGTTGATAATGTTGGAGGACGAATCGGAGACGACTCTGTTCATAGGTTCCTCTGTCTTTATAATATTCAAAAGTTATATTCTTAATATTTATTCTTTTGTCTTTAAATTTTGTAATGTCCTTGCACTATTTACTGTGGCTTTGTGAGCCATGTTCAAACTTGATATGTAAAATGTTGTTTTCTATCCGATCTCTATCTTTAAATCAATATCGTACTCCAGTCCTGATAAATATGGAAGGTACCTTCTGGTAGATGTGGTTTTGGGGAAGATTCGTGGGAACCCCATCTGAGAATCCCGAACTTTTGTTGGAGTTCTATTGAGTATGATCTTTTGATAAAAGAAAATGGTGTTTGAAGGTATTCACTACATTGCAGCCCGAATCTAGTGAAAATTTTTCAGAGAGGGTCTCCGCATTTTGATTATGGACGGATGCGGGGGGTAAGGAAGCTAGTCCTAGATAATAAGATTCGTATTGGTTCTTGGAATATCGGAACATTATCCGGTAAGCTAATGGAGGTGGTAGATACTATGATTCGGAGAAAGATTCATATTCTATGTTTACAAGAGACAAAATGGGTTGGAGAAAAAGCAAAGGAGATAGAGGATACAGGTTTTAAATTATGGTACTCAGGTAAAGAAAAGGCTCGAAACGGAGTTGGTATTATCATAAATAAAGATTTAAAGGAGAGTGTAGTAGACATACAACGATATGGTGACCGAATCATGATGTTGAAATTAGTGTTAGGAGCAGAGGTTTTGAATATAGTTTGTGCTTACGCACCCCAAGTAGGACTAGAAGATAGTATAAAGACAGTTTTTTGGGAAGAGTTAGATAAGGTGTTTCAAAAGATTCCACAAAGGAAGATAATTTGTTTAGGAGGAGATTTAAATGGACATGTCGGTAAAGAGGCATTAGGATATCAAGGGATTCATGGAAACTTTGGTTTTGGGGATATAAACGAGGAAGGTAGGGAGATTTAAAAATTTTCTATGGCATTTGATCTCTTTATAGTCAATACAATCTTCAAAAAACGAGATGAACATTTAATTACTTATAAGAGTGGCTTATCACAAACACAAATTGATTACTTTATTTGTACAAAAAAAATAGAGCGTGTTGTAAAGATTGTAAGGTAATTCAAGGAGAAAGCTTAACCACCCAACATCGACTTTTAGTTATGGATTTACAAATAAAAAAGTGGACAAAAAAGAAAAGAGTGCATCGAGCTATTCGGACTAAATGGTGGAACCTCAAAAGCGAGAAAGAAGATATATTTAAACAGAAAGTCCTGCAAGGAGATGCTTGGAATTATGTTGGCACACCCTGTGATATGTGGAACAATATAACTATACATATTAGGAAAGTTGCAAAAGATGTGTTAGGAGTATCTAAGGGAGGTGTACCGGCACAAAAAGAAGCTTGGTGGTGGAGTGAAGTAGTACAAAATAAAATCAAGGCAAAGAGGGCATGTTACAAATTACATTATGCTAAGAAAATTAGTGAAACTTTAGAAGCTTATAAGAAAGCAAAAAAGGCCGTTAGTGAAGCAAAAGCTAAGATTTGGGAGGACTTATATAAAAAACTCAACTCAAAAGAGGGTGAAAGAGATATTTTTAGGATAGCTAGGGCTAGAGATAAGAAAACTAAAGATCTTAATTATGTTAGATGCATAAAAGACGAGGATGAAAAAATTCTAGTGGCAAATGATGATATAAGAAATAGATGGAAAAACTATTTTTATAATCTTTTTAATGAAAATAAATATGTTAGTATTAGTTTAGGAGATTTAGCCAAGTCAGAAAAGTATATAAACCACAATTTCTACCGACGTATTCAAAAGAATGAAGTCAAAGAGGCTCTTTAACATATGCAGGGTGGAAAAACCAAAAGATGCCCAAGGAATGGAGAGCAAGTACACTTATACCCATATATAAGAACAAGGGAGACATTCAAAATTGTGCGAATTATCGAGGTATCAAGTTAATGAGTCATACTATGAAATTATGGGAAAGAATTATCGAACGTAGGTTAAGACAAGTATCAAGTACAACAGAGAACCAATTTGGGTTCATGCCAGGCAGATCTACTATTGAAGCGATTCACCTTTTGAGACGTCTTATGGAACATTTTAGAGCAAAAAAGAAAGACCTTCACATGATATTTATTGATCTAGAAAAAACTTATGATAGGGTACCGAGGGAGGTTCTTTGGAGAACTTTGGAAAAAAGAGGTATCCCATTGACATATATTAACCTTATAAGAGACATGTATGATGGTGCAAAAACATGTGTGAGGACTCATGAAGGAACGACAGACTTCTTTGAAGTTAATATTGGGTTACATCAAGGATCAACTTTAAGCCCATACTTATTTATAATGGTGATGGATGAGTTAACAAAACATATTTAAGATGAAGTACCTTGGTGTATGTTATTTGCAGATGACATTGTATTAGTGGAGGAGTCTAAGGAAAAAGTTAATAGAAAATTGGAACTATGGAGAGAAACATTAGAAAGCAAAGGCCTTCGACTTAGTAGAACAAAGACAAAATATATGGAATGTAAGTTTGATCATTTGGTTACTTCAGAGGACATAGAAATTAAAATAGGCACATATTGCATTCCTCAGAAGGAAAGTTTTAAATACCTAGGGTCAATTTTTCAGAGTGGTGAAAGAATTGATGGAGATGTTATGCATAGAATTAATGTTGGTTGGTTAAAATCGAGAGGAGCACCAGGTATTCTTTGTGATAAGAAGATACCATTAAAATTAAAAGGTAAATATTATAGAGCAGCAATTAGGCCTGCCATGTTTTATGGTTCTGAGTGTTGGTCAGTTAATCATCAACATGTACAAAAGATGTCTGTGACAGAAATGAAGATGTTGAGATGGATGAGTGGTCATACAAGAAAAGACCATATACATAATGAGGTTATTAGAAACAAAGTAGGAGTGGCACCAATAGAGGATAAAATGAGATAACTTCGTTTAAGATGGTTTGGACATATAGAAAAAATAAAATTGGAAAGTATTAAAAGAGGTAGAGGACGACCACAAAAGTGTTGGAAAGAAACAATAAAGAACGATCTAGCTTATTGGGAGTTAACTGCTAACATGGCACAAGATAGGGATCTGTGGAAACAAAGAATCCATGTAGCCGACCCCGTCTAGTACGGGAAAAGGCTTAGTTGTTGTTGTTTGTTAAGACTCTTAGACAAGTGTTTGCTTCGTACAAAAGCTCTACCACCATCGTATCATCTCCTTCTTATCACAAATTTGTCATGGTTTAGAGATAATATGGATTATATACATAGGATTCACCACTACCATCATCATCAAGAACAAGATGAGAAATGTACCAAATCAAACTCTTCCACGTCATATATCCACCTTCTTAACCCAAATTTGTCATGGTTTCGAGATAATCACATAGATTTAACACAAAGGATTCACCACAGCCATCATCATCGAAAACAACAAACAACCCAAAATCTACCAAATTGAGTCATAGGGCATCGAAAAAGCATACGTGAAACAGCGGATTAAACTAAAACAGAAGGGAATTGAGAACTGAAAAGTTGCTCACAGATTGATGAGGAGTTCTGGGAGGGGTTTAACAGAATCGAAGACGCGGCCGGCTTCCTCCGCCTGCTCCACGATGGCATCGATGTCGGTGATTTCGGTGACGGATTCGAGCGCGCAGTTCTGCTTGCGTAGAGCGGCGCCCTTCTCCTTGGCGAGCTGAAACGCCTGCTGGTGCTGCTTCACAAGCGCCCGCCCCACCCCAGTTTTGCTGCTCCCGTTCCTCACCATCTCCCTCTCCCACAACCTATGGGCCTGCTAGAGTTGAAGCTGGTTGACCTATTTATGACAGGAACACGAAATGGAGCGACACAAACATGATCTGAAGCACAAAAGTTGGATTCACGCAAAAGTTCTGGTCTCCTTCGAGTTGACCTTCTTCCTAGTGAACTTGAAGAAAACGGGACACGAGCATAAGGCAAATCCCATTTGCATATTTATCCAAACCAAGCCAGAGCTACGAGCATCTTGGATCGGACCCACTAACCTAAATGGGTTCCTCTGATTGACAGTCTGATGCTGGCAGTAGTTAGCCTTGAGGAAAACAGATCTCCAAATTGAAAGCGGGTTCTCTGATCCAAACCAGTTTGGTATACCTGTCATAGATTACTGTATTTCCATCACAGCAACTGAACAACGGATTGGAGCAGCCGTGTGAAAAGCTTTTGATAAAAGAGTAAAGGCCACGGTGTTATATTATTTTATATTTAATAACAACTTATTTAATTGCTTTCCAAATTAATAACACTTAGCAGCTTTAACAAATTCTAAATTAATAACTATTAGCAAATATCAAAGTAATGGAGCTAACAATGGAGAGAAACCTTTTATGAGAAATACATATCTTCCTTCTCGTTAAAGTGCATTTATCTAAAGGGAAAAAAAATAAAAAATGTAAAATTTAAAAATTTTGGATACAACAACAACAACTAAGCCTTTTCCTATATTAGACGGGGTCGGCTACATGAATTCTTTGTTTCCACATAGCCCTATGTGCCATGTTAGCAGATAACTCACAATAAGCTAAATCATTTTTTATTGTTTCTTTCCAACACTTTTGTGGTCGTCCTCTACCTCTTTTAATACTTTCCAATTTTAGTTTTTCATACCTTCTTAGAAGTTCTTTTGATTTTCTTTTTATATGTCCAAAACATCTAAAACGATATTCTCTCATTTTATCCTCTATTGGTATCACTTCTCATTTGTTTTTAATAACCTCATATTTTCTTGTATGACCACTCATCCATCTCAACATCTTCACAAACATCTTTTGTACATGTTGATGATTAACTGCCCAACACTCATAACCATAAAAATTTTGGATGTTATAAATTAAAATGAGAACGTTCAAGGTACCCTTTCAAAATGACCCAAACAAAACCAACTTGATTGTTGTTGGACATATTTTCTTTGCAAAAACATAACTTGGTTTAGGTTTTGCCGTTTGCTTTCTTATTTTAATAACAAGTCTCGCTCACCAATTTTGGCATGATAGAAATGCTATGTTCAACATTGTGTGTAAGTGTTGCAGCCTTTCCTAGCTGTACAAGATTCTCAACAAAACAAGAATATGAACTAGAATTTCACAATGACTGATTTGAAAAAATTGTGGGTTTTAATATGTCACACGGCTCACAAATCATAATATTTTATACTTCAATTCACACATGTTAATTCACCAGCAATAGGATTCAAACTGTCAAACAAAATCATGCAAAATAAAGCACAAAATAAAGAATCATGCAAAATCATGCAAAACAAATCACAATCTTAGTCGCTAACTACCAAAATAAAAGCATAGTGTCGGTTTTGGTGGAGCAGATTGCAACTGGAGGTGGGAAGGCGGTGAGATGCTACCTTACATAAATCTCCTCAAACGTGTTTGTAAACCCTAATCTTCTTTCAGTCACTTGGATCTGGTCTTATGAATCCAATCCAATAAGTAATGGACCTGTAGTCCTATGGGCCAACCCGACCCGGCCCTTGTTGGCTCCAGGACTAGATAAGCTGGGCCATTCGTCCTGGCTTCGAATCTGAGTCAGGATTCTCTGGTCCGGTCTTGCATTTTGACATATCTAGGTACAAGAACTCAATTTTGTGTTTGATCTTGTATGCTTGAGACCAAAGTTTCTGATTTGAATTGGGACAAGAATCGGGTTGGGTACAGATCTGGGACACCTTATCCCCATACCAGAACCCTCGTCTGATCGGATCAGGGCCCCAGAGGTCGAGTCAACACTGCCATCCTTAGGAAGCCATCATCAAGTGCCACACTAAATAGATTGTCACATGGACACGTTCACACAACAAACAGACACAGGGCACGCTACTTTCATCAATTTCCTTTAATTATTACACACCAGGAATCCATAATAAATCCAACAAAGATTTACGCTGACTACAGAAAGTTTAACTTAACTCTCTTTCTTTGGGCTTGAGACCGGACATGACGGAGTTAACATAGAGCATGACACAAGATTAAGCTCTATCAAAATTCATTATCCATATAACCGACCTCGTCTAGTATTATGGAAAAAAAGGCTTAGTTATTATTGTGTGTATTATATGGTAAGTTAAAGATATCCCCATGACATTGGTAAATTTGCAGATATCTTGCAGTTATTTTACGGAGCGAAACTCTGCCCTACTACAAAATGAACAGATTATGGTAAATTTGCTGATGATATTAGGTCTGCCACTGTTAAATTCATTTGGATTGTTAAGCCGAAGTCGAGAAACTAAATCAAATTTACAACCAAATACAAGGCAGACCATGCCTTTTGTGTATTTATTTGTGGTATAGTTACCATAAATAATATTATCTTCCTGTTCATATTTGGAGTGGAGTTCTTATTATAACAAAATGATTTTCAAGATAGCATGATATGTATAAAGTAGTATTAAAATTGGATTATGATCCTTCAAGTCAAGTTATTATTGGGGTAATGGAGTAAAAGGAGACATGATACTAGTATAAATAAACTAAAAAGTATATCAATCCTTGTTTGGTTCAAGTGGCTCAATTGTTTCAAGTCTTAACAAAGGACTAGAGTTCAAGTCTTGAAAATGAACAAAGCCATGGCTCAAAGGCTCTACCTGTTTCATGGGCAAAAACAAAAAGCAACTCAAAATGGAGAAAGGACAATAGAATACAACGTGTTAAGAGTTCATTTTTCAAGCAGAAGTCGCGTTGCAAAAGTAAATTTCATTAATGGAGAAACTTACAAGAAGACTAACAGAGATTTACAACCAAGAAATAGGAACTTCGCTCACAAAAAAGAAGAAGGTACAGGCGGGCTTCACAGAGGAGCATATAATCAAAGAGTAATCAAAGAGTAGTAATACAATTCAAGAAACGAAGATCTCACAAAGTGAAAAATATAAATTCATACAATATAGTATATGACATATAGTATATGATGACAAAACGATCAAATACATAAAAAAAGTCCACCACTTTACAAAAGCACCACTTGAAAATGTAGTAGCTAATCGCTCAAAGGAATGCTTCTTTTTCATTGTTCGGCATAAAAACATTTGCTCAAATTCTTTGCAAGTAGAAAAAGCTCTCTATGGACACAATCACTCTATTCATCTTTCTTTTCTCATACCTTCATCCAAGATGAACAAAGATGGAGAGAGAAATGGAGGAAGAGATTACAGATAGAGATTCATTACCATACTATTTTATTTAACCAAAATAAAACTTAATTTAAAAAGGAAAAAAAGAAAAATGTAAAAGGTACGCTGCATAAAGCAATCTAAATTAAATCAAATGAGAATTATCAATATAAAATATAAAAATCAACACAACAATTTCTCCAAAACCTCAACAAGCACAAGATGCCTTCTTATAGCCTAAAATTAGTCCACCCATTGTTCCATTGCTTCCCACCTTTCTCTTTCACTAAGAAGAGAGAAAGAGGAAAAGAGAGAAAGGAGGAAGACTATGGAGACGATGACAGGCACCCAATAAGCCAAACTACCATCCCAGTAAAAGGTCATTTATCTCAGATCTCCGTTCACTCTATCATCAGAGAGAGAGAGAGAGAGAGAGAGAGAGAGAGAGAGAGAGGCTGAAAACCCACCTTCCTCCACAACTATGCTTCCTCACTTGCATTTACACGTAGCCTTTAGACATATTATTATATTAGTTAACACTAAAATATATCTGTAAGTTGTACATTGGACTCCACGCAATTGCTTCTAGCACCATGTATATAATACAAAATTAAATTATATACGAAAGGCGATGATATCGACACACTACATAAAACAAGCACATCATCCTTGCAACAATATCTTCTTTCCGCGCATATTTTATTTGCTTGTTTTGACCATACTGAGCGCCAAAGGGAGCATCAAGTTTCCCTCTCTCTGTTCAAATGTCTTTTAACAGTTCTAAAATTGAAAACCAAGTGTGACAGAAAAGAACAAGTTCTTGGATGAACTAACTGCAAGATTGTACAAACAACTGGTGATAATGACAATGAATTGCGGTTGGCATTGGCGGATATTGGTACCGGTGATAAAAAGATGTTAGTCGTTGTAAGAAAAATGAATATAATACATAAATAAGCAATCCTCTTCTAACTTTTTTATAACTGAAACATTATCTCAGTATCAGTATATGTTTGAGATAATAAGTTTTCGAAACAATTATGCTATGCAACAAACATTTTCATGTATCATGCAATTGCAAATAACGTTCTTTTACCTCTTTTTTATGATCAAAGTTGTTGACACCCAACTCTTTTCCAAAGGCACACTCGTACACATTTACAAACACTTTTTCCCGTGCAGACACACAAACACATCTCTCTTTATATTTAGTACAATAACTATTTTTTAAGTAAATTTAAGTACATTTACAAACACTTTTTCCCGTGCAGACATTCTAACAAATCCAAACAGATTTCAATAATCTAATCTCAAAGATAAATAATTAATATTTAAATTGAAAAAGTAAATTTTGTCTTTTAATGAAATGTACTTAAAAAATAAGACATTTTTACTTCTTAAAATTTAAAGGTCAACCATTCATCTTTGACATTTTGAAATTTATTTAGATTCGTCGTCATATAACATTACTAAAACACACACACATATCAGGCATACCTGAACGTTGACGCGCCGATGAAGCAATCTCATGCAGATCTCTCAAGCGCGTCCCGTTGTTCAAAATGACATGTTCTACGCACTCCCGTAAAATAAGATCTTCTGCCGTTTTAGACTGTGTAAGGTGATGCTGTCTCAGAGGTGCGCGCAACCAAAATACACAAAAGCCGAAAGGAAACAAAAGCATCCCACCACCTCGTCTAACCGGGAAACGGTGCTATCTTTTCCACCCTGCAACGATTGGAATTCTCCCTGAATTCCTCCGTTCCGACGCTCGGTAACGTCTCTCGGGACGCCTACCAAATCCCATTTTCACAAGGAACGCTCTGACATTTTAGAATCATATAATAACTTTGCGAGAAAGTCGTAGAGATCACGGCAATAAGCACCGGAAAACGAGTTTCTGTCTATTTTGTCATTGAATATTGACTACGCACAATCTTTTCCACTCTCTGCCCATTTTTCTTTGGTTCTTTTTTTGTTCGTTGCCAAGCGGTAATGGGGACGAGTGCTTCCAAGAATACGGAGAGCGGCAATGGGGATGTAGAGGGTCTGGTCCATGGTAGCGGGCAACTCTACGTTTCTCTTAAGTTGGAGAATCACAATCTTAATGGCGACCTCATCCCTCACGTTTATGGCTCCCATCCTCTTGTTGGTTCTTGGGATGCTTCGAAAGCGGTGAGTGATTGTCGTGGGTAGTCGTTATTCTGGCGGATCATTGCTCGTTGGTTTTGACACGAGCCTTGTCTCATACAATAAGATCAAAAGAATGACTGAAATGCAATAACGACTCATGATTTCGTGTTGTTTTTTAGCTTGCGATGGAACGCGAATCGACGTCTAAGTGGGAGTTGAGTTTTGTAGTTCCTCCTGATCATGGTGGGCGTCTTTTGTGATTAATCTTTTGCTTCAATTAAATCTGAACTGTTTGTTTTGGTTGCCAAAGGAGCGTTTGGGTTTGGTTTTGATTTCAGAAGCACTAGATTTCAAGTTTCTGCTGAAGCCTAGATATCAGGCGACGCTTTGCATTGTTGAGGAAGGTCCTAATCGGTTGCTTAAGAGAGGAACTCTTCAAGGAGACAGGAGATTGGCGCTGTTTAGATTTGGCAATGAGGAAGTCTTGGAATATGAAGTGGTTATTAAAGCCGATCATGTTTCGCCGTTTGATCTCGCTGCAAGTTGGAGAACTTATTTGGATAATCTCCGACCTTCGACCGTGCGGGGGATTCCAGATGTTAGTATCAATGCTGTTCCGGTCACGGAGGTGAGAAATGACTCCTTGCAAGGAAATTATTTACTAATTTTCTTTTATGATTCAAGTTCTTCATTTGATGCATCTATCTCTCCCGTGCATTAGAGTACCATTTGAATTATATATCCAGGTATGAGATTTACTTTCTTAATCTAGCATGTCCTGAATCTCACTCTGCACTAGGTGGATGATTTGTAGTTTTCTTTCTTGACAGAATGTCCCTGCATCCACTTTGGAGCTAGATTTGGAACGTTATGTCATTCCAGCTCCAACAAATGCAGCTTTGACCACGGTTTATGCGGCAAATATGACGGAGAATCCTAGGTCGTTAGGACTTTGCAGTGTCTGTTCCAGCAGTGGTGCTGCTGGTACTTATTTGAATGGGGCAAGTACAAACAGTCAATCTATTTATGGGAAGGTTAGTGCTAAAAATCCAGAATTGGAAGCTCACTGGGTTAAGTTGTGAGAAATTAGACGGTAAATGCTTCAGATGTCGAGGGAGGCCTTAAAGTATCGGATAAAGCATGAGTTTGCTTTTTTTGAGCTAAACAGGGGATGATCGAAGATCAAGGAAATGATGGCTTAGAATACATGTAACCTCCCCCTTGTAGCAGAAGGCTTGATTTTGGAGGCAATTGGGCTGCCTTGGCCCATTCTGTCCGAAGTTCAGATACTTCATTAGCCACTTCTTTATCCAAGTGGAAGTTTGACTCATGTTGCTTTTTGTCTTATTTATTTCCCAACTTCGTTTTGCATGATTGTTTCAGAAGTGTGCTTTCTTATATAAATCAGCATTCTCTTGAAGAGTTTTTCTCGAGGCAGCCCACTTCTCTTTTGGGCGACCGAAATTTCTCCAATAGCATAAAGGCATGTCATAACGATAAAGAAGAAAGTGCATCTGACAAGCATCTGAACTTGCTAAGATACAAAGAAGACCATGAATCATATTATTTGCATATAGTGTGCTTATCCTATAGCAAAAACTGAATTTCCTATTCTAGATAGTGATTTTGTCTTCCTGTCACAGTGAGTTCTGACAGAAGGAATGCAGCATGGAACAGATAAGTATCTTGTCAAAGACATACGACTTTGTATAACCAAGAACTCTTTCTCATGTAAGAGATGCACCTGCTACTGACAAATTCTACAAAATTTCACATAGGTTTTGCTGGTAAATCAATTCCTTTGGTGCAAAGGTGCCAAACACTATTGTCTCTGTCAGGAGAAGATGGAGTACTTCACTTATTAAGAACAGAATACCCAATACCTTAATGGTGGTCTTCTCTATGTAGGATTTCAGATGCATGGCTTGCACACTGATGTGAACTCATGTATTAGTGGGTCTCCAAATGGTGTCCAGTGTTTCATGTCTAGATGCGGCAGGTTACAGATCAGAACTTCAGATGAGCATGTAGGTGTCCCCTGTATTGTTCTATGAGAAGAACCATATCCTTATGTGGATAGGTGATTGAGACTCCTTGTGTTTTCCCAGATGCTTGGGTGATCAGGCCCATGGGTTATTGATTTTTGTACCCGGCATCTACTGATACCTGACTTCATGCAGGTGGTGGATACTTAGGATGCTACATGCATCTGGCCCGTAACTTGAGTACTTCTATGATAACTTCATCTGAACATTAAAGGTACTCGTAATGATACCATAGACTTCAGGAAATCGGTACAAAGCAAACTTGTACGCTGTTTTCCATTGTGCAACACTCTGTGATCTTTACCAGTATCATGGGATCTTCTGATATTTTCTCAGAAATAGGGGTGATTGATGCTTTTCAAGGTGTTGGAGGAGCCAGATGCTTTTTCCTTCTATGTTTTGTGGGAGTGTTGTTGCATGTCCAATATTCACCATGCATTTTTGTTCCCTTGGGGTGCGGAAGGCATCATCACATGCACTTTTAGTAGCTGCGACTCTTAACTTTTGGGATAATATGTTTTACAACTCACCTGTAAATGTCAGGATATTCTGCTGCAAAAAAGACATCCTCTCCTAGAATATTTGGGTATCTAGAATTAAATTTGTACCAGTAGAAAAATTTCAATGTGTTGCATGTTGTCATAGCCATGAAATTTGGTGGTCAGTATGGAATTGCACATACAAGTATCTCATGACTGTCATTTTATTATTGGAAGTTCAAATTTAGACTTTTTAGCACTTTATTTACCACTAATTTTGAATCCCATGCTTTCTTGCTTACATGGGTAGATCTATGGCAGGGTGCTGAAGATTTTGAGAAATTTATTCGTTTTCCTTAGATGTGATATTTAGTTTATTTATTACAATTGAAAATGATATTTTACATGTCAACTCGGGCTCAGGTAGATTCTTTTTCTATTATTTTGGTGCAGCTATTTATATAATACATTATTTCTGATGTAGGGCACAGAGGATTCCTTTTCAGAATATCCTGTAACCTCTGCCACTTCCAGCATGTTTGAGTCTAAACCAGTAGGGACGTTATTACCTTCTCATAAACAAGATGGGGACAGGGGACGGTTTGTTGATAGGGGCGTTGGCACCTCTATGCTTGCTAAATCATCCAGCCTAACCACTCTCACGGGTGAAGATCTCAAATTGGATTCAGAAGCTAAGGTTGGTATATTCCTGTGAAAAGTGAGATTCCTTGATTTTGTGTTACGAAGCTTAATTTTTCAATTGTATTGCTTCGCCTGTGCTTAATCCATTTTCCAAGATGCGTCACCATCAGAGTATATTGAACTAATGTTTACATTATTTTGTAATTCTTCTTGTACAATCCTTTTAAGACTATGCCAGCTGCTGCTGGAGCAGTTGCCGCAGCAGCCATAGCCGATCGGATGCTTGGACCCAAAGAGGATCGGAAGTTGGCGATTGTTCTGGTAATCTAATTCTCTCAACAATGTTGAAGACCTTCTCTACTTTGTACTTCTACAGTACCATTTTTGTATGTGCGATTTTCAGTTAAGTTACTGCTTGTTTTTTTTATAGTCTTATGTATGCTTTCTGAAGGAGTTGGTGTTTGTTTTTACGTTCCTTTATGACATTTATGAAGGCCGACATCAATAGTCAGTTTCCTGTCTAGCATGGTTCTAGTGTCATGCTTGATACTGTTTGTTTTTTTATATTTCTTCATTTTATTATGAGAAAGATCAGAATGGGTGGCAAGTGTTTAAACATCTTTAGACCAGAAATGTCGAGAAAAGTTCTGATAATACTTGCTTTAGGGCAATGTCAGAGCACAGAAGGTGAACACATCAGAATTCATATATGGGTAGTTGTAATATAGGGCTTTTTATTCCAAAAGAGTATGTTGCTGGAATCCTTGATAAGAGGTTAGTGCACATATTAGAGCAATGTTTTTGTAAAGAAACAATTTGGAACCAACACTACCTTTTTGTTTTCTTTCCTTTTGCATCAACTTTACGGTATATAATATATTGTATATATATATCCCAGATACATAAGAAGAGGAGATCGTGGAATATGCTACGAGCCTAGCACACTTGGGTATTAGTGTATCCAAGCAAATCTCGACCATCCACCGTTTGATGGATGGTTGAAATTTGAATTTTAAAAGCAAAAGTTATGCATGTAAATAAAGTACACCTACGAAAAGTAGACATACTTTTTCTTTTTGAATTCAAATTTCAACCATCCATGACCCAAGATGGATGGTTGAGATTTGTTTGGATATGCTAGCACCTAAGTGTGCTAGCATATACCAGGTTCTCCATAAGAAGAGAGGTAGCATCTTTAACTTTGGTTACTGAGACCCAAACTGTGTACGCATAAAAAATTTAACCGGGTGGTTTTCTCTAAACAGAAATCGGTGCAACAATTGCCAGCTAAGTAACATGGATTTCGATTTTCCCATCACATCCTTTCTTAGTTCTAGTTTCTGACTACGCATGATGCATTTCTTTCCGAACTTAAGTGTTGGCTTAGAAAGACATTGTACTGCAGAGTTGACATATATTCTCAATCATGCATGTTTCTTCTGTCACACATGTAGGGGATTTTGTATTGGCGTATCACTTTTTTATTAAATTGACTCACATGTTGATCAAACACTAACTTTCTAGTGTGTCTGATGCAAAATAAAATGGATCACTTTCTCAAATTCAAAATAGAAGCTCAGTTCGCAGTACTTCTATCTAGGAGGAACCTGCAGGAGAATCAAACATTCTCCACCCTATGGTTTTCTTGAAAGGAAACTTGCTAATGAATGATTTTTTGATATACGGAACATAATCCTTCATAGTTCAAGTAGGTTTATGTGTCCAACCTGACTTGTTAACTTCAATATGTACGAAAGTGTGCTACCAATAGCTACTGCACAGGGATAATTTTGCCTTCTGAGATATGCCTTGTTAAATGTGAGGAAGTTACACCAATTGTATTTAAATGTATTTATGGAATTTATGCAAATAACTTAGTCACTTCCTGTTTAATATCTTTTTGGTTTTTCCCCACAAATCTTACCATGTAAATGTGAAGTACAGGGTCAGAACCTGTGCCGTGGGCTTCTGAATTGCCAAAAACTGATCCTAATCAGATTCTATCTGGTGATTCAAAGGTTGATGTTTGTGAAGGCCTTAGCTTTCCAGATGGAAAATATATATTTGTCATCAGAAAATCACAATTCAGAGGAATTAGCCCATCCAAGTCGACCTACTAATCACATTTGTTAAAGCTAATCTTGTGACTGCATTTGTGGTTGATTGCATGTGCAATGACCTCACCAAATATATTCCCTTTTGCTTTTATTTGCGGTGACTTTATTTATTTTGTTTGTGAAGTTTTTCCATATTTGGAATTTTGATCAACCACCAAGTTTTAGTCTGTGTTTCTATACCAATCCTGAAGCCATCTGTCAGAAACTGAAATTTCATGTGTGCATTCTAGAAAGTTTTTTCTTTTTCAGTTGAATATGGATGGTTTGACAATTCTTCTAATGTCATGTAGGTTGGCCTCCCAGCTCGAGGCAAGACCTTCACATCAGCAAAGCTCACTATGTACCTTCGTTGGTTAGGTCATGACACCAAGCATTTCAATGTTGGCAAGGTGATATTTAGTATTCCTTCTTTCCTTCCATGTATTTTGAGCGTGGTACATGGTTGTTACTGATTATCGTTTGTATTTGTTTCGGTAAATAGTACCGCCGACTAAAGCATGGAGCAAATCAAGTAAGTGAATGCACTTTACTTTAACTACCTTGTGTAATTTATGGATTATCCAGTACATTTTACTTCAGTAGTTGGATTAACAATTCCATCACGTTAGTTGTTCTATTACCTGTTCTGCTTTTGTGTTGGAATAATTCATTTTATAACCACTTTATGTGTTTACCTGCTGGAAGTTGCTTATTGCCTACATTCTCTTTTGGTGAGAGCTTTCTTTTCATGAGAAATTGTCTGAAAAAGGAATCAACAATGAATGAATTGCATTTTCTTCCCCACTAGAAAATCACATTCTAGCATGCTCTGAAGGCAGAATTGCTTGATAATGGATAATGGCCAAAGTGAATCTACTGCTAAAATGATAGAAGTACCCCCTCTTCAATAAATGTAAAGTATAAGCGCTACTACAAAGATTACTAATTTTCTTCTTTCACATTTAACTTTGAAGGATTTCTGAGTATTTTTAGGACATAATGAGCATCTGTTGAAGTGGAAGTAAGAGTCAAAGTGCTTCGCATTATCCAGTAGCTTACACTGATGATAGAGCTCTTGTACTCATCTGCAAATAATTTCACCTTTTCCTGCTGGACAGATTTTTCCTAGGACCTTTCATCTTAGGATTCTTCAACTAGCTTTTTGTTTTTCCCATCTAGTATGGGAAAAGGCTTAGTTGTCGTTGTATGGTTGGAAGCTTGATCTTAGGATTTGTGGCTCTAGCTTTCATCCTCCTCCTTATGTATATAAATGAGGCAAAGGCCTTATTGCTTCTTTGCCTTCCAAAGCCTTCTCTAAGTATTTTATATGTAGGCCGTGAAAATCTATAAGACATTATTTTTATCCCTTTATGTTTTGGTTCTGGATTGAGTTTGAGGGGTTTTAAGATATTTTTGGCACATTATTTTTGCGGAATTCTTTGAAGTTTGATAGCATGTCAAATGGGTGTGGGTGTGGACACAGAATACAACGATCTCAAAAAATCATGGGTGTGGGCATAGGGCTATATATATTATACATATTATTTTACATAATTATTAACTAAGTAATAACCAACATATATTTTATGCTGTATCCCTGTGACATAGGCTTTGTAGAACTATTGTCGATATAAATAATTCAATACTCTATGTGCCACTGGAGTTAGCATTAACCTATGTGATGCAATCTTTAGTACTTAATTTTGTTTTGCTTCTCGTATTTGTGATCTGAACAAGGTGTTCATCTTATCTGCTGCTTTGCTTATTGTCATTGAATTTAATATCTCTTAATATCCTTGACTGCAGTGGGCTGATTTCTTTCGTGGAGACAATCCTCAAGGGATAGAGGCACGGAATGAGGTACTCATTAAACCCTTTTGTGGGTGGTTTGGTGGGTGTAATGTGGGAGAAATATGCAGCTGTTAAAGAACGTGAAATTTTGCAATATGATGGGAGGAAGTTACAGGTTGAAGAAAAGCACTGGTTCATTGGTATGTCCTTCATTGTGCTAAGGCTCATACTACCCACAAGAAATGGGGACTTCCTGGTTCCATGATGAGAGCTGAATGAATTTATCCGTCTGCAAAGGGATCTTATAGGTTCCTTTGTAAGCTTATTGGAGAAAATGTCGTACAAGTAGATTTAGAAATATACCATAATTGATCAAAATAAATTCCAGACTTATTTAGAACAAGAAGAGAAATTAATTAATATTTAAAAATTGAACTCAAATAGAGATTCCCTTCCTAACAAGTATATGAGTGTTCTAGTTGATTCTTTCGCATGTCCTGCATCAGTTTTGCTGTTTGTGTCTCTTCCTGTGGATACAAATTGGCTTGAATAGATGCAAGTGCTTCAGTTCTCCAGTTCTTCAGTTCTTTTGGTACTTTTTTCTTTTATTATGTTCTCCAAAATAGGACAATTTAGAAGTTATGTACGAGTTTAGAGCCATGTGGCTAGTTAGTCCAATAGCTAGGGAATGCAGTTGTTTCTTAAGATGTGGATTAGAATCTCTTGGCAAGCCCCTCATCGAGAAAGTAATCCTAGATGATGATGTTATACTCTATAGGAGCCTATCGCTGTTGCTTTTCCTGATGGAGATGCTTTATTTATCTGTACAAAGTTTGTCCAATTTGCAGTATACGTATTGCTTGTAATCTTTTTATATTCCTAATTGGTGACCTCGTTCCCTGATTTTCTGTATGCTGACTGGCACAAAGCCTTTTTCCTAGAAAAGATCTCAGTTTTTCACTGATTGCAAGCAATTATCACTGCACAGCTGTTGCCTTGCATGGGGTTTGCCATCCCTTACTTGGCAGTGCTTAGAAGTCAGAATACGTGTTTCATAAGTCTTCAAACGTCCTGCTCCTGCAAAAGTCTTGTGTTTCAGAGGGCATGAATCATTCCTAGCATTTGGGTATGTCTCATGACTTAGCTGCTGTAACCTGTGAATCTTCAAAGGTCTTGCTCCAGCAAAAGTCAGTTGTTTGAACTTGTGACTCTGAAGAATTCCTTAATGTGCTTTTGAAATGTTTGTGCTGTCTATCTCGAATGATTTTTTTTACTGTGTTATCTTTGTTCTTGTTGACATGTTTCAGAAATTTCATATATCTACTATTGATGATAACTCTCATCTACTTAATCTAATCTAGGTGGCAGCCTTAGCAATGGAGGATATGCTATCATGGATGCAAGAGGGTGGCCAGGTGCAGTCCTTGAATTATATATGATAAATATTCTGTAAAAAAAGAAACTGACATGGGCTCAACAGGTGGGCATATTTGATGCGACAAACAGTACCAGATCGAGAAGGAACATGCTTATGAAAATGGCAGAAGGAAAATGCAAGGTCTGCTTAAATTGGTTACGGAATATTATTATATTGGTGGTTCTTGATAAATACTCTTATGCTTATTTTCATTTTTCTTTGGAATTGAATTCACACTTATTTTTGGTATCATATTTGGAAGCTTAAGAACCTTCCTTAAGGGTTAACTGGTTTGTGGTTGAGGATTCTTCCTTTAAAGGCTGTATGGATAAGAGTAACTACATAGTAGATATCAGCTTATGTCATCCGTGTCTATGCTAAAGTTTTACGAGAGGCACACTGATCAATCTGATGTAATTATTCTTGTTTTTGTATATATGAGCATTTATGATAACATCTTAAAATCACTTATGCCATTTTTGGTTTAGATCTTGATGTATGGTGCAAAGAGGTGAAATGTGAAGAAACCGTGAACACTCCTAGGTTATAATGCCAGTTGAAACTAAATGTAGTTAGGATGTCATTGTTTACGTAATACGTCCCACAGTGGACATGCTGACTTTACGAAGAGTGTTAAATTTATTATAAACATGGTCTGTCACACCCGCTCGAGTCGCGATCATGACCCAGCCCAAGCCGATGCCACATGGCTGCTTCTCACGCGAGCGTGATCATGAGCAGTAGCCAAATACAATATTATTTAATTTAACTCTAGTGAAATATCTAGCTTTAATATTTCAATATTCAGGATCTAAACAATACATTCAAAATGGTGCGGGCCCCACCAAACATAACCCCGAATAAGAAGATTTTTCTAAATAGTCTAACACTTATCATACCAATCTAAAGGGAAATTGTAGCTCTATACGACTGATACTCTGCTCCGCGTGCCTTAAAAGTGCTAGCTTCAAGGTGAACCCTAAAATGATATGATGAGTTTCGACCCATAGCTCAAGGTTAAATCTCTAAACAAAATTCATACTAAAAGCATGCATCATTTTATAATAATTTCATAAATCACAGTTTCATTTCTAAATCATGATCTAAATTTCATGCTCACACGTATACATGCATCATCAGTTACGATAATTACATGCCATACTGTGTTTGTCCGAAAGGTCACAAGAGTCGTTCGACCCTCCTTAACGTGACCTCGGTAACCCTGTCCATAACGGTAGCCACACCGACTCTCACGACAGAGTGCCTGAGAACACACCATATATTAGCCCCAAGCTGGATCGCCCGAGGAACCTACAAGTCTCTAGAGACCTTACATAACCTACACTAGTATGACTCATGTATTCACACATCATTATATTTTGAAACAAATTCCAATTCATCACACTCACAAATCATATATGGATCTACAACTATCCAAATCCATATTCATTAACATTTAAATACCATGTTCATACAACATATGCATACCAAAACATGCTCTTTATCAACCAAAGTCATAAACAAATTTTACTTCAAAAGCATATCAAATAACCCATAATTACAAACATAATTTCATACACATCGATGACGTATTTATCAATCATGCACGTTTAAATCCATTTAAAACAAGAAAATCACTTCTACCATAGTTATGTAAAAGAATGCATAACCCCTACCCCAAGAAGCACTAAGATCCAATATCCAAACTACTAAATCACTCTTATCACCGTACAATCCTCTAATTTTAATCGATAAACAATTATAAATAATTAAAATATTAAAGTTTATTTAATTACGAATCTAACGCAACAAGCCGTATCCAAATCGGATCTCAAACGATCCTAAAGTTTAAACTCACTTAAAACCCAACTTGGATTCATTTAAACTATTCTGGATGCAACAAGCCATATATGAGTGACACAATAGGTAGTTTGTGTCACTATGTCGATACAGAACCTGAAATAATCATGTGTCCTATTTCTGACCCAAAACCTGTTTCAAGACCCAACCTATTTTAACACATAATCCAACCTGGTTCTGACCTGTTTTGAAACAAAACCGTTCCTAGACACATGATACAAGGACACAATATAATGTCGTTTCAAGGTGTATGGGACACGACACGACATAGGATCAATTTTCTTGGTTTTTTTGGTGGATATTTCTATGTTTTTCGATAACTATCAAGGTCTCCAATGGTATCCCGCTCTCCGTCCATCTGTCCTCTTTTGATCAAGCCGAAGAACAACCATCGATGGTGGCGTTTCATTGGAAAACGAGAATGAAAAAGGAAAGTTGTAGAAAATAGAAAATTCGATGATTGTGAACCATTTTCCGACCAAATAGACACCCACGACTTATTCAAACCTACCAAAACCCTTTGTGCTACCTCAATGCTTCGATCCAAGCCCAAAACGACGATCAACAACCAGTTTTTTCATGAAAAATCAAGAAAAACGAAAATATGAAGAATAGGTTAGGACTCATCTGATTCCAGTCGATTCTCCGTCGATTCAGTCGCTTGCTTAGGTCCCTCGATACTACCAACGATGGCGGCCCTTTAATGGCTTCTCAATCGAAGGTAGTGGCCTTAAATCTTAGGACATTCATGGCAGTTACCAAACATGGTATCCTGCCACCATGTTCCAGCAACGCCTAAGTTGGGCATTACTGTTCAGTTGGCCTGGGTGGGTCTGGATCCAATCGGATCTGGATCTGGATAAAGACTGCCCCAAACCATTACATGGTCAATGTAGTGTTCTTAATATTTTCATAGTAGTATCTAGAATCGGTTTTAACATGTTTAGAGCTATGCTGGATTCTTTACATAACTAGTATTTAATATTTCTTTGTGCTTTAATCACAGTGACATGCCGTAACTTTTCTTCACATAAACACTTCTTGTAACATCCGTTGGGTGCTTGTTATATTAATGTTAGGTGGGTGATATTCATGTTACATTTTTAGATTAACAATTTGTGAAAGTAGTTTAAACGATTTATACATACATTTCTTTATTGATGTACTTACAAGCACATGTTCATGTCCCTTGGTGGTTTTACAAAAACCACCGTGTATTAAGTATGTGCAGGTGCTCCCTGTACCTATCCTCACATTACTGGTTGTCTGAAATGACTTCAGAAATGCAGGTTTTGTATGTAGGTGATGTGGAGAAACTCTGTAACTGATTGATTCTTTGTGGTTACGGTGAACTGGATGAGGCTTGTCCCGACATGAGCATACTTGGGACGACTTGTGTTCAGACATCACTCCCCATCTCTATCTTGTAGCCAACAAACAGTAATTAGGATTGCATATCGTGGTTGTCTAAGGAATTCCGCTCAAGGAAATTTATCAGCAAGGGGCATCTTGGAAAACTCGTTGGAAATTTGGACAATTAGCTCATAGATATTTTAAATGAAAAGGAGAGTGAAATGTTGCAACTTGCTAAATAGTTTAGGAGAAAAGAATGGTCAACTGTTACTAAAAGTAAGACAATATCCTTTTGGGATAATAAGGCAAATTAACATGATGTCATCATGGTGAATTTCAACCTGCCATATTTTGAAACTGTGGTGCCTTTTGTCTGTGTTCATGTTCTAGTTTTTATATCAACTGGGTAACTCATTTGAGAATGTTTTTAAGATTCATGTATGACTGTACCCAATATAAATGCAAAGTGAAATGTAGAAGTGGGGAATTATGGAAAATAGAAGTGTTGGCATCATATGATATATCTGCTTTTGTTGAATAGCAGAATGATTCAGTTTTGTGGTGCTTGATTTAGGAATGATGAAAATATCCAACTCACCACATAGTAGGAGAAAGGACATAAGATAGGGGCCATACTTGGAGATTACGATTAACGACCATTGTGGTTCTTCAAGTTGTCACATTAGTAATGCATGTACATTTGCTTACCCATTTGTCACTGAATGGATTTGTGCTCAAATGGTTGGTGCCTTTTCTGCTATAGTTGCCTTTCAATGTGCATAGCTATCCATTTGAAAATGGAAGCTGCATCTTCAAAATTAGAAGTAGAGTATTGATTCATTCTTTATTTCCCTCTTTTCATTTTTATGTTTTCAATTGGTTACAGATAATATTTTTGGAGACAATATGTAATGACCAAAGCATTATCGAAAGAAACATAAGGCTCAAAGTTCAACAAAGTCCTGACTATGCCCAAGAGTAAGTTGTCATTTGCAGTGTTAAATTTTCCTGTATGATATATTTGAGGTTTCATGCTTATTAGATGTACAAGGCTAGAAATGGATAAACGTTGGCTTTGTATCCCTTTCAGGCCAGATTTTGAAGCTGGGCTGAAGGACTTTAAAGCACGTCTGGCTAATTATGAGAGGGTATAAATAGTTTGTTTCAGAGGATTCACGAAATGATGCAGACTGTTTTGTCAATTAGCTACAGTTGCAGACTTTGATAATCGGTTTTTGCAGGTCTATGAGCCTGTGGAGGAGGGTTCATACGTCAAAATGATTGATATGGTCAGCGGACAAGGTGGGCAAATACAAGTAAGCTCTGATGCTTGTTGCTTCCTTCATTCTGTTTCATAGAGGTTGCGTATGGATTATGTATTGGATCATTCTAAGTTTCTTGAATAGATTTTGAGGCTCTTCCTCCTTATCAGAAGAATCTGACAAAGAATGGAAAACTTAAGTGCATACCTTAAAGCTTAAAGAATGTAAATAATTGAACGTAAAGATAATAGCATTGACTGATAATAGCGAAATGGAGATCCTAGACCTATATCTTTTACATCAACGATATTCTAGTGTTCACTATCAAAATATTTTGAAGCCATGAGCCATGAATCTAAACACCATGTTGAACTTCTTTCGTGTGGAACTCTTCTTCTTTTTTTTCCTTTTCTTTCATCACCTATCTTTGTGGTGCTCTCTGGAACTTGAGATCACGGAGGCCATTCTTAGACCTATATCTTTCACATCAATGGCATTCTAGTGTCCAGTATCAAAATATTTTGAAGCCGTGAGCCTTGATTGCAAGCACCATTTTGAATTTTCTTTTTAACTTTAGTCTTAGTTTGGAACTCTTCTCTTTCTTTCTTTTCCTTTTCTTTCATCATCCATCTTTCTGCTACTCTCAGAAACTCAGATTATGGAGGCCATTTGAAAAAGATACACTTATTCAATGATTAAGAAAAATATAGAAACATTTCCAGAGCATATACACTAATATCTTGCTCATTAGCATCGTTCTATATTTCTTCAGAACTTTTGACAATAGATTCAAATGTGTTCTTTTATTTCATTTGCACAATCCTTGAAAAAGGATTTGATTTTCCTTTGGTGAATCAGGTAAATAATATTAGTGGCTATCTTCCTGGACGAATCGTCTTCTTCTTGGTAACTTCTCAACTTCATTTGTTGTTTCTCAAGATTCGTGTTTAGATGAAATTTTAAGCTTATAAATTACTAAAATTAAGCTTTAAAGCATCAGTGCATAATCTTATTTTCTTCAATGATATTTCTTGATTTGTCAAGTTGGAGACATATAGAACAAGAAGTGATACACCTCAAGGCATGAAGGTGCTTGCTGTTATGTAGGCTCCCTACGTGACTTATGTCCTTCCTCATTAGGAGCTTACAAGTCCTATTTCAGTATGCCCTAGCTTTTGATACAAGCAACAATAGAAGTCAAATTGATCTAAAAATATTAGACATTGTGTTCAAAGTTTTAATAATTAGGTTTTGCAGGACTAGCATTCAACTTGTAAGTCTTAAATGGCAGGAATGGTCTTCAAAAAAGTTTGTTTTGATATAACAAATATCAGGAAACTATTGGTCTAAGGAGAATCCAATGAAACCCTGTAACATTTTAGGAATGAATCGGTATTAAGGAAAGAAGCAAACCATAAGCTAAATATGACGACTACGTCTCCAAAGTTCTAGGGGTATTTTTCTCCTTTTGTTTTTATGTTATTCTAAGTCTCGCTGGTCATGTCTGAGTGATCTCTTTGGAGTTTATCCATGTTCAGTTGTGATGCAGTGCAGTTCATTTGTTAAGCAAACTAACCAGAAAGAAAGAATGATGGAAAATTTTACTGGCCTGTGGCATTGAAATCATTTCAAGTTCAATTTGAAGGCTTATAACACTTATCAAGAAAGGTTCCCTTTTGCTCTTCAACATATGAACAAAAAACTTCTTTTAGTGATTATTTCATGACAGGGATTGGAAGAGTTAAAAAACAAGATGCTTTTGAATACCCTTTTATGTTTTACACCATTTCAAGTTTACATGATAAATCGATCACTGTGACTGATAGCTAGCAATTGTGTTACTAGGCTAGTTCTTTGTATCTTGTTTTTCTGTAGCTTGGATGTATTTACATGTCTATTGGTATATTTTGTCCTAAGTCACAATAAAGTTGTATTTAACTTGAAGGTTGGTTGTTAATTGCATCTGCTCTTTCTTATCTATGAAATTTTAATTATATAAATTGTGCCATAAGTAAATACTGTAAATTAGAGTTGGACATGTTGGTTGAATCAAGTGATTATTGAGATGCACAGTTACCTGTCCACGTTATTTGATATAAGTTAGAATGGACACTTATTGTGAGAGGTTTGGGTTATGTGATTGATTTTGAAATTTACCTTTTCTTTTGGGATATAGGTAAATACTCATCTTACTCCTCGCCCAATTCTTCTCACTCGGCATGGAGAAAGTGTTGATAATGTTAGAGGACGAATCGGGGGCGACTCTGTTCTTAGGTTCCTCTGTCTTTATATATTCAAAAATTATATTCTTAATATTTATTCTTTTGTCTTTAATTTTTGTAATGTCCTTGCACTATTTACTGTGGCTTTGTGAACCATGTTCAAACTTGATATGTAAAATGTTGTTTTTCTATCTGATCTCTATCTCTTTAAGTCAATATCGTACTCCAGTCCTGATGAATATGGAAGGTACCTTCAGGTAGATGAATTTTAGTTGATGTCCACAAACCTGATGATGTATCATCCAAACCGATTACATCAAGGAGGTTATACGTAGTTTCATGGAAGTTGATGGTAGAGTAATCAGCATAAATCAAACTTTCGAGAAGAAATCATATCAGTAAATTAGAAGGACAACATGAAGTTCGTATTGAGCAACAGCATTAGTGTCATGCTAATTCAGGGAATATTCATTGGAAAAGGCTTCTTTTGTAGGCATTTGTTTAATGCATAGTTGTTTCAGTAACTATATAACAAGTTACATGCATTATCTAGGTATGCGCTTATCAAGACTATTGGTAGTTCTAATAAAACCTTCAATACAGTGTTCTAACATGGAGTTCTTCACATCCAGGGAGATCCATAGGGAAATGACTGTTGTCAAATGGTTTCCATTCCCCCCCTCTCCTGATCTGTTTCATCTATTTAGTGTGGAGCCCGATGGGGTGTTGCATGTCTCCATTTGATCATTGTGCAACTTATTGGTTGTTCTTATGACGTCTTTCATCTTTTCTCATCATGCTTATCATATAATGGCCTTTCTCAAATCTTCTTTTCCCATGACCAGAACTTATTCTCCCTCCATTTTCTTTGTATCATGAGTCATACTATGAAATTATGGGAAAGAATTATCGAACGTAGGTTAAGACAAGTATCAAGTACAACAGAGAACCAATTTGGATTTATGCCAGGCAGATCTACTATTGAAGTGATTCACCTTTTGAGACGTCTTATAGAACATTTTAGAGCAAAAAAGAAAGACCTTCACATGATATTTATTGATCTAGAAAAAGCTTATGATAGGGTACCAAGGGCGGTTTTTTGGAGAACTTTGGAAAAAAGAGGTATCCCATTGACATATATTAACCTTATAAGAGACATGTATGATGGTGCAAAAACATGTGTGAGGACTCATGAAGGAATGACAGACTTGTTTGAAGTTAATATTGGGTTACATCAAGGATCAACTTCAAGTCCATACTTATTTATAATGGTGATGGATGAGTTAACAAAACATATTCAAGATGAAGTACCTTGGTGTATGTTATTTGCAGATGACATTGTATTAGTGGAGGAGTCTAAGGAAAAAGTTAATAGAAAATTGGAACTATGGAGAGAAACATTAGAAAGCAAAGGCCTCCGACTTAGTAGAACAAAGACAGAATATATGGAATGTAAGTTTGATCATTTGGCTACTTCAGAGGACATAGAAATTAAAATTGGCACACATTGATTGCATTCCCCAAAAGGAAAGTTTTAAATACTTAGGGTCAATTTTTCAAAGTGATGGAAGAATTGATGGAGATGTTACACATAGAATTAATGTGTTGGTTAAAATGGAGAGGAGCATCAGGTATTCTTTGTGATAAGAAGATACCATTAAAATTAAAAGGTAAATATTATAGAGCAGCAATTAGGCCTGTCATGTTTTATGGTTCTGAGTGTTGGGCAGTTAATCATCAACATGTACAAAAGATGTCTGTGACAGAAATGAAGATGTTGAGATGGATGAGTGGTCATACAAGAAAAGACCGTATACATAATGAGGTTATTAGAAACAAATTAGGAGTTGCACCAATAGAGGATAAAATGAGAGAACATCGTTTAAGATGGTTTGGACATATAGAAAGAAGATCAAAAGAAGAACCTATAAGAAGGTTAGAAAAACTAAATTTGGAAAGTATTAAAAGAGGTAGAGGATGACCACAAAAGTGTTGGAAAGAAACAATAAAGAATGATCTAGCTTATTGGGAGTTAACTGCTAACATGGCACACGATAGGGATCTATGGAAACAAAAAATCCATGTAGCCGACCCCGTCTAGTATGGGAAAAGGCTTAGTTGTTGTTGTTGTTGTATGTTTCCCTTCTGTGCCATCTTCAAGATTAACATTTCACCACCCAGGCTATTATGGTCATTTTAGGCATGATCTGACATTGAACTAACAGCATCCTGATCATCATTGTCGTAGTCATAATCTCTCTGCCTGTTTCATGCTTTTGTCATTATCTGCTCTTCTGTTTAATAAGTCCAGGCTGACATCGTTTTTCTTCCTCTGATCTGCCTTTTTGTCTCCCTATTGTCCTGTACAAGTGCCTGTGATAATTTTCTTGTCCGTGTTAGTTTTTTTTAGCTTGATTTAGGGTGTGTTTGTGTTCAGGGGATTGCAGGGATTACAGTTGAGGAACACTTGATTCATGGAATGGGATTCTGTGGAACTCCATTCTCTTGCCTGGATCACTTTATATGATTAGAAAGGATTCTCAATCATTATTATGCATCATCTGTTGATGTTGTATGTGCATGGATGTGCATATATATATATATATGTGTGTGTGTGTGTGTGTGTGTATACATACATATACTTATATGTGTATTCATATTATACATACATGTATTTATTTTGTACCAATATGCATCACGTGTGCATATCACATGCATCTCTGCTGCGTACACATACATAATGGATACATGTATGCACATGCAAGGTAGTCAGAATCGAGTTTGTAGATAAAACTGGTGAACAGGTTAACTCATTCAATCTTACCCCAATATCAACTTGCCGAGATAAACTTGTACAACCTCATCCTAGCATTGACATTGTCAGCATCAAATAGATAGGGTTTCTAGGCAACCACCGATTTTGTCATAAGTCAATTTGCCAGCTCCTGAGAATCTTAAACTCATGCAATTTTCTGTTCTAAGATATTGAATTTAACTATTATGTGCACATGCACGTAGCTATGTATGTATACATGGTTGATGTATGAGTGTGCACAATTACATATCATGTATGAATTATGTATGCATTCGTACCTAGTTTGACATTTGTCATGCTCAAGTGAGTCAAGGTTTAGACATGGTTTCACCTTTTGCTTTATGTGATTTCACCGAGTCTCTTGTATTACCGAAAAGGTAGGATAAACTTATTTTATTGCTGTTTCAATCAATATACTTTTGGTGTTTAAAATAAATGCTTTAAGATAGTTCATTGCAGCATGATTGAATATCTTTTCTTAAATTCAGTGGTTATCAAACTTACCTACTCACTCATGCATTTGTTAATGGCAGTGAAACTGGAGAACTTTATGTAAAGAAGCTTGCAAATTTTGTGGAGCAGCGGTTGAAATCAGAGAGAACTGCTTCTGTGAGAGTCCCTTTCCCATGCATTTTCTTGTTTCAAAAGATCTTCCTTTCATTTTTATTTCAGCACTTTATGCTTCTATCCTTGCCTTTCATCCATTATTTGTGTATATACATGATTGCTTGCAGTTTCTCTTTCAGTTTTAGCTGCTAGTCTTGGTAGCATGTCCAGAACTCTCTCTCTCTCTCTCTCACGTGTGTATGTGGCTGTGTCCTCCGTGCGTCTTTCTTCCTCTGACTGTTGACATTTGGTTTATGAACGGTGATGATGATTGATAGCTCATCTTACTTGTCAGGACTTTTAAAGACTTAGCAGCTCCAATGACTCAGAAATTCTTGAATTTGCATTATTTTTTCATATTGCTTGTTGTGTTAGTCCAAGTAAATAGAGTTGTTTGAGACGGTCTATTTGGTCCCTTTGAATTGATTAGCATTTGGTTTAAATAGAGCAGTGGTTCTTTCTCTTCAAACTGTGGTTATCTAGGACCAGCTGCACTTCTGAGGAAGTCTCTTTGTTCTATCAGATACTGGATTCCTTTTCACGTTACAGATGATGGAGCCTTAATTTTTTTAAAATTTATTCCATTATCCATACAGTGCTATTTTACTTAATTACACGAATAGCTTATGCAAATATTTGTCTGGATCACCTCTCCTACTCATTTAAGTGCTTCTTTGTTGTAAAGTACATCAGCAACCATATAGTGAAGTGCTAATAATACTACTTATGATTCTTCCTATTTGTGAAACCCTGCTATTGACCTGAGATGCTAATGTTAAACTGTACTGACTTATTTTCAACTTCAGAGTACCCTTGCAATTTGGTGCTGTCTGTGCTTGCTACAATCTGCAATATTGTGAACCTGTCATTCATGCAGTTATGCTACAAGAACCTAACTTAATCTTTACTTGAATAGATATGGACTAGCACTCTTCAAAGAACAGTTATTAGTGCAAGCGCCATAGTTGGTTTCCCTAAGGTATCCTTTCGCCCTCGTTCAATTTTGCTTTCTCATATCGATGTTTAGACCTAATATTGGTGTAATTTGCAGTTTAAAAGTTTTGTTAAACCATGCAGATACAGTGGCGTGCCGTGGATGAAATAAATGCTGGAGTATGTGATGGAATGACCTATGAAGAAATTAAAAAGAATATGCCAGAGGAATATGAGTATGTTTTCTATTACTACCTTTAAGAAGTATCTGCTTGTAAATGATAAAAGTTCTTGCACAGTTATGATATATATTTTATTTTCTAATTATACTCTCTTTCTAAAAATTTGAAAACATTAGTCCACATTTATATTCAGATCCTCTGAATTTATTCCTTGTTACTGCTCTCTAGATGGTTTTATGGTTCTGAGTGTTGGGTAGTTAATCATCAACATTTACAAAAGATGTTCATACCAGAAATGAAGATGTTGAGATGGATGAGTGGTCACACAAGGAAAAACCGTATACAGGTGATTAGAAACATATTTGGAGAATGAGAGAAAATCGTTTAAGATGGTTTGAACATGTATATGACCCTATCTAGTATGAGAAAAGGCTTAGTTGTTGTTGTTGTACTGCTCTCTAGATGGCTGATCTACTAGTAATATCTACAGGTCCTCCTTTTTCTGTTTGAATTTGTTCTATTATTGTTTTTGAAATATTGGAAGTATCCCATATCAAACTTAACTGTTTAGAGTATAATCACTTTCTTTCTCAATTCTCAGCATTATGCTTTATTTCTTAGTAGCGGCTTTCCTTCATCTGAAGCAAATTCTTCCAAGTTATGTGGCAGATTCTCTATACTCTTCAACAAATAAAAGGCATCATCATTTTTCTTTTTTATAATCAGTGTAAAAGTTTTAGACTTTTCACCATGGCTATCTTCAATTATCAGCCTTTGTTTTTTAGTATGTCTAAGTAAGCGTCTTAGGCTTTTTATCATGTCTGCCTTGAAAATTATCCGTGTCTCCAGCTTGCTGGTTGCATAAATGTTCTTTAGCATTTTTATTAATTGGTAAAACTCCTTCCTTTATACAATGTTGGAAATATCCCATCATACTGTATGAAGTATGAACTGTACGATGAAATAAGGTAATATCATATATTGGTTCCTAGATCATGATCCTGGTGCCTGTCACATTTTCACGGATCTATCAGTGCAAATGGCACCGATTGTAATATGGAAATATATGTTAAAATATTGTGCATGTATATATATCCATTAAATGGAGAAATGGATTACCATACCACATCGTACTATTAGAGTACGATGTTCGTGTATCAGTACCCTGTACAGGGTCTGATATGATATTACAACATTGTTTAAACGTTATTCACAAGAGAATGTAAATGCGTAATTTGTACAAAAGCTTGGTTCATGTTCTCCTATTAGACAATTGGCTAACCTTTTCGTTTTTTCCTCTTTCCCAAATTCAAAGGTTCCCATTTTTACCTATGGCACTAGGACAATCATCTGCTACTGTTCTTTCTCACAGATGCATCTTATTTTTTTCAGGGCCCGCAAGAAAGACAAACTTAGATACCGATATCCTCGGGGAGAGTCTTACCTTGATGTCATTCAAAGGTAACCAGTTGATGTATAAATAAAACTCTTTTACATTACCTTGGTAAAACTGCAAGTGATAATGTTATGAAATTATTTATCAACCGAAGGTTAGAGCCTGTAATCATCGAGCTAGAACGTCAGCGTGGACCAGTGGTTGTGGTCTCACATCAGGTGAAATAATTAGGACCCATTTACTGAAAAAAAATTGAAAGAGTAAAAAAAGTAGAACGGATCACTAAAGAAATTGTTTTCCTGCAGGCGGTATTGAGGGCACTATATGCATATTTTGCCGATAAACCATTACAAGAGATTCCCCACATTGAGGTAATATCACAACTAAATTGATGCTGCAATGTCATTTAAAGTTTCAACCGCAACTGAGACCCTTATTGCTATTATGTGCATTATGCAGGTCCCACTGCACACCATTGTTGAGATTCAAATGGGGGTTGCTGGAGTTAAGGAAAAGCGTTACAAACTCATGGACTGAGTTCATTGCAGATTCACTGAGGATTGGTCTCCTATCATGCCTGAAGTAAAATTTTTATTCATTTTGTAATTGTAAAATATGGGAGAACATGTTTGCTTGGAAAATAATTCTCTTGACAGACAGTAATAGCTCCCTCCTGTTTCATGTACATCAACTAAGCCTTTTCCCCTTCTAGATGGGGTCGGCTAAATGGATTCTTTGTTTTCATAGAACTCGGTCATGTATTATACTAACAGTTAACTGAATATCATTTTTTATTATTTCTTTTGAATATTTTTATGATCTTTCTTTTTCCTTTTTAACATTTTCACAATCTAGTTTCTCATACATTCTTATAAGAGCTTCCTTTGGTCACCTTTCTAATCCAAAACCATCTTAAATAATTTTCTCTCATTTCGTCATCTATTGGTGTCATTCCCAATTTGTTTGTAATAACCTGATTATGCTCCCTCCTATTTCATATGATTCAGTTATTTTCCCCAAAATGGAACTACAAAGGCCTTCTTTCTTAGAGCTTCACTAACGTCCTTGCAAAGTTTCCCCGTTCTTAATTTTTTCTTTTTCTTATGCTAGAATCACTGCATCTGCATATCTATGATGTATCAAGTTGCTTGTGAGAACGATAGAGCTTTCTGATAAGAGGATATATATCGCTTTAAGGGGATGATTCTAGAAACCAGATTCTGATTATGCGGAAGAGTTATTATTTATGTTCCTGTCCCATGTATTCTTTTGGCATATTACAAAATGCTGAAGCCGGAGGGGAGACAATGTCGCTGTTTTTCATATTAAAGAAAAATTGAGATGGGGTGATTTTTATTCTCGTTAAATCAAAAGTTGGTATTTTAAAGACCTGAAGAGTTATTTATGGTGGATATAGAAGTTGGTATTTTCATACTTGCATAATTGTAAGAGCAGAGCGTTCATGGTGAAACTAAACAGAAAAAGCAACTCAAAAGCCATCAGACCTCTACTTGGGCAGTTCTAGAGAAGGGCAGAAATTTGACATAGAAGACCGTGCTCGAGTGTAAATATGATAGTGTGTCTTAACAAAAGATTCCTTGGAGCAGACAGTGTTTTAATGCTTGATAAATTTACCAATGGCTGCCTGAAATGCTAAACTTGTGGTATAGCTATTTACCGTTGAGCATTACACAAATGAACCTTTTAGTAGCTTTTCTTCCCTAAAATGAGACGGTCACTCGCATTGTACTTTGAAACTTAAATGGCCATTGAATTATGCATTCGATCATTTAAATGAAGGTTTAATTGCCTATGAGAGACTTTGTAAGTTGTAACTACGAAGGGGTCATCTTGCATTTCTTGAAAAACTATAGTAACGCAGCTGACGCTAAGGGAACTTAGCAAAGTAGAAAGAACTAGCTTTTGGCTGTTAGACAAGCAATCACGGGTTCGAATCCCATGGGTGCCACCCCTTGTGCAAAACAGAGAAGCATATTTCCTGCGGCCTGGTAGGGTTCTAGCTTGACGCTTTTTGGGGGGGTACAAGAGGAGGCCGAAGCCAAACACACATGCACCCTCTGAGAGTCGAACTCCCCACCAACAGCAACAGTGCTAGAGTGCCCAGCGATTGAGCTAACACTCTAGGTTAGAGCTAGTCTTGCGTTTTTGTTGGGTTTATCTCATCCCCAAGGCGGTTTATAAGTTATAAATGTAAGTGCACATGAAAAAGGTTTGTAAACCTAACTTTGAAGCAAAATCACATTGATGGGGAACTGATGTTTTGGTTTTAAACATTCAAATCTCAAAGCCAGTATCAATTGGATTGCACGAAGAGCAAGAGTCCACCTGGCTAGGCGTCGGTACCCGAGTGCATGCATCTGCCTTCCGCCTCCCAAATCATATGTTGGATTAGCTCAAACATAATGGTTGCCATTCATTATGCTGAGAATTTGATGATTGGGCAACTGGAAATCTTATTATGCGTTCAAACATAAAGATTGCCATTCAATTTTGTTTAATGAGGCACCAAAAATTGATGATGGTATTCACTTACGCACCAAGGATGGTGCAGGGCTGGTACAGGGATGGGCAGCAATTATAATGGGAATGATGTCCGGAAGCATACCTTGGTTCACCATGATGATTTTGCACAAGAGATCTTCTATTTTGCAGAAGATGGACGACTCACTCGGTGTGTTTCACACACACGCCGTCGCCGGCTTATTAGGCGGCGTCTTAACCGGCATGCTTGCGGAGCCACACCTCTGCCAGATGGTGCTCCCCGTTCAAAACACGAAGGGAGCTTTCTATGGAGGTGAAGGCCATGTTCAGATTCTAAAGCAAGTCCTTGCTGCAGCCTTCATCATCACCTGGAATGTGATAACCACAACTATAATTCTGCTATGCATAAAGATCTTCATGCCAATGCGCATGCTGGATGAGCAGCTTGTGATAGGAGACGACGCGGTTCATGGAGAAGAGGCTTATGCCCTATGGGGTGATGGAGAAAGATATGACATAACCAGGCACGAAACTTGTGAGGAAGAAGAGCGAGGGCTGAAAGGAGCAACCAATGGGACCATTAATGGTGCTAGGGGTGTAACGATACAGTTGTAAAGATATGCATTGTGGGTGCAAGCTGGGGAGACATAGCGTCATGTGTGTTCTGCGTTTCTAGTTTTGCTCTCAGTATCGCTTGTTCAATGTTGCTTGAATGCTACTCTTTGTCAATGAGATACAGAAGCCAGGTTCTAGAAGCATGTGACACACACAGTATAAACAAGCATGGATTAGAGTTTGAAACTCACAGTTTTCTAAATTTAAGCACAGCGCTTGATATCCCAGTTTCCCTACTACCTCTCCAATTAGCAATTAAAATTAGCGTGCAAACTTTAATTTGTTTTCATCAAATAAAAAAATTACAATAATTGGGAAAGTTGAAATCACCACCGTTCACTTAGCATCTGGTGAATGGGCACGCAGTTATGTTTGAATGTCACGTCATACTTTTTTTTTTAAATGAAATGGCAACAATAACAACTAATGGATTCTTTGTTTCTATTGTAATAACAGTTAATTTAACGTAAGCTAGATCAGTCTTTATTGATTCTTTTTAATATTTTTATAATATTTCTCTTTAATATTTTTATAATTTAGTTTTTTTTACTTTTTAAACTCCGCTCATATAAGGTATCACCTTTGCATGTCCGGTCCTAAGTCCGGATAAAGGAGGCTTGCGTTAGGCTTTCGACATCAACTGTAAAACTTTGTCGGATTTATTTATTATGAATTCTACAAATTATGATAGAATTATATGGAAACAAAGAATCTATATAGCCAACCCAATCTAGTATGAGAAAAGACTTGGTTGTTGTAGTTTTTTTACATGCCTTTTTTTATCAATCTTTCTACGTATCCAAACCATATCTCAACTCAACTCGATGTTTCAGATTTAACGGTGGCCCATTGTTTCTGTTTATTTTTAAATTGGGTAGATGCCTCACCTCACCTCAACTCAACGTAGATCTTTACAGCTCGTAATAGATCTTCATAAATTTGCAAAACATACACGACCATGAGATATGTGCAGAAGAAGCCATCTTTTATGCAAGAGGTTGATGACACGATGAGATTTCGAGGTTTCAAAGTTTAAGATATGTAAAAGTTAACATCAAAAACTCGCACTTTAACTCTCAGCCGAATGCTTCAGATTTGAAAAGATAAACTCATGAGTTTCTATAAGCCGAGAATTCCTCAAGCAGTTGGGTAGTGCTTGTCATCGGCTCACTACACTAGTGATCGGTTGGTTTATACCTCTGAGGATGAAGGAGGCCTTATAATGGAGACGGTGCAGCCAATGGGAAGAGGCATGAACACTTTGAAGAGGTGAAGGAAAGAATTACACGGAGTATCGCAAAACAATGAGAGAACCAACAATTGCGGGTGCTTTGTTTAATAAAAACGTACTGAATTCAGCTTAAGCACAATTTTAGTTATCCATGATTGCTTTTGTTTGCCCAACCCAAACACTAGATCAAAGCATAATTTTGTTTTGCTTAATTTGGGCATCAGTCACTTAATTTCATTAATTTGTGTGTGAGAGTGAGAGTGAGAGAACTATGCAGTCTTTGAGTATGACGAATTATGTGCCAGAAGAAACCATTAGGTTACATGTATAAGCATGAACAGGCCGACATCAATAAAAGTTGCATATCCATGAAAATCCATAAGCAAACAAAGGATGGAACAAACAAAACAAAAACGGAACCAATAATCAACATATCTGATGATCAAGTCCCCTCATTAACTTACCTTAGAGGAATCATCATCCCACTATCAAGTATGCATGAGGTATCAATATCTTTCTTCTAAGATAAAATGATTGTACAAATGAGAGCACCTAACTAGACTCTAGCTACGTTCTATCACGTCTCAATGGTGAAGAATAGGAAAGAGAGAGAGCAACACGAGAGGCTTCATTAACTGTTTGATTAGGGGGTCCTAATCAAATTGTATACTAAAGCCAACAGATCTCGGACCTACTTTAAGAGACACCTTTTTGTGTCTGCCCCATATTTGTTTCATGTCTTTTGAGGTAAGGATCAATTTGACCGTTATATCAAAACTTTTTGCTCAAACCAAACCTAATACATAAAAACGCAAGTGTGTATGACTACACTCATGTGTAGTCATTCCTCTGGAAGCTCTTTGAGTTAATGTTCATGAGGTATATCCATATAAAAGGTCATATGGGATTCTTTTGACTGTCATACTAATGAACATACATAAGTCTCTCGTTCGCATTTGACTTTCATACTTTGGACTTTCACTTTAATAAAAAATATATCAAATAAGTAATATGAACTAAATCCTATTGATATCACATGAACTTAATTAACCCAACCATCATTAGTTAGTCATTATCACGTCCATCAAAATTGATCTCAAAATCTTAATTTTATTTAATGTGTCAGTCTCTTTATGTGTTTGCGCGTCTCCGTGCTTCACATAGAGAACTGGTATTGTGCACTGCCTAAGATTATGTTGAGTATTTCGTATACTGATGGATTCAAATCACCATTCCGTACCATTATGCACGCATCAACCAATATGAACCATGGAATTATCGTTCTTACACAACTCCAAATGGCCTGTGTAGCCCCATCTGCTTGTGTCTTATTATATCAAATGCAAATCTACTCACTATTAGACAGTGCAGAGTGCTGAAATATATCTGTACATAATGACAGCTACAGCAGGTGGGCTCCTCCCTTTGCCAACCCGCTTCACAAATAAAGAGAATCCCAACCAAAGACGCCGGAATCTCAAATAGTAAAACTACAGATAGAATTTACTCGCTACCCTTATCTACCTTTTGCGTGTTGACTAATTAATGAAAGGAAAGACTTTCCTCTTCACTGCCACCACCATCAATAATGAATGTCCGACGATGGAATATCCTTTTACATGCATTTCATTTTAATCAGTTTGTAAAGGAAATTTTATGACAACATATGAAGCCATGATAGTTATATCATATGGATTCATCTGTGGCATTATAATAAATGGCAGGTGAAGGAACAAAGCAGATAGAGTGAGAGAGAAATGAGTGAAGCCAAATATGTCAAAGTTTTGCTAAAAGCAGTTCTGCAAGAAACCACCAAGGGATTGTCTTGTGCGTTTTGATGCCTTGGAGACGAAGTTTTTTTACCCGAGTATAAGAACCACTGAAACTTATCTTTCCCCGATGGGGGTGGGGCAAGACTGAGGCTGAAGTTGACACAACCATGCAGAAAACGAGTACGAGGCCAAAGGGGTGGGTACAGTCCATGCAGATCTGTCTCAATCAAGCTTCACATGCTCCAATGGTCAAATTTCAAGCACCTTACCCTTCATAAGTAGGATTACCTTGCGACAAATATCAATGACTTTCTGAAATAAGAATAACTGGAAGTTTGTTCAAAGTCTGCTGGCTATATATTAAAATGGCATATGGATATGTTATGAACCGTTTTCGGGACAATTCTGAAGGAATTGAACTTTACAATAAGGGGAAAGATCAAATAATGAGCTAACATAAGGTACTGATCATAGCAAAGGAGTTAGGCAGATAAATGTGTTGGTAATTCTATTATTTTGAAAAGGTCATGGATATAAAAGTTTATTGATTTTCTTGTGATAATGGATTGCTTGCTTACCTACTGCGATTTGATATAGGGAAGCACGTATGAATTTGTTTCTTTTTTTCTCTTTTGGGTTCTTTTTATTGATTGATTTTTAAAAGAACATGTCATATATATAAAGTTGAAATAAATTACAGTTTTCAATTCCAAAAGTAACAGTGTGAACATCAAGTAACGCCATAATCTATGATCTTTTAAGCCATTCATGTGTGCATCATTTCTTCGTACCACGGCCTCTCTCTCTCTCTCTCGTATATGTGTGTGCAGGGAGTGTTGATTGCACCAACTTCTTCTCACCCATAGCCATCTGCTATTCATTCGTTGAATCGTTCACCAATTCCACTTTCTTTATGTGTGTGTGTGTGAGAGAGAGAGAGAGAGAGAACAATAGGTTGGCACCCATTTCTGGAACGAACAGAAACGGTAAACCAAAAAGAGGGGATAAGAATCCAAAAGCATGTAGGAATGCAATGAATGATACAAAAGAAGGAACAGAAATTTGTTTTGCTGATTCATTCAACATCATCAGTCACTTATCCAATTCAAACTTCTCGTGGATCAACAAAAAGGGATGTAGGTGGTGGACTCTTAGTCCAGTCCAGTCCATCTTTAGCACAGCAAGGCCTATCACCAATTAAAGATTTTATGCACCACAGATCTTCCGAACAAGATAAGCATTTCCAGTGTGGAATATGAGACTTCAGCTCGTCTCTCCCACCTACCTCCGTCACAATAACTCTGCAATCTTGACTCTTTGCAGCCATATTATTCACATACTTGCAGAGTGCCTTCATCAACCGGGCCGACTTCGGTCCGCAGCCATGCAAACCATACATAAAATAGAACCCAAATGAGCTAAAAACATCAGGAAATGCAGGGATTCTTAAGCAAGGAAAGATCCTATCTAGCACCCCACAAAGTCTAGCAGAGGCTGCACAACCTATTGGTGCTCCTTCAACTTTCAACTTGAACACTTCACTGCTATTCCATACACTCAATATTGCCCAACTCTCAGGTGGCTCGTTGGTCTTATCCCAATTCTCATCTTTTGGATGAGCAACCCAAGTCCCCAAGCTCAATCTGTTGGTGAGGATCTGATTGATGTCATCCGGGAAGAACTCGATTGAGCCCATGTTCGTTCGATAGATGGACTCAGCCTGGTTCGTGCTAAGCTTCACGATCTTGACACTAGATGGAACCATCTTGAAGTGAAAGGTCACTGGGTTCACTAAAATGGAAGGGCTCCTAAATTTGGAGTAACAACACTTTTCAGTGAAGAGCTTAACAGAAGCCTGGTTGTCCTTCTCGGTGGCCATGTATGCGTACTCCACGCCATTTGAGCTGAACCACTCCTCCAAACAAGTCACAAGTTTGTACCCTATGCCCTTCCGGCGATGTGCCGGTGAGACGCGCAGGCCGAGCACGTAGCCCACTTTGGCTAAGTTGGTTGGTGAGTGGGTGCATACCACTACTATCTTTATTGAGCCTCGGATCACACCAACTAACTCATTATCCAATTCAGCAACCTGTTTTACAACTAAATGAGTGATGACATATGGAGAGAGAGAGGGGGGGGGAGAGAGAGAGAGAGTACCAGCATGGTGTATGAAGGGCTATTACGAACTCTAGCAATCGGGTCTCCCATCATATCAACAAGAAGAGAACTAGAGATTGTTCCAACATCGCATCTTCGCTCCAAGTCTTCCACAGCAAAGGCATCTTTACTGCCATTGAAGTCTCTTACAGTTACCTCTTCAGCCATTGGTTCTCAAGTACAGAGTTCAAAATAGGCAATGTAACAGGCTCTCCGGATCTGCTTTGGCAGCCAAGGGACGTATGAAAATATATAATGGTAGTAATACAAATATATATCTACAGATAAGGTCAGAATATTACCTCACATAGAATTTTAGCTTTTTATCTATTTTGGGGTGTGCGCGTGAACATCTGTGTGTCCACACCTGATTGTTTGTCATGTTTTTTATTTATTATTTATTGGACACGGCTAAATATTGTAGAAACAAGAGTGGTGGTGGTTCTGCCGTGGGGTCGAAGGGATCCAAGATTTGGTTTAAACATGTGCATGTGTTCACTTTTCTCAGGAGTAACGTTAGCAAAATCATGTGATTAGTCCTCATTAATTAGATCATTTCTTTATATATAGTCCCCACATTAACATAATTCTTGACATCGGATATGGATGGTGACAAATTTTTAGTGACATGGGGATATCCGATGACGCCGGTTGAACAAATTAAGGAATCGACCTTCAAAGTTATTTCAGCTATTTTATTTCTTTCCAGCAGAATTAACCTGAAAGCTACCCATCTTTTTCATGGATTAAATCATGTCAGCGAAAGATTTACAGGGTTTGTTAGCACCACTGTCAACTCCATCTTTATTTCTCATCAGTGTTGAAACTCGTGTTACTTTGGCTCATATTATTGTCAAAGCACATTCAGGATCGAACTTCTGTATATAAATCCGATCTTTTGATGCCGTGAAAGTGATTAGAAAGTGATGTCTGTGGCGAACAATCACAATGAAGTGTTGGTGTCGAGAATCACGGCATAAATGATAATCAAGTCAGTTTCAATCTGTGGTTCTTTGATCTGTTGTCATTTCACAAACATAGAAACCTTTGAAAGTAATAAAGGGAAAAACAAGCATGCAACTGCACAAAGAGAAAGTTCCGTATTTTTAAAATGTTTATCAACTCATGATAAGAAAAATGGGCGCCTTGGTTGTTTCCTACTGTTGCGCGAATACTTTTTTATGTATATTCTTTTATGACTCTTTTCTATAATTAAAATAGTTATGTAATAAAAGGAAGTTTTCTTATGAAGGTCCTCTACAATCCATACCAATTCTAGTCACTCCTCGAGTTTTTTTTTTGGTTGGGTCACAATTCGTGTCCATGACAAATTCAAGCCACTGACAGTTAGCAGAAATTAGGAGGAAGGGAAGTTGGTGATGGAAATGATGGGCCATTGTCATCTTTGTTAATTTTCCAAGCATTTTTATTGTGCTCTGCAGGAGGAAAGCAAGAACCAGTGATAGAGATGATGGTTCATTACCATCTCATTTTGGGCAAGTTAATTAGCCAGGCATTTTCTAGTACTGTTCTGCTTTGTAACTATCGTTTTCTGTATTTTTTTTAACACTTATTCCCCAGAGGGAGAGAGAGAGAGAGAGAGAGAAGCGAGCTTGCTGGTAAGCTATGTACTGGTTGTGCTTGTGAAAGCTTCCTTTCATGGAAGGAGTACGTGTGGGAAGAAGGCATGAGAGCGAGGGTCAGGTCACCATCCAACTAAAAAGACCCATCTCTTTTTGTCGTCTTGGCCGCTTTCCCTGTGTTGTTGTGTTGTTGTGTTCCAGCATCTAGCTTCTTGCAAATGGTCCTGTCCAAAAGAAAAAAATTCTCTCTCTCTCTCGTGATTGCTCTAACGTGTCTTCGCTTTCTCCTCGATCGTCTCTTATCTGCTTGGTGCAGCCGCCTCCACACTTCTCATTTCCTTCAACGTCTGCAGGCATGCATGCCCTCACTTCAGCCACCCCCTTGTCTACGCCCTCACTTGTCCCTTTCTCCCCCTTCTTTTTCTGTCTACACAAATACAAACACAAACAGGACCCTCCAAAGTGCATAAATTTGATTGGTTGTCCTATATCTTCTAATAATTAGTGATTTTTTGACAAGGTCGTTACCTTCTTTTTTCTCATGCGTCTGCAATCTTGCGAGCAATCAGATACCTTGATCATTAAAACAAATAACGTTATTGATAGATATCCAAGCTCAGCTCCATCTAAGTTACGGGTAGCATTAGTTTTGGACCCGACCCAGGCGACACGAAAAATCTGTGTCAGATTGGTTGTTAAGAATCCTAGATCGAGTCCGGATCTTTCCTAAGTGACTTGACGAAAAACTGGTGGTATCCGGGTTGACCCAGATCTAACCTGAAATGTTTAAATATTTGTATTTATAAATATGTTTAGTTCACATTATATATACATATATAATATATGTTATCTATTGAGAGAAAGTAGAGGATGCAAACAACTTATGTGAAAACAAAACCCATTTAAGCCAATATCAACTATCTCATCAAAGGGTGTGGACGGTTGAGATTGAAAGTGAAGAAATAATACACATGGAACAATCAAAGTATCCAAAAAGTACATGTATCTTTTTTACTTTTTGGTTTTCCGTCTTCAACCACCTTGGTTCTTGATGGATAGTTAAGACGTGTTTGATGAAATTTGCATACAAGTATTTGATTCTCCAACTTTCCTCATCTATAGTCTATATCACATATGTTTATACATAATATAGATAGTATCTGTAATATGCATATAATATAATACATATATATATATATGTATACATTTTTTATATACGTTTGGTAACCAGGTCGACGTGAACCGAACCTGTGTCATGTCCAGAACTTCAAAATGGACCCGAACAGTAAATCGGGTTAGGTCGAGTCACCTGTTTTTTTTTACCTCAACCGAAGTCACCCAACCCGTTGACGACTGATTTGCCACCCTTAATCTAAGTTAATGATACAAATTAATCCGAACACCATAAAGCATGCATTTAGTGATCTAAGGAACATGTATCCTCAATACATCTCGTTGAGGTGGAGGATTTTGGATATTGGGAAAAAGCTTAATTAATTCAGAAAAAAAATTTGTTGATAAATAAAAGGCCAGCTGGTTCTCAGAAGATGAGACCATTCTCTGTTAACATGTCTGCCAATTTATGATGATCCTTTGCTTTGTTCTTTTCGATACCAGGTACACGCAGGCCTGCTGCTGGTTATCCCCCCTTTGCGCAAAAGATCGCCCTCTTTGGCCTATGGATGCGAGCTTAATCTCACGAGATTGCAGGTAGAAGGAGCCCCAACAGAGATGAAATATTCAGGTAGATTCTGTACATTTCACAGGTAAAGCAAACCCTAATAATGGAACTCTATCAAGAGGAAAAAGTTGGCGTTAACACCAGAAGGAGGAACTGCGTCACCCGCGGTGTTAATCTGAAGATCAGACGGTGAAACTCTCTCAAAGATGTGAGAAGTTGCGTTTCATCACTTGGGTGGTAGACGATGAATATCGTTCAACCAAATATAATCAGTCATAAAACTTTCTGGGGTCGACCGTGAAATTAGGGGTGGCAATTTTAGACCCGACCCAAACATGTCTCAGAAAATTGTGTTCGGGTCGGGGTTAGGCACCCCGGGGTGGTCCAATCATTCCAAACTCACCCGTTAAAAGTTTGTTCCTGGGCCTCACCGAACCTGTTCTGCTTTAAAATTTCTCTCTCTCTCTCTCTCTCTCTCTCTCTCTCTCTCTCTCTATATATATATATATATATATATATATATATATATATATATAAGCATATTCCTAGTTTGTGTGTGTGTGTTTTTATTCCAAATGGATATATCTTGTGTTTTAAATTCAAATTCAACCACCCATCACATAAGATGGATGAACAAGATCAATTATATGTATTATATGTTGTTTTTCTTCCAGTTACAATATATATATATATATGTAAAGTGTATTTGATTTAAATATATATTTTTTGCTTTTAAGTTTCAATCATTTATTATCAAAGATGAATAATTAATGTTTTGTAATACTAGGTTCTTTCTCTCTCTCTCTCTCTCTCTCTCTCTCTCTCTCTATATATATATATATATATATATATATATATATATATATATATAGAGAGAGAGAGAGAGAGAGAGAAGGGTAGTGGTAAATGCATGTCTTTTAGAGCATAATCTTTTATAAACATTTTATGAAAATATAATTAATTTTTTTTATATATTTTATGTTTAATACACTATGTATACCTTTTGTTTTATTTCTTCAACCAGACTATCTCAAAGATCAAAGGAGTAAGATGTTTATACAAATCATGTATAGAAAGACATTATATATTTAGCATTATATATAGAGGGAGAGGTCTAAATGCATAATAATGAATAAACATTTTTACCATTCAATCTTGAGATGAATAGTTGATGTGATAAAATAAAAAATATTTAATTGGCTACAATAACTACATCAAAAATCATATATATAATAATATATAATTAATTGATAGTATAAAAAAATTTACACTAATAATACATTAAAATTAAACTCATAAAAAAAATAAAATAAAACGAAAATCACTGAAAAGTTTACTACCAATATAATAATAATGACTTATATTCATGAATAAACTCGAGCACATGTTAAAAAGTAAAGGGTTGTATTTATAATTGTCTTATATTTAATGATAGAGTTTGATTTCGATACATTATTAAATAATGTAAATTTTTAAAATCAATAATTAATTAATTATATATCATCACATATGTAATTATTGAAATAATTATTATGGTAGAAGTAAATATTTTTACGATATGACAATCTGTGATTGAATAATAGTAAAAAAAACTTCACTAATAATGTATTTAAATTAAGTCTCATTGTATCGACCACAAATATTTAAATTTATAGTATGTTGATTATCAATTGAATTTATTTTATTTTTTTATACTTATATTATACTATAATTTGATTTTCTTTGACTTAATATTTAAAGATAGTATATATTTATTTCTAGTCTTTAGTCTTCCTCCTAGAATAAAATATGAACTCTACCATTGGCTGGAGTAAACTTTTTTTTTTAAAAAAATTAAAATATAATTTTAATTTTTATCTATAATTAGTAAGGATGACTATTAGTCTAATTTGATTTGATGAACCAACTAACTTGACTCAAATTAATCCATAAAATACTAGTTAAATTGGATAATAGGATGATTTTTGTTCAATTCGAAAGCTAACTTAAACTTAATTGCTTTGGGCATTGAGTTTTATTTTTTTCAACAATTACAAAGAAACTTAAATCTACCTAATCACTTTAATTTTTGGTTTTTTTTAAAACTTTTAACTACAAAACAATATTATTATGATTGTTTATAAATATTTAATCCATAATGATTCGTTTTGATTAATTTTCAAAAAATTAAAAAATCAACTCAATTACCCAATCCAAACTAACCAAATTATTATCGATTTATTGGGTTAATTTGGATTGATTACAAAAAACTTCAACCCAACCTATCTAAACTTAATTCATTCAAATTTATTTTTTTATCTAAATCCAACCGAACTCAACACAAATTATATAACACGATTTATCAAGCTGTAGCTAGTTACATGACAAAAAAATAAATTGGAGTCCTTTTTCCAAACAAAGATGGTAGGTACGTTTTCTTTCCCAAAAAAAAAAAAAAGTACCTCCATTTCAAATATGTGATTTAGCATTTGATGATAAGTAATAAGGAGAATCCAAAAAAAAAAAATAGAGAGGAAAAAAAAAATAATGTATCTTATTTAGAAGTTTTCATATATAAAAAAAACATAATGTATAAAAATCTAATTTCTTGTCATGAATACTACATTTTAAACTTATTTCTCTGCCTTCCAAAACAGCTTAACTTATAGGTAATTGTGAAATTTATTATATTCGTATTAATAAAATATTCATAAACAAAAAAATGAAAACTAAATTCTTATTTATTATTATTTTTAGTTCATCTTCACTTATTCTGCTTTTATTAATGTAAAAATATTTAAAGGTAAAGCAAGAGTTTATTATGGATGGATATAATAAAGGGAAATGTCATGAAATGACATATAATAAATGTTATAAAAATATGTGTTTGAAAGATTTTTAATGAGAAGAAATAAAATGGTAACAGAGGGATTCCAAACAAATCATTTTTGTTATCAAAAAAGTCAAATTCTTCATTGTTCTTCAAAATTGAGGAGTTTTGGAAGGAATGACTTGATTTGGTGAGAAAATTTTTCCTCCAAATTTAACTTAATTACTATTCTATCATTTTTAATGTTGGCTTTTTGAAGAATCAGATACAAGAACAATCCAACCCCTTTTCTCTCTCTCCTGTCTGTCCCGTCCAGGCTTTGCATAAACCTGCTTTGGCATTGCTTTCACTCCAACCTCATTTTCCTGTTTTCTTTACGAAGGTAAGCTTTCTCAATTCTTAATTTGTTTCAGCCTCACCTTCATTTTTGTTTTTTTGCTTTCTGCAGCTTACAAATATAATTGCGCTTTGACTATCTCGCATCGTAGGATTCACCGAAACTAATATTAGTGTAATAATATATTAGTCTACTATCTATTATATGAATATATATTATTATGTTATCATGAAGATATGTTGATCTAAAGTGTAGTTAATTAGTGGTAACTGAAAAATTTTAAATTTTGAAATTTATTCCCTTTGTTGTCTACCTGGCCACACTCCCAACCATCGTCTCCTTTCAAGCACTTCGTGAAAATGTTCCTACGTTCTTTGCTCTTTGATTTTCACCTTATTTTTGTCACTACTCTTCTAAATGCTGGCTTCTTTCTATAGCATATTTTCACAGATTGCTCGGTTAGTCATATCTTTTAGTAGTGAAAAATTATGGAATTGATTTATTAAAACAGTCCAGCTTTAAATATCGTTACAAAGTATTCTCTGAAGCATGACTTATACTTAGTATGCTAAAGGTTTGAAACATGAGGATAAAATCAAAAAATAAAATTTAGAAGTCTTTCCATTCCATTTAATTGTATTATAACTTTCAAACAAGAGTCAAAGTACTCATCTCCATTCTTTCATTATATTCAAAAACAAGAGAGTAATATACATATTTTCATTCAATTTTATATTTTTATTTTATTTTTAATATGAGTATTACTATTCTTTTTTTTTTTAGAACTCTCAAACATAATTTAAAGTTTTTATACATGAATTAAGAAAGTTAATAAATATTCTCAATTTTAAGAAAATATAACTTCATTTAACTAATTTCCTCTATCTTTATTAATACTCTTTCTCACTTTACTTAGTGAAAATATCAAAAGATAAGAATAAAGTTGATAAAAAATAATTAATGTCTTATTAATTTTCTAAAAGCCATAAATGAAAAAATAAAAATTTATTCTAAACGTAGCTCAGTTGGTTAGAGCGTTGGTCTTATGAGCCGAAGGTCGCGGGTTCGAGCCAAAAGAAGCTCTCATAAGAAAATGTGAGAAACTATATTGTAAAGATGTTAAAAGAAGAAGAGGAAGACTACAAAATTGTTTGAAGTGAACAATAAAAAATTATCTATCTTATGTTGCGTTAACTGTTATTATGGCACATGATTGGACTTCATATAAACAAAGAATTCATGTAGCCGACTACATCTAGTTTGAGAAAAGACTTAGTTGTTGTTAAATGTAATTGAATTCAATCCCCCATAATTACATATATTTGGAAATAAATCAACCAGATTATAAGACTCTTCTTTAATATATTTTGAAAGATTTTGTCACTAAAATTGTTGATTTGAGACGACTTAATTCGATATGAATCTTGAAAATGTTATGATCATGCATTGCAGGGCCCTTCTTTCGAGCTGATCGCGAAGCCACGTCCCGGTAAGTTCGGATCCCACCAAAATTCTGGGTTTGGATCACTGTAAGTGGGCTGGTGGTGTGAAGGAACAGAGATTCTTTCAAGAACTCAAAATCTTGATCATTTTTTACCTGGAGCTGAGCTCAAGATTGCAATAAATACAAGCGGAGGACGATCGAAGTTCTCTTTCAGACTTTACCGAGTAAGATGTACCGGAAGACAGGCTGCTAGTAAAGTTAAAATTATAACTTTTTAACACATAATTTTAAGTAAAAATTTAAACTTTTAATTAAAGTCAAGTCAAATTTCATTTGAACTGATCATATTATAAACCCACCTATATGAACATAAAATATTATTCATATAAGTTTGTATACATTTAAAGCAAGCCGATCCTATGAGAAGCGGACTAACACAGTCGCTTCCATAAATACATGGCTGATTTGGAACCGGCTCAACGGTTCCAACTAGAACTAATGAAACCGGACCTAGAACAGGGGACCACCCAGTAAGGTTTTAGTTTCACTTTCCATGGAACCAGAACCGTACCAGAAGGAACTGTCAATTCCATGTTTTTTTTCCAATTTTTTCCAATTTCAAAAGTTTATATGGTTTTTTTCAATTTCAGACTGTTTAGAGCTCAAATTGTGGCCGAAGCTAGTCCGGTTCCGGTTCCTGGTTCTATATCCACACTGTGCTCCACGGAATCAACTGAGCCATGTAAACCCTCGCCGAGCTCCTCGGGTTCGGATACCTGTATCTCCACGGATCCGTTTCCATCCCCAAGTGGGTCAGGACCCAATTCAATCTTTACTTGATCACTCTCTTCTTCATTCTCATCAACAGCGAAAACGACTCTGCAAACCGGGCAAGATGAGTGCAACTGCAGCCATGAATCGATGCACTTACCGTGGAAAGAATGCCGGCATTCCGGCAACCTCTTGGCTACTTCCCCTTCCTCAAAGAGACTCAAGCAGATCGTACACTCCGATTCCTCGCCGTGTTCAGCCTTTTTATACACAAAAACAGGAACCAAAGCCAGTTTTCTGCCGTCTAGGCCGGTTTTACCGAGTGTGGTGCTCGTTGGCGCTTCATGAGATAACACATGGAGGTATTCAGGCGATATAGTAGAGTCAGACCAGTGTGCAAGAATCGGACCAACTGATCTTCGTCTCCGTCTCATGAACCATTTAGCATAGACGTGCAAAAACAGCACCAGGAAGATCACAGCGAAGAGGCAGACGGAGGCAGCAACCATCAGCCTGCCGGTGTAGTCGAAGTCGATGCCGGAATCAAAGCTCCATGGCGAGGGCTCCGAGCTTGACATGGTTGATGGCTGCTTTGTTCGGCACTGGTTTAGTTGGTAAGCGACTGTGTTAAGAAGGAAACGGTGTAACGAGTGAGAGGTTAACGGCGACGAGGACTTCATTGCTTTTTATAATTTTCGACATCCCTCTCCGAGTTTTCATATATTTTTTCATACTCCACCTCGATCTTCCTGTTTAATCAAAGAGACCTGTATTTTTTTTTGCACTGCCTTGTTGTAAGGTCCATGTTACGAGCGCGAGTGAGCCAAGCTGCTCACCAGCTACTCGAGCTCGAGTTTATCATGAGTCCTATGATCGAACAGCCTAATTGAGCTTTACAATATTTGTTCATATATTAAAAGTTTTATGCGTTTGGGTCGACCCACGTTAAACTTCAGGGTCAGAAACTTTTCATGTTCGAGATAATTCACAAATTTAATAGAGTGTGACCGACCTCAAATTAGCTTAGTCGAGTTGAGCTTGAATTGTTCGAGCAGGACTTGAGCTGAAGCTCGAGCATGGAGATCGAACTTCGATTTTGAGCATTTTCTTAACAAGTCGAGACGAGCTCCCTTGTACTCGAGTTCAACTAAGCTCGATTACACCTCCTGTCCATGCAGTTTTATGATCGCTTCCTCCTATCTGCATGTTGAGATTGATGCACATAAACGGGAGAACGGATCAATCGCATAGAAACATACCAAGATACAATAAATTATTTGGTCAGCAAAGAGGTTTCCTTGTCTCACTAGTATTCCTTCATAAAGACAGAATATAGGAATTTCTCTCACACACACATACACATATATGTGTGTGTGTGGCCCATACTAATGAGAGAACACATGGTTCGGTTTTGGTTTCATGTTATCTAGGACCGAAACTGAAATCAACGGTCTTAAATTTAAATTTAAATTTAAATTTTATTTATTTATTTGTTTACCTGTTTCAAACAGTTCAAAACTCAAACCGGAAACATGACCGAAACCGACCATATCTACCTGTGAGTGAATGCAACCAATAACTGAAAATGGGTCGGTCACAATCGGTGTCCAGCACACCTAACTAGCTCTCATAATCCAAATCAATACGTAAAAGAAACCCATAATCCAAATACATAAGTAGCACCTTTTTATGCATTCGAATGCTTACAATCAATCCCTTTTCTTGCCCAGAGTGACAGCTTCCGCCGTTGTTAATGTGGTTTGGATTTGTGATGGACCCTAATTGTGACCCGACCCAAAAATCTTGGGGTGCTACCCGAATTTGATCATCCATTTTATTTCAAAAAAGAAAAGGTAATAAACAAATAAGACCCAAGTCTTTCCAGTTTAAAATAATAACAGAGAGCAAAGAAGACGTTGCGTTTTAGATATAACACGAGATCAACACCTTCACAAATCAACTCTAGAGATCACTCTAGTTAATATAGTTTCAGTTCCATACCGATACAATATCTTTTTGGTACTTGTATTTCAAGTCCACAAAGCACTTGAAGTTTCCTCTACCCAATCATATATATATATATATATATATACATATATATACATATATACACATATATATACATACACATATATATATGTGTATATATGTATATATATGTATATATATGTATATATATGTATATATATACATATATATGTATATATATATATACATATATATACATATATATACATATATATACATATATATACATATATATACATATATATACATATATATACATATATATACATATATATATATATGTATATATATATGTATATAGATATATACACTTTATAGACGGATGGGGTTTTTCTATCTTGGTATGTTAATCGATAGACGGATGGGGTTTTTCTATCTTGGTATGTTAATCGATAGACGGATGGGGTTTTTCTATCTTGGTATGTTAATCGAGCTTAGCTCAAACTATATAGAGAGGGCATATAAAATATCCTTCGATCTTTCTCAAAACCCTTTATAAAATTTGAAATTACACTTATACCACCCAAAAATAATGTGTGGGCATAAGTGGACATGATGGGGGTTTTCTATGTATAGTTTGAGCTGTGGCAAACAACCCATCTCAACTCCACAATCCACCACCGGCTGCATTAAACATACCATTTGGCCCACCTCAACTTCACATATTTTATATGAAAAATGGCTCGGTATGGCTTGTGGTATCAGTCAAGAGTTGCACAATGGATCAATCTGATCGAGATCTGCCACTGCCAATGGATCGAGACTGGTTAATGTCCGTGTTGGAGCATTCTGGAGCAAACCATATAAGATTCAATATATGGCGTAGGTGTTAGCTATATCAAACAAAACATTTTGCAAGAAATATCTCAAACAACCCATTCAGGTGGAACCGTTTGGAAGTGACTCGTATTGGTTTGCTGGCTAGACAACCAAGATGAGTCGAGTTCAAGGCTCCATAAGATTAAGGGTGGCAGGTCTAGACCCGACCTGAGCCCCACCGGAAAATCCGTGTTCAGGTTGGGAGTTTAGCACCTTATGTCATCCACAGGTCGTTCAAACTGACCTAGCAAAATTGGGTCAGATCCAGGATGAGCCAGACTGGACTCAGATCGGGTCGGGTATAGGTCAAACCGTGTTGGATCTGGGTTAGAATTGATCGACCTGATCCTAACAAGTCCACCCGATTTGCCACCCCTAGAGAAAATGAGGATGGCCTTGGTGTGACTATGAGGGCCTCGTCTAGTATTCAAAATAACGTGATTGGCACAAACACGAACTCGTGGTTCCCTCAATCAAAACTCTGGAGATTGACTTGATCTCTACCTCTTTTAAGACTTCCACCATTGATTCCTCGAGAACAAAAGAGAAAGGGAAAAGGCTCACAAAGTCCTGAACTACTTTCTCCAACCGGTGTTGGCTCTCTTTTTATCCATCGTACTCAAGTGCAAAGTAACTTCCCTTCTTCTTCCTCGTCTCTCAACTCTCTCTCTCACGATGTTTTTTCCAACCAGTGATACTCTCTTTTCATGCTTTTTTCATCCTTTTCTTCTCATTTCCTTCCTCTACTTTGAATATTTTTTTGTGTATTTTGTTTTTTATATTTTAAATGTTCGATGAAATACTTGAAAATAAAGTGCACTACTTTTTTTTAAGCAGTATGACAATCCCAAACGAAGTAAACCATGTAGCATATAGTCTTGGTTTTCCAGTCATTTAAAACTTATAATTAGTCCTATATTTGAAATTTCTTTTGTTTCTTTGTCATTTTGTAAACCTTAGACTCATTTTACGTTTTTAATCCCCAACTATATTTCCTTTCAAAATAAAATGCCATTCAAATCTTGTTAGAAACAAAACCATGGTGAATCTTTAAGATATTCATATGACTCGTGACTTCTTTTCTCTTAACGAGTAATATACTCTAAATATTTTCTTTATGTTTGTAGTTTGAACATTGTGGTTCTCATGGGCTCAAGTACAAGCACTATACAACACAACTTGCATTTTACAATACAACAGATAAAACTAAACGCTTGAAACTGCAATGCCCATACAATGAGATAGTACTTTTTCGGTGGCACAAGGAAGTGAAATGCCCTAGATATCTCTTGAAGAGTTGGCCTTCTTATTGATTTACAAATTTGAAACTTCTTTTTTTCTTAATGTTAAATTTCAATAAGATGTTCATCGAACACCTAAAATAGCTTATATATTGGAATAGTTTGTGTTGGGCTTTCCTTATGTATCTAAATATTTTGTGTTTTATGAGATATGGATATTAGCATGAAAGATATTCAAGAATCACAATGAGGTCTGAAATGGAGCGATGAACAATTTGAATACCAATTAAAATGTATGCTCGAGCAATCACACATCTCTTGCATGAAAGCAAGTGAAATGTTAAAACCTAAGATGATGAGAGAAGTGAAAAAAAAGATGTATAAAAGGTATGGGCCACATATTACTAAGGATAAAATAAGAAATAAACTGAAAAAGGTAAAAGTAAATCTTATGATCTATAAAACTTCGCTTTTCAAGAGTGATTTTAGTTTTGATTAGAAGAATAAATGTTTGCTTGTTGATCAAGACGTTTGAAGTGAATATACGAAGTATCATACTAATTATAAGGGTCTTCGACATGCATCACATTGGAAGCATCATGAAGTCTTGAGCGAGATTTTTCGAGAGTCAAAGCAGGCACTGCACTCTAATGGGTAGCCCAAAAAATAATTTTAGTATACCTAGTGTTCCACCAGTGGACTTGTATATAGATTACTAAACTATTAATTAATGTGAATTTCAACATTAGCATTTTCTTTCTTATTTTTATCATTGAAATAACTTTAATGTCTCAAATTGTTTACAAGGATCATTTGGTCATGATGTGGTCAATTATGAGAATATGATGTAAAGGTAATTTGTTGTATTGATTACTTGAATATTGTGCTTTAATTATAATACTTCTCCTTGTTGTGTTCTTTCGTATTCTTCGATGTTATTGTGACTTTTTCTTCTTTATTACAAACTTTTCTATTGAGCGCTTTGATGTAGGAAGGATAACAACAAGAGATCGAAAGCTTCACATGATATAATGATTGTTACTTCTTGAAAGGACTTTATTTTGTACTTACAGTTGTAGTTATAATTGATTTTGTTATAGATATGAAGTTGTAATTGGTTTAATCCTCTAAGTTATTATGGATTTAAAAGATGCTTTAAAGATATTTATATTTATTTTCTTTAGATGATATCTATGTACTATAGTTCTCTTGTGAGTCAAAATTACTTTTTAGTAAGAGAAAATTATGGCAAAAGTTTTTTAGAAAAGAAAAGAACAAACAAATTATATTTGATCCACTTGTGAATGTCATTTTGAAGTTATTCCTTTTTCTTAAGGTTGATTTTTTTTTCATAAGTTTTAATTATATTTCTGAACATCAAACAAAAACGATAGTTGTTAATATTGTTGTTATAAATGTCCAACACCCATAATTGCCTTCGAGCAAGGAGAGACTATGCCGAAATTTCAAAAGAATACAAAAGTAGAAATTATTGACCTATTGAACATATGAATATGAACGTGATGTTTGCAATTATGATTGTTGTTTGTAGTTTTATGTGAATGATATTTATCAAACATGAAACTAATTATAAGAAGTTGAAACTCGAATACCAGGTCCAAGGAAAAATCAAATACAAAACCATAATTTCGAGTGTTGGTTCAAAGTGCAAATTAAACAAAAAACCACATATGGTCCTTACCATAGGTTCCAGTCCCATGTGAGCCTAGAACTATAATTACAATACCAAAAACTTGGTACCATGAATCAAACACACCCTTAGGTGCAATTGCAAATAGATCATTCACCAACCAAATCAAAACAAAGTCCTTTAGTAGATACTAAGTGGCAAGGCCCAGATCAAGTCCTAGTCAACATAGTGCTAAAACATGCGTGGCTGGGGATGACAATAGGGTGGGGTAGGGTTGGTTTTCACCCTACCCATACATGCCTCGCACTACAACCGTTCTCACTGTATCGAACTCATGACTTCTAATTTGCGAGTTAACCTAATAGCCAAGTGGGCGAGTGCCTTTAAGGTTAATAATCGCGCATAAGGATGACAATTGCTACCCACTTTGCAGGTACCCCCTCCCCGGTTGGGGCCTTCACTCAAATGTGTGTGTATTATATAAAACATACATGTACCATATATTTAGATATGTTTATAAATGTTTTATATATAAAGATAGAGAGAGAGCATAGTTCATGCACACATCAATCCATGCTTAAACATACCAACTGTCCAATCCACAGTTGAAATTCGAAACTCAAAAGCAAAAAAGTACATTAGTATTTTGTAAAAATGTAATAAAGCACATGGTACAAATTACTTTTTGACTTAAAATCTCAACCATTGATCTTTAAGATCACAAGGTTGAGATCTTTAAAAATATTTAAGCATATATCAACCTGTGCATTTACTAATTCCTCTCTCTCTATATATATATATTAATTATATACATATAAATGTATACATATACACATCATATTGACTCGTTTTTTTTGAAGTACATGCATGCCTCGCACTACAACCGTTTTGAAATGTTCACCGGATACAGTTTCATGATTTCACACTCAACACTCAAGCTTCATTTGGTTGTTATTGTAATTGGTCAAACTAACTTTATCTTTCATAACCTTGTCGTAAATTTAGTGTCTCTTGTTGTTACGATCATACATCTACTTCAATATCTTTAATGGGTCGTCATAATGATAGACAACTGCCCAATACCAGATCATATAAATATAGTTGGTTTTATTGTTTGTTTTGTTTTCAAGGTCTCGTTCTCATCAGTTTGAGAAGAGTTCCAAAGGAGAAACCATAAAACATGACCATACTTTCTTGAGTTTAATGCTAATATTTCACCTAAAAAAGGCTCATATAATACAAGATGAGGTTCAATGATGATTCATATTCGGCTCAGTGCCAAGTAAGGCTCGAGTTCTTTGGGTTTGAGAGTTCAATCCAACTGCTCATCTGGATCTGGGTAGTCCAACACTTTCAACTCAGGACAACACTTTAGGATTCTAACCCGGATCCAGTAGGACCTGACCCGGGTTCAGTACTGGGTCACAATCATCTGGATCTTTTGACAATCTGAACCCACAAAATTGATTCTACCCGAAGGAATTATGTGAAACGTTTCACGAGCGAGATCCACTTGACGTGTCATGGGGGTCCATAACGCACGTTGAGTGAAGTTTAACTATGTAAAACGGCGTATTACGAGGATGCCCACCGAATCATTTGTGGCGCGTCCGTTGCCGCGTCTTTTACATAAATACAAGGAGAAATCAATGGTGGCTCCCGTTAGGCTTTCTCGCTCTTTCTTCTATCCAAAAACCCTAAATCGCGAAAGCGAATCCCTAATGAAGATGGAGGCCGGCGGCGATGCCCAGAGACGGCAAGAGTTCCCTAACATCTCCATCGCTGTGCATTCTTCTTCGTACTCTCTGTCTACGCTCTTCTCATCTTCTGCGTCTTCTTCTTCTTCTTCCTCTTCACCTTCGTCGACGAAGCCAGACGCCGTTGCCGTCGCTCGCTTTTCTGTCGGTGCCGAGGGACCACGGCTTCGGTTTCTTCAGGGGGGCGATGAAGTCGTTGCGGAGATTGATCCGAGCAGCTCTCAGGTGAGAACAGGCCTTCATCTCTGTATCTTCTTTTGGTTTTTCTTAGTTCTATGTTCATTAGTTTCGTAGAAGAAAGGAAGAAAGTAAGTTCGGTTTGTCGTGGAGGACATGAAGAATCCTTTATCCGTTAGTTGTGTAGCTCTTCTTCTTGTAAATGTAGCTGTTACGTTTGCTTTCTTCTATCCTGGAAGCATGTATTGCTAATCGTAAGCGTGAACGAGTTTTGCTGCTTTTACCAGGCAAGACAATCTCCGCTTATTCCAATTCTCATTTCATTCTGGTTCATTTTCCTCCACAGGCCTGCGTGCGTACGCTTATAATGATAGTACCGAGTCTCTTCCGATGGATCTGACGTTCATCTTATAATGCCATTGTGGCAGTATAAAAAGACTAGATATGCTTTTTTAAAGGTTAAATTTCACATTCAGCATCGCTTTAAACTTCATTTCTAATCGGTCCGAATCGTTTGAACTTGGCTGGAATATAGCTCGTACTTTGTCTTCCCTATAATCTCAAGAAACATGAAGTTAATGAGTTTTGCATGTAGACTTAAGAGTGTGGGATTTCATTTGGGAAACACGCTGTTTATGGACGAAGTTAATGAGTTTACTTCCAACCATCTTTTTTTTTGCTTATGTACGCTTAAGAGTTGGGGATTTCATTTTGGAAACATGCTATTTATGGATGATAACTAGGTGAATGTGTGCACATTAATGTGAAAGCTGCCTATTTGCTTATCATACAGAATCTGTGTAAATCTTGCTATCGTAATTGCATGTTAGTTATATCATGACGTGCTTGATTTTAGAGGAAATGCACACCTTTACCTTCGGAAGAAAGACTGTGCATCAAATTTGTTTGCTACTATGGTACAAAATCCTTTGTCAAGTCATATGCTGATTTTTATCACAAATTGGTGGACCTTTTTCCGAAATCCTTTTGGAATAACTTCCAACAAGTATTTTGCTTTTCATAACATATGGTTGTTGGAAAGCCTGATAGTCAGTATGCTTATTGTGATCTCTTGGCTTACTGTTTGCAGCTTTTTGGTTTAAGCCCTTTAGAATCAATTTGTATAGCCCAAAACGTTCAGTCCAGTAAATTGAAGGAGGTATGCGCTCTTTGTCTCTTGGGTGTCTTTGTGATGCTTCAATTTGTTCAAATGTTGATTAAACTGAAAAAGGAAATGTAAGGCCATGAAAAAATTCACGAGAATCAGTACGAAGAAACATTTGTATTGTTATCTTGTCCACCCATTCTTCATGTATGCTATTGTCTTTCAATGGATGTTCTCATGGATCACCGTAATGTTCCTTCTTTTCACCAAAATCTTTCTGTTGCTTTCATTCACAATGTTGTAATATGTTGAGATAAGTATATTCATACATTCCGTGACATATGGCAATGTCTTAGCATTCCTTTGGCTGTTGATCATTGAGATAGATAGCTTCTTTCTAATTGTATTACTCCATACATTCTTCTTACAAAGCTACATTGAAGAGACACGGAAAGTTGCATTCCCAGTGCATGTTGATATTCTGTTAAAACACATGCACACACAGACATGCATGTATGCACCCACTGCATCTGTCTAGGTAGCTTTTCCTGGCTGCTTTCCACCTCATGTATTGATCTTTGACAATTGACAGTTAGTTTTTCTTGTCCAAGCTCTTGTTGCATCTTCCTTAAGGTTTGTCTTTAGACAACTATTGTTTTCACTCTTCATAGTTGGATTGTATCTAATATTTATTCTTGGTCAAAGCGGGACTGAGGGAGGGCGTGCGCATGGCTTATATCCTTGTGTTGCTTCCATCCATGTGTCTCCCATGTCTTTGAATTGCTAACATTAGCAAAGTTACTGTCAGCAGCTAGCGAGTGATCAATGTCTAACCTAATAAAGCAAAAGCCTATATGAAAAATTATAGCGGATTAAGCAATACAAATCACTAAGCAATAATTGAAAGAAATTCATTAATTCTACAAATAGCACAAAAGCATATACCAAAACACATATATAATGTACAACAACAACAACAACTAAGCCTTTTCCCATACTAGACGGGGTCGGCTACATGGATTCTTTGTTTCCACATATCCCCATCGTGTGCCATGTTAGCAGTTAACTCCCAATAAGCTAGATCATTCTTTATTGTTTCTTTCCAACACTTTTGTGGTCGTCCTCTACCTCTTTTAATACTTTCCAAATTTAGTTTTTCTAACCTTCTTACAGGTTCTTCTTTTGATCTTCTTTCTATATGTCCAAATCATCTTAAACGATGTTCTCTCATTTTATCCTCTATTTGTGCCACTCCTAATTTGTTTCTAATAACCTCATTATGTATACGGTCTTTTCTTGTATGACCACTCATCCATCTCAACATCTTCATTTCTGTCACAGACATCTTTTGTACATGTTGATGATTAACTGCCCAACACACATATATAATGTGAATTCGTATAAACAACAAAATCTAGGAAACTCTTGGGTCTTAAATATATTTATAAAACTTGAAGCATCATCATTTTTAAATCTAAAAGAATGAAGTTATTGATCATTTGCCAAAGAAATAATGCACTTTTGTATATGACAAGAAATAATTGTGTACATCATAGACATGGAAAGAGAGAAAAAGATTAAAAGAAGAGGAGGGGAAGAAAAGAGAAGAAAATTAAGAAAGAAAAGGAGGAGATGGGAAAAGAGAAGTGGAAAGAGGACACAGAAAAGAAGAAAAAAAGAAGCAATACAAGAAGAAAAAGTGTATAAGAAGGTTAAAGAATGTCTCTTCCAAGCAAATGGTAGAAGGCTATAAGCTTGCCAATGATGTTGTTGGCTGCTATGAGTAGTGATGGAAGCTCGCCACCATTGTTGGACGCCACAAAGGCACAAAGTGGTGACTGCCATTAGTAGTGACGGTTTGGATACAAATAAGGTGTTTCCCAGTTTACCGCCTTTATGGATGGAATTCATTGTTATGCGGTTCCACATTCCACGAATGATTTCATTTCATGTGATGGTGATGGAATGCCTTTATGAATCCACTTTGGAAGGTGCTGGAAAAAGGACATGTTTTGGTTATTTGGATGTCAAAGTTTGTTGTAAGATGTAGCAAATGCGTCTAATTTTTTCTTCTGATCCAGGGGGAATTGATGTTCTTGCAGGTCAATAAAATGCAAACCATATTGTACGAATCCGTGCCACAAACTGCTGTTCCCAAATCTTCGTGGAAATGACAATCTAGGTTCAAGGAAATCTGTTTCTCATTAGGCAGACCCCTATTATAAGAGTTGGGCATTATTGCACTTGAGGACTTGTTTAGTTATTTGATTTTGTCTTAACCTTTCTCTTTCACACAACCAAATTTGGGTATGAACTGCAAAACTTTCGGTTTAGTAAGCTGCCAAGGCGAAACTAGTAGCTTGAAAACCATTTTTTCAAAACCACAATCCTGTGAAGGTAGATTAGACAAATTACTTTGATAATTTGCGAGGAATTTCATAAACTTGATATTATTATTTTTTTCTAGAAAAATTGGAATTATAATTTTCTTATTGACTCTTGAGGCAGGGTGATCTTTCTGCAAGATGCTCTGTGCTCGTCTCCTCTGACTTGTTACGTTTGCCTGACATATGGAGGCTTATAGCCCATAGCATTTGTGGGATTCATAATTGGCAATGACAAGGTAAAAGAAGGCTCCATTCTATCATGGAGTTTTTCAGGGAATTGGTGTTGTATGGATATACTACTGAAATCTAACGTAGTTGATGATAACTTGGACCATTTTTCATGCATTTCTGATGTTTGATTGGTTCGATCTTCTTGACAACTGAATGTGCTGCATATCAATAATTAGCACTAGGTTCAAGTGTATCATTTAGGTTTTATGTCTGATTTGATTTTCTTTTTTTAGTTTGATTGATGTTTTCTTAGTAGCCGACCCCATCTAGTATGGGAAAAGGCTTAGTTGTTGTTGTTGTTGATGATGATGTTTTCTGAGTGATTGTTTTCTATGATTTTCAACAAATTATGTTTCCGTTTATGTTCTACCAATTGCTTTGCCATCACAATTTACATTTCCTACTTTCTCTGGTTCTTTTTCAAATGTTGATCAGAGGGCTTTCTCTCGAGCAATTACAATCACCTTTAGTACAGAAGATGAAAGCAGTTCCTTCCATCTTGCATTTGAACAATGGAAGAATGTAACTAGTCATGAAGTAACTGGTATGTTATTTGTTGCTGGTATCTACCAGTGTCATTTGAGTAATATCAAGTCATTAGTTTGACTCTAATTAATCTTGCATGAAGCTGGTGCCACAACCTTCTGTTCTAAACTGTATCATATACTCTGCATGCTATCCTGTTGAGAACAGGCAGCTCCAAAGAAATACTGGATATATTTGAGTCAGCTTATTATCATAGTGAATAAGAACTTCAAAACACTCTTTTCATGTAACTTCCAATAATTGATGCTGAGAGTTATGATTTTGGAGTTCTCCATGGGTTTTGCTTTTCCTGTTCCATAAGCTGAATATTTTTTGTAGAAGTATCGTTAAGGGAACACTGTTTTCATATAATATTACCAATAAATGATGCTGATAGTTGGTTATGATTTTGAAGTTCTCCCAGAACTTTGTCTTCTACTGTTTTTTGAGCTGAATATTGTTTGTAGAAGTATGGTAAGCAGAAGATGACGGATGTTGGGCACTTTACTTTTGATGTATATCTATTTTGAAAAAAATAATCTATATATTTTTATTCTTTTGCGGGTTTCAGGGGTGCATGCATGTAGGTGGAAATTGGGCCTGTGTTGAGCAATAATTGATGTGCCATCTGGGACATGCTAACGATATCTCTTGGTTCAGGATCAGAGTTGGAAAAGGCGATGATGTTGACTAGAAGAAGCAAGTTTGATGAAAAAATTGAGGCAGCGTCAGCCAAAATGTATTTTCATTATTATGGACAACTCCTGCACCAGCAAAACATGTTGCAAGATTTTGTGAGGACAGGTTTATAAGTTTAATATCGATTTTATGTTTTCCCTTCCTCTTGCTTTATCTTCATTCTTTTTCTTTCTTTTAGGAGAAAGTGTAAAATGCTTTTAAATGTAAAACATGATTCTGAAACTCCAGATATTCATTTTTGGCCTCTTTGTTTCACATGTATGTTGCTAATTGTTTTTCTCCCATCATAATGTGACTTCCTTGTTCTGTAGGCACGTATTATGCTGCTGTGATCGAGAACCATATTTGTTTTCATGATCGTGTAGTGGTTGACGTTGGTGCTGGCAGTGGTATTCTTTCCTTATTTGCTGCTCAGGTATGTTCTTTCTGGGTTCTGGAGTTATAAAGTGCATTCTGTTTGATAGGTATTATTTAGATTACACATATCCTGGAAGTCATCACACTAGTAAGTTTTATTGTGCAGGCCGGAGCAAAGCATGTTTATGCTGTGGAGGCATCTAATATGGTAGAATATGCACGCAAACTTATCTCTGGGAATCCTTCGCTGGAGCAGAAAATAACGGTTAACTTATTCCAGAGAATTTGCTTTTAAGCAATTCATTGTATTCTTGATCGTGTTGTGTGAATTACTTAAGCATGTGTACTCATGAAACCACAGGTAATTAAAGGGAAAGTCGAAGAGGTGGAATTGCCTGAGAAGGCAGATATTTTAATCTCGGAGCCTATGGGTATTTATGCTCAATATGGTTTGGTTATTTGTGAATCTAGAAGTTCAAGCAGTGATTTCTAACTCCTATTTCATGCATGATTCACTCTTAGTCATATGCTTTAGTTAGACTGCTCTTGTATATGCCCTTGTCTCACTGCTTTTGAAGAAGCGATGACAATTATACTCCTTTTCTTTTGTGGTACTGAAGAAGTCGGATGCACTTCGGATACAAAAATAGGAGTTAGACATTGCAACACCTCTATTCATTGATATTTTGATTTCTCATAGTGATTGCACTTTTTGAGGCTGGGAAAAACTTTTCTTTTTCCCTATTTCACTCTCTTGTGTTACCAAAAGTTTCAAATCACTGGTGACTATTTTTCTGTGCTTACACTTTGCAAATAAGCGCAAAACCTTCTAAACTATAAGGAGGAATTTGATCTTATGTTTCATTGTCATCTCTCAGCTAGTAATTTACCTCCCTGTAGCTCTTCTAGCGCTAGAAGTGTACTTCGTTGTCTCCATATGCTATTTGCCATCGATGCTTTTTCTCTACCATGTGCTTTTGTATCAGAATAATACATAATGTTGTCAGGTGTGCCATTCCTCTTTCTTTTAAACTTAATAGGTATTGTGCCCTCTTTACTGAAGCACATAACAGGATGCTAAGCATCATACGCTTTTGAATCTAACATGTCATGCCTATTACTTACCGCCGTTACTGGCACCTTTACCACCCTTTTATTTTTGTTCTACCTAAGTTCTTTTGCTTGCCAATTGGATTAATGAAAACGTGTTACAGGCACTTTGTTAATCAACGAGAGGATGTTGGAGTCATATGTGATAGCAAGAGATCGGTTCCTTGCTCCCAATGGTAAAATGTTTCCAACACTTGGCAGGTGTGTTTCACCACTTCATAGAAATCTCATGTTTTCTAATGAACATTAACTGCATTTAATTGGTTGCATTTAATTTATTTCTGGAGTACCTCATCTACTTATGAATATGTGAGTGTCGGTGTATGCAGTTGTTTGTGCCTGAGCATATGCTATTTGTTAAATTATGTCTATTATGAGAAAAGGAAAAGAGAAAAAATGTATTTATAACTGTCTGTAAAGTGTAAACGGAAACGAAAATTAAGGTGCAAAACAAAGAAGTTGGTATAAATTACAGAAGTAGTCAGGCTTCTAAAAGGTGGAATAATATCGTGATTATTTAGAATGTTCAATGTTATAAATATCTTATTGTAATACTGCCAACATATCCTAGCATGAGGAGGATCAAAATGGTATTTCATACAACCCGAGTTTTATTGACATAAACTTGGTCTTGCTTGCTATGTCACACGGGTGCGGGATACGGCAAATTTCAAAAATTTTGGGTACGGCGACACGGCTAGGGTATATAATATTATATATAATATTCAAGCTACATAAATCAATCATAATACAACTAGTATTTGCTAATTTTGAGTGCACGTGGATATCAATTAGCAAGTTTCCTCACCAAGTTATGGATTCAAAGAGTTTCGAGATCTTTTGTAGTATATAACATATACTAGTATTTGTGCTAGGATCCACTAGTGATGTCGTACTCTTCTGTTCTATTGATCTGGCAATGTTCCTGGTCTTTAAATGTGTTTGGTGGGAGAGATTATTCTGTGCAAAGGCATACAGTATGGAGTCAAGAATCCAATAAGATTGAGTAATAAGAAACCAATTGTTCGCACCTAAAATCATTCAAGCTAATATTATATACAACTACAATAGCAAGTACACAACTTTATATTAAAGCAAAACATATAAATGGTAAATAACTACTAATTTCATCATAATACATAAATCAATCTTCATTATTCGGACCCATTTATCCGTGAGTTACAAAATTATTATTTTTTTTTTTGCAAAAATTTTTTTTTGGCCATGCCTTACCGACACGGTGTCGGTGTCGCACCAGTGTCGAGGTTGACACTCCACCCCTTAGAAGTGTCTGTGTAACTTAGATTGCTTGAACTCTTTATCAGGTCTTGTGGTGTTGGCCTTTAAGTAAAACCAAATATTTTATAGTGTATTGATGTGGGGATTTTGGAAATTAATGGAGTTTTGATTTCTATTACAACAACTAAGCCTTTTCCCGTACTAGATGGGGTCGGCTACATGGATTCTTTGTTTCCATAGAGGTCGATCATGCTAACGGCAAACTCTAAGTTAAATAATTCTTTATTGTTTGCTTTCAATATTTTTGTGATCTTCCTATTCCTCTTAACATTTTCATAATCTAGTTTGTCGTACCTTCTTATCGGAGTTTCCTTTGGTCAATCTTTCTATGTGTCCAAAACATCTCAAACAATTTTCTCTCGTTCTGTCATCTATTGGTGCCACTCCTAATTTGTTTCTAATAACCTCATTGTTGTGACCGCACATCCATATGAGCACTTTATCGGAGTTTCGTGGATATCTTTCATGCATGTTGATAATTAACTACCTAACACTCACAACCATGAGACATAACGGGTTAAATTGAGGACTTATAGAGCAGGGGAAGCTCCACATCTCAAAGGTATCAGAGCCCTCTCAAGGTGTGTTCAAAGAGCCCTTCCCAAATCATGCGAGTATAAGTGGAAAGGACAAAGAGGTATGCCATTCTCCAATGGAATTTCATGGAAGTGTCATCGATAATGCATTTGATACGGTTCACACTAATTGCAAAGTAATTTTCTGACTTTTAGGCGATTGTGGACATGCGAATTCTTATCAACGCAAGCCTTCTTGAACCAACACACAAGGGTTAGCCTAGACGCTTAAGAAGAGAATTTTATGATCCGGGATTTTTCGAAACAATTTTTCAATCAAAGCCGATTTTCCAAAACGAGCATGTTCTTTTACCTGGAAAAATGAGTTGATGGTCTAAAAAACAAAATCGGTTATGTTTCCAACATAAGGGTTTTTAAAACTTTTTTTGTTGTTTTCTGGGGATCCAAAAATCTCGAAAATTTTACTTAAGGAAGACCTGAGTATGAAGCTTTATTGGATATTTTTGTTTATGTTTTTGGTTTATTGGATGATCATAATTAAATTTGAGAAGATTCCTCACCAATGTTATCCTGAAATTGAGAAACTTTCACAGAAATATAGAGGATATGTAAAATGCATGTATCTTTATACGTAGAATTTAGATTTTTATGAAATTGGTTAGGTTGAAAACTATTGAAGTTAGCTTTCCAACGAAACCATTTTCACGATTTTTGGGTGTCTACGGAGAGGGGTATTAGACTTTTACCCAAGGTTTGTTGAGAGATTTTTAGCGCAGACTGATCCTGTTTTCAGGTTGAGTTCTGTTTTTAATGATTTTATTCTCAGCGTGACTCGTGTCCAAAATTCTTGAAAATTTTACTGGATGTTAACCAGTGTGTACAATGTTCAGACCGAATTTCAGAATATTTCGATCATGGACGAAGACTTGAAAAGTGGGACATGAGACACGATTTATGCATAATGTTGAAATTAGATTTTTCTTTTTAAAAACTAATGATGCTTCGAAAGAAATTTATGTTGAGGACTTGTGTCTATTTGGGGAGGTAGCTTATTTACATATAAAATTCTGGGGTATTTCTCTCAAGGAGTATAGCTCTCTTAGATATATATGCGATCGTAACCCCTTGCCCGTTCCTACATATATGGATATTTAATTCACCATCGGAGTGATTTTCATACTCATATCATTGCATTTAAAACTTGGATTCTAATGTCCCTTTTATGGCTTCGTGATTTAAATTTGAAGAAATCCAACAATCAAGAAATGGTAGAAGAAATGATTTATAATTAAGCATAGATGAGATGCGAGAGTATAAGATATGACCTGTATTGGGTAGAAGAAACTAAATCTCAAACAAATTAGACGGCCTCTTACCGATGATCCTTGGCATGAATTTGCAGCACTCCTTGATTATTACAATGAATTGGAGGCCATGACCCCCAAATATTACAAATAAAATGATATTGAATTGAGAAACAACTCAACAAGGAGATGAGGAAGAACCTGGCCGGTCGGCGACTTAAGACTTCTTGGGAGACTTCTCCTTGGGCGATCGCTAAGGGGCTGGCCTCCTTCTTCACCCTTCTCTCTCTCTCTCTCTCTCTCCTCTCTTTGGTGGAACTCTTCTCTCAGTCTTTCCTTCCTCTGAAAGAATTTATAGAGTTCTTGAGATGTCTATAGAGTTCTTGGGATTGTAGGGAAGGGATATTCCTTGGCATCTCCCTAGAAGCTTCCACGAATTGGGTCTGGTTCTTGTTTGACCCAATCCAAGTTGTTGGTGCTGGTCACATGAGATCACATGGGTGGTCCACGGTTTTTGTCAAAGCTGACCTTTGGTGCAACTCGTCCCATGTTGTAGTGGGCCATGGCCATGGTACAGTCCATTTTGGCTAGGTGCAACCTGCCCCCCTTTGGTGCATTCTTGGCTAAGTGGAGCTTGCCTCCATTTGGTGCAGTCTTGGCTAAGCAACCCAACCTTGGTCCACTTGTTTTGGCTTGTACTGTCCATCTCCCTTGATGCAAGTCTGTTTCCTTTGGTGCAACCTGCCTTCACTGTATTTGATTGGATGTGTGCCTCTTCGAATTCCATTTCTTTCGGGCGAATTCTTTTTGCTTTTCATCTTGACGAGGATGATTGCTTAAGATCTTGCTCCATTTGATCGGGTCCCTTTTTTGGGTAGGATTTCACTTTATGGTTTTGAATGTTTTCTTTTTTATTCTTTAAAATAATTTCTTTTAAGATATATTTGAAAACATCTAATTTTAATGAAATCTTAAAATATCTTTTTTGGAATACAACTAAGTCTCATCCCAGTGTTGTTTGAATGAGTGACTTGATTTTGCTCCGTGAGTTAGTCATTTTACCGTTTTTGACCGCTTTAACTCTTTGATGGGTGTAGGGTCGTTTGGTGTAGGACTATCCTCGATCGAGAAAGTCTTTGGGGTCTTGTTTTGGATTTGTTTTCTTTTCAAATTTCAATTTGTAAAATTGTTATTTCGCAAATATTTTGTGAGTTTGGTTTTTAATGTCCCATTTCCATTCTTATTTGTTTCTTTGAAAAAAAATATTTGAAACCATTCTTTAAAAAAAAAAACCATTTGAAACTTCAAAATCCCACTTATTTGGCTTTGAGGGCAGAGTGGTCACTTTTTGGTTTTGTTAAAATTGTTTTTTTTAAAGGGATTCAAAGTACCGTTATTTTGAAGTTCTTATAAAATTTTGGTGCCGAAATGAGTTCGTTTAAGGTGTGTTTAAAAAACCTTAAAAGACCCATAACTATAATTTTTCTTCAAAAAACAAAAATTCTAAAAAAGTCTTTTGAAAATTTTTGGGTGTTTATAACTATTATAATATCTGTTATAAGATTGATGTATGTCAATGAGATATCTCTTTTTTTAAAGTTCTCTAAAGAATATCTCTTGGCATCTTATCATAAGTTGTTTCTAGAACAATTAATACCATGTGAAGTTTTTTCTTTTTTGTTGTAAAATGTTTTATAAGACATCACAATAGATGAATAGCCTTAATTGGAGATCTTCCTTACATGAATCCAAATTGGTTCTCCTTTATTCTCGATATTTGTCTCAAGCAACATTTAATAATTATTTCCCTTAATTTCATAGTATTGTTATGACTTGTTAATTTGCACAAATGTCTCCCTTGTTCTTGTATATGGTATAATTATTACTCTTCTTCTATTCTTTAAACATCTTTTGGTTTTCCCGTATTTTATTAAATAATCTTATAAGCCAAGTAATACCATCTTTTTTAGGATTTTTAATATTTCTATAAGAATTTTGTGTAGTCATATAGATTTACTAACTCTCATAAGTTTAATAGCTTCTTTGACTTCATTCTTTTTGAATATGTTAATAAAAATTACAGTTTATATATTCTTCTACTTTGATTAGCTCTCTTAAGTTAATATTAACACTTATATTTTTGTTTAAAATATTATGAAAATAATTTTTTCATCTATTTGTTATATGATCACTTGCTAGTAGAATCTTCTTGTCCTCATCTTTGATGCATCTAACAAAAGTTAGATCGTTAGTTTTCTTATTTCTAATTTTAGCTATCCTAAAAATATCTCTTTACCTTTTCAGTTGAGCTTTATAGATCCTTCTAAATTCGAGTTTTTTCTTAACTAACGATATTTTTTACTTCTTTCTTTGCTTTCTTATAAGTAGTCTCGAAGGTTTCATTAGTCTTTTTTGGCATAATGCAATTTGTAAGGAGGCCCATCCTCTTCGCCTTATCTTATCTTAGACCACTTCACTTCACCTCTAAGCTTTGATGAAGTTTAGATTTTTGTAAATGATTGTACTTTTGTTTTTCACAAATACTGGAAAAGCTTGTCCATCCATTTCCACAATTTTACATCGGCGCAAACAAACGGTACAAACAGTCTTGTATTGCCACAATTTTATATTGGCACAGACACATATGAGAGAGAGAGAGGTTGGGTGACACTTGGATGTTGATTCCTGCTGAGAAATTACCAAAGTCTGAGCCACACCGATACCTTGTGATAAAGTAACAGATTATCCTAACTATAAATTAAGAGTTGGTCGAGTCAAATCCTGGACTTAGCAGAGTCCTGTTGAACATGTTTATATCTTGAAGTTGCAATGGCGTTGTTTGTTCAGCTTATGCAATACTTCTTAAAGTACCTCATTTCGGTTTTCCTGGTCTGGTCCATGATGCTTTATGTTATGTTTTCCTCCAGGATACACCTGGCACCATTCAGCGATGAATATCTTTATGTTGAAGTTGCAAATAAGGTATGTTTATGATAATGCTTGTTTGATCATCTGGGAAAATGAATCTACTGCATCCTCTTAATTACATAAGTTTTGATTTTTCATTTATATTTGAGACTTGTTTTCCACTTACTAAACGAATTCACGCCTGAACTATGACAATGTTACCAAAAGAGGGTAAAATGTTGTTGCCCAATCACAACATGAAGAGAAGAAACCAACAGCCGCAGAAAGTCCGTGGCCGCATCTGTGGCGGAATAGGACTGCTTGTTGGATGTAACTCGTTTTTCGTTTATAGTGAAAATTGGAATATGCTCTTGAGATGATTAACCAATGTTCTTGCTTTTACCTAGTTGGTTTTGTAAGTTTGGTGTTCAAATTATCTCATTCCCAAAGGGGTGGTGAAGAATACGATAATTTAGTATTTTTAGTAATTCTGCAGATTTTATGTATTATTGTAATAGCCCTTATCACTAAGGGTATTTTAGTCATTTATGTTTAATAAGTTATGGACAACTTGTATTAGGTGAAGGATTCTTATTAATAGAGAGAGAGAAAGAGTAGGGGTTCTATTGGAGGGCGAGCCCCTTCCTCTAATCTCCACCATTTTTTGTTCATATTCTTTTTCATTTTTTCTCATGATTCGTTGCGTTTTCGTGCGAATTTCAACACCCCCTCAAGAAGCTGTTTCCGAGGAAGCTGCATGTCTGTGTTAGCCTTTGGCCTCTCTTCATTACCTTACCCAAAATCATATGTTGTTTCATGAAGTTTTTGAGTATCTTCTAATCGTAATTTCTAGGGTACCTGTGATGGTATTCAATACATTAATCGACGTTGAAATTTTGCAGTACAAATTGTTGAGGCCAGCAATAGGAAAAGTTTTCAAACATGCACACACAGTATCAAACTTTGTACACGTGCATGCTTGTTGACATGTGCTTGTCTAGGAGGTGTTGAAAACTGACAATCCTATAGTTCCTAAAACCAAACTACATTAATCACATTTGTAAGGTCATATGCAAGAAGTGGAAAACCCTCTTTATGGACCAAAAGGAGTCTCCCTTTCAAAAAGAAATTTTGAAAACCCGAAACATCAAAAGAAACAATGTGGGAACCGTCTTGCATAGGGGGTGCCCCTTCGGGAATTGCCAGAAGATTCACTAGACCTTGTGCCAACAATATTTCTAGGACTTCCATGAGTGGTTGTCCTAGGTGAGTGTATTGTCTTTTTTCTCATTTTCTTGTCTTTTTTCAAAATATTTTTGTTTGGAGGACTTAGAGGGTCCGCGATCGAATTCGGCTCTAATCAGCCACTTTTTGAGTTTTCACTCCTCCTTCCGGTGAAGGTTGCTCTGGGTTTTTCAAACTCGGTTTTAACGAAATTTTCCCTTCTACGTATCCTCGTAAACTCCTTTTTTTAAATTGGCTTCAAAGAGAAGCCTTTTTAATCAATTTTTGAAAAGTTGAAATCTCGTGGAAGGAGATGAGTGCTTTAAAATCAGTTTTGAAATTTTCAAGGGTGAGCATCACTGCACATCGTTCAGAAATGTGGTCTTTGACTTGGGAGAAGAATGACCTCCACCTAACGATGAATGTGTGTGCATCTTTGTTAGGGGATTGTTTAGTATCTCTAAAAGTGCTAAGAGTGGGTGTGACTTTCACATTATGCAAAAACCTTTGCATAAAACAATTAAGTCCTTGAAACTTGCTAATTGGCTTAAATCATAAGAAGTCGCCACTTCATTGCATTCCCTTTAGAGAATGTGGGAACTAGTAAACCCATTTAGAGGAATGCCTCTTTTTCTTGTAAGCTCTCCTAGAAAAGAGTTAGAGATGTGATTAAGGGCTCCCATTTCTGTCGTACTGATGGAAACTCAGTATTTCATCATCACTATCCTTTTTATAATCAGAAGGTAGAAAATTGGATAGTGAATGATCTCTTTTCTTTGATTCGGCCCTTTACCATCTGTTGGAGGGCCTTCCTATCCTTGATGGTGAAGGATTCAGGTACTCGATCCTCTTCAAATTTGAAGGTCATCTTAGGTTTTCGTGAATGATGGGATCTCTTGTGAGCCCTCGGTTGTTTGTCATGGGATTAGCAAGATTCCATCGCATCGACACCTCTTGGCTTAATGCGACGATTTAACGCTCGATGTAGATGCGAATTTCGTTTCAAAGCTTATGTAAAGACTCGAAACTTAATCCAAAATTACAATTGCGTAAGCATGCCAGCTAGTTTGCTAAAACTAGCAAAGTTTTATAAATTTTCCAACTCTTTGACGATTGCGAGTAAGTGAACTCTTTTCGCCATGAATCTTCTTGAATCGAAGCTCAAGGGTCAATCTAGGCGCTTTAAAAATTTGTTTGAGACTTGGTAAGTTTTTAAAATCATATTTCAATTCCAGTGAATTTTGCAAAAATACGGGAATCTAACTCTTGATTCAAAACACTTTAAGTCTATGGATCTCAACTTTTCAATGGGAAAGTTTTCAATCAAAATGGTTCACTTCAAACAAAGTTATGGGATTATAACCCAACCTCTGTTGCAAGGCGTTCATGATTTGCATACTCTGTTCCGATTTCATTCCCATATGGCCCATGTGCAGCTCTAAAACTCTCGGTGACTTAGCTCACCTAGTCGTGCCCAAAGGAAAAACCGAGCCATGTGGGCTGCACCTAGCCCACATGGGTCAAGAGGGGACCACTCTCATGTCCCATGAGGCCCCATGTGCACCTCTAAAATCTGTAAATTTTGGATGGATGATTTAAATGGGGTCTCCCATAATGAGCCCAAAACTTTATCCTAAGGTCCTATAGCCCTCCTTGAAAAGCTATAAAATGAAGCCTTGGGAGGTTGATTAGAGGCATCAAAGAGAGGAAAATTCCTGTAGCAAGAGAGGGCGAGAGGAAAAAGGAGGAGGCACCGCGTAGTGTTGTCTGACGCGTATCGTTGGGCTCCACGATACGGGCATATTGTATCATACTTTAATATTAAAATAATACAAAAATTAATTGAAAAATCAATAAAATTAGTAAAAATCCGAAAAAAAATCCAAAAAAATAAGGTAATTGCTTTAAATTCATATAATGTAAGTTTAGTACAGATTGAACATTCAACATTGAACAATTGCATCCAAATTTACATATTTTGAATCCAAAAAATGAAATACAGTTACATTTTATAAACTGTATCAGGATCATCAACTAAATAATCTTCATCTTCTCTTTGTTGCAGATCCTCATCGTCATCATTAGCGACACCTTCTTCTTAGAAATCAAATTCTTCATCTCTTTGATATCGTTGTTGCGCTCCTTTCAAATTAATCCAGGCAATGTCTTCTTTAGTTAAGAGGGCATTTTCTTCAGTGTCTTCCATAACCCAATCCTCTAATATATCAAAATTATCCAAACTTATTGGATCGAATTGACTTTCTTCTCTATTTACTTTTTTTAATTGCCTATGACAAACAAAGATAAACAATTAGTAAATAATATTAACAATTGAAGACTAAAGTTAAACAATATTGAATTGAAAGTAATACAACATTACCTTTCACGAAGGTACATGTTACAACCACTGTTGTCTAACGCGTATCGTATCGGGTATCGTTGGGCTCCACGATACGGGCGATACGTCCAAATTTTATTTTATTTTATTTTTCAAAAAAGAAATTCAAAATTTTTTTTTGAAGGTTTCTAGCCTCTCTTCACTTCTCTCTAAGGCATCCTTCGATTGCTTTAAAAATCTAGTGAAAAATCTTCATGAAAAGTAATAATATTCTATTAATCGGTAGTCTTTTGATGTGATGCAAGACCCATGGGTCAATCTCAAGCAAGCATATCGAAGGATGCCTTAGAGAGAAGTGAAAAGAGGCGAAGAGAGGCCAAAAACCTTAAAAACAAATCTGATTTTTTTTTTTGAAAATCGTACAATACGGTGCGATATTCACCGTTTTACGATACGGGATAGTGTATCGTATCGTGGTTGCCCACGATACGGATAACTCTGGCACCACTTGTTCCCCCTAGCCGTTGGCCATCATCCGTCGGCCACCGAAGGCTCCTTCCAAGTTTAAGTCCATTCTTCCCTTCTCTTTTCAGTATTTTCTTAATATATTTCATTTAATTTAATGGGGTTGTAATTAAGGAGCTTATGTCTCCATCATTGATATAACATTTGAGGGGTTATGTTGCCAATTTCTTTTATTCTTGTTGACACATTCTATGTGTTTGATACTTAGTTCCTTCTACCCCAATACACATTAAGATCTTATATCCCCTAATCCCCTCTATGCTTATGTTACATTGAAAATTTCTTTCAATTACTTCAGTTCTTTATATTTTGATTGTTATAGATTACATTTTAATTCGATCAAAATGCATTCACATATTTTCTAGAAACTGAAACTCAGTTTATCTTATACTATGCTCCGAATGCGATGAAAATTTGCACACCTAATCTACACAGACCCACTGGCTGTAAAATTTTTAAGAATTTTAAGATCGTGTAAGGCCATAAATAAAATCGGAGAAAACCTAATGAAATCATAATAGAGTCTTTAAATCTTATGCCCTGCAACAGAGGTTGGGTAATAATCCTATAACTTTGTTTTATAGTGAACCATTTTGATTGAAAACTTTCCCATTGAAAAGTTGAGATCCATAGCTTTTCCAGAGGACCAATTTTATAAAAATCAGAGATCTCGCTGTTGAGATACAATCTCTTTTCTAAGCCTCCGTGCCTCTGTCACAGATCTGTCCCAAATACCAGAGTAAGAGACATTTTCATATTTAATTTTACATATCTACAACACATAAAATCAAAACAAAAATAGTTTGCGAATCCCCACATCCCACAATACTTTTTGTAAATTTTTGAGGATTTTTGGAGGTTCGAAAACTGCCCCAAAAAATTAGAAAACAAGTCTCTGAAAACAGAACCAGTTTATGTTTTTCAAAACTTAAAAGTGTTTTGAGTCAAGAGTTAGATTCACGATTTTTTGCAAAATTCATTGGAATTGAAATATGATTTTAAAAACTTATCGAGTCTCAAACAAATTTTTAAAGCGACTAGATCAATCCTTGAGCATCGGTTCAAGAAGATTCATGGTAAAAAGAGTTCACTTACTCGCAATCGTCAAAGAGTCAAAAAAATTATAAAACTTTACTAGTTTTAGCAAACTAGCTGGCATTCTTGCGCAATTGTAGTTTTGGATTAAGTTTTGAATCTCTACGTGAGCTTTAAAACGAAATTCACATCAACTTATTTGGCACGCCCGGTGGGACTTCCCGGTCTTACATCGTCGCATTAAGCCAAGAGGCCGATGCGGTTGAATCTTACTAATCCCATGACAAACAATCGGGGGCTCATAGGAGATCCCATCATTCATTAAATGTTTAGATGACGTTTAAATTTGAAGATGAGGAATGAGTACCCGAATCCTTCACCATTAAGGATAGGAAGGTCCTCTAACAGTTGCTAAGGGGCCAAATCAAAGAAAGAAGAACACTCACTATCCGATTTTCTACCTTCTGATTATCAAATAGATAATGATGATGAAATATTGAGTTTTCATTGGTATGACGAAAATGGGGACCCTCGAGATCCCATCTCCAACTCTTTTCTATTTGAGCTTACAAGAAAAAGAGGGATTCCCCTAAATGGGTTTACTGGTTCTCCCATTCTCTTAAGGGGAATGCATCGAAGTGACCAACATCCGAATAGAGCCGAGTTCGGTCGGACCCTCTAAGTCTTCCGGACAAAAATCTTTTGAAAAAAATTTAAAAAGTGATTTTTTAAAAAAAAGACAAGACACCAATGTAGGACAACCACTCACGAAAGTCCTAGAAATTTTGTTAGCACAAGGTTTAGTGATTCTTCTGACAATTCCCGAAGGGGTACCCCCTAAAGTGAAAATCTTGAATGACTTTTGGAAGTATCATAGGCTCAAAGGTCATGATACAAATAAATGTTTTTTCTTTAAAAATAAAATCAAGGACTTGATAGAGCAGGGTAGGCTCCACATCTCGGAGGGATCAGAGCCTCTCAAGCCATTTTTAAAGAGCCATTCCCAAAGCACGAGTGGGAAGGACATAGAGGTATGTCTTCATCCAATTCAAAATTATGGGATTGAACATGCATTGCATACGACTCACACTACTTGCCACACACCACTCTCTCTCATAATAAAAAAAGATAAACAAGTAGTGATCTGAGGAGCGCTTAGTGTCCCGCACCCAGTTAGAGCCTTTGTAGAGATTCGAGGTGTTGGCATTAAATTATAACTAAGTTAGGATCGAGCCCTAGGGAGAGTGTAGGGGAGGTGACTAGATCTACAATGATCTATCAACCCCCATACTTAGCTAAACAAGCTAGCAAGGAGGTGGTCGGTTGGCCCGACCCCAAAAAGGCAGCCTCCCTAATGCATATCATGGCATTGACAAGGGTAAAAGTATAGTGTTAACCCCATATGATTTAGAACTAGATCTTTCAAAACTTCCCATAAACATGTCTATCTTAGAGTTGATATAAACCTCACCTAAGCATAGACAAGTCTTAGAGGAAATCTTAGAAAAAGTCAAGGATAATATCACCATAACTCCTGAATCCCTATCCTTCTTGGTCTCACCCATCTTTGTCAAGGCCTCAATTGTATTTACCGAGAACGACTTAGAAAAACCCGATACAACCCATAACCAAGCTTTGCACATAGAGGTGGTATTTAATCACCACACTCTCAACAAGTGCTTGGTTGATGGGGGAGGATGTTAAATATTCTCCCTCTCCATGTGGCCTTCAAAATAGGAGTACCCATATCCAAGCTTGAACCGAGTCCAATTGTCATCACAGGATACGATGACAACTCATCCCACCCCTTAGGCTCCATAGGTTTTTTAAAATCCCACCCCTAAGCTTCAAACTGCTGTCTCTGATTTGGAAATAGAATATTCAGAAGAAATTGACACCTTATATTTATATCAAGTATCGTGTTGCTGGTGGCATAAGGAATGATTTCTTGACTATAGCCACAACAAGACCAGAGCCATTGTTTGGTGATATTGCTATCGCTGTACATCCATAGGATGACCGTATATTATGTACATTTATAGGCAAGCTATTGTCCCATGACATTTGGGCGTCATGTCCCAATAGTCTCTGATCGATACGTTGACAAAGAGTTTGGAACTTGAGTATTAAAGATAAGCCCTGAACATGATCATAATGACTATGCTCTTGCAAGAAAACTTGGTCCGCCGATACTTAATGTAATGAACAAGGATGGAACCTTGAATGGGGTCACGGGAATTTACTGTGGTCTTGATCGGTCTGAAGCTCACAAAAAGTTATGGTCTGATCTTGAAAAAGCAGGTCTTTTGTCAAGAATGAACCGTATATTTTAAGGGTACCACATTCTCAGCGTGGTGGAGAGGTGGTAGAATGGCTTGTCACTAAGCAATGGTTTGTAGTTATGGAACCAATGGCTGAGAAGGCTCTTAATATGCTATGGAGAAGGAAGATTTCTCCATCATCCCTGAAGGATTGAAAAGATATACAACCATTGGTTGTCAAATATTAAAGATTGATTCATAAGCACACAGTTGTGGTGGGGACATCGGATACCTTTTTCGTATATTGAAGGTAAAGACGGTGAAGAAGATTATATTGTTGCAAGGAATGCAGAAGAAGCACTTGAAAAGGCATTTCAAAGATTGAATTTGAAGGACAAGAATTGCTGCCCTGAAGAAGAAAGCAATTAATGCATCTACCAAATTCAAACATTCCTTGGGAAGAAAAGTGGTAGAAGAAAGAGTGATAGTCGATCAAGTCATCTCTATTGAAGATATCCGAGATGTCGAGGAGTTGGAGGCCGTGGATGCCTTTCAACAAGCCTTGATTATGGAAGAGTTGCTTCCTTCAAAGTACGATGATTATCATATGATGTTGAGATTTCTAAAAGCAATGGAAGTTGTAGTAAGGAGGGCTGCTGAGAGACGAATAAACATGTAGGTTGATGAAAGATTATTGCAGCCATGAAGGTTGCCTAGGTTTGCAGTCAAGATGACTGTTGAAGTGATTTTGCAGCCAATAAGGTTGCCGGAAGTTTGCAGCCATGAAGGTTGTTGGAAAAGTGTTGCAGTTAGGAAGGTCACTTTAAAGTGAACAACCAAGAAGGCTGAAGAAAATGGTGTAGAGCCGGAAAGGCTGAAGAAGAAAGTAAGAGAGATCGTTCAATTCCATCTTCTATTTTCGTTCTTGAAAAGAAGAAAGAGTGAGAGGCGTCCAATTCCATATTTTGATGTTTGAGAAGAAGAAAATAAGAGTGGGCGGCTGCATCAAGAATAACCAGCTGAAAGTCCATCATCTTTGAAGTTTGCTATGGCAGTGTTACCAAAAGAGGTGAATAGTGTTGTTGCCCAATCATAACATGAACAAAAGAAACCAACAACCTTAGAAAGTCTGAGGTCGCGTGTGTGGTGGAATAAGACTGCTTGCTGGAAGTAACTCGTTTTTCGTTCACAGTGAGAATTGAAATATGCTCTTGAGTTGATTAAGCAATGTTCTTGCTTTTACTTTGTTCATTTTGCAAGTTTGGAGTTTGAAGTATCTCACTCCCAACTTGAAGGAGGTGTTGAAGAATATGATAATTTAGTATTTTTAGTAATTTTGCAGGTGTTAGGTATTATTGTAATAGTCCTTATCACTAAGGGCATTTTAGTCATTTTATGTTTAATAGTCCACTATATATGTTCTGGACAACTTGTATTAGGTGAAGGATTCTTGTTAATAGAGAGAGAGAAAGAGGGGGGACTCCATTGGAGGGCCAGCCCCCTCCTCTAATCTCCACCATTTTTCCTTCATATTCTTTTTCATTTTTTCTCATGATTCGCTGCGTTTCCGTGCGAATTTCAACAACCCCCACCCCCCCCAAGAGGCTGTTTCCCAGGAGGCTGTGTGTGTGTTAGCCTTCAGCCTCTCTTCGTTACCCTACCCAAAATCATATGCTGTTTCATGAAGGTTTTTGAGTATCTTCTAATCGTAATTTCTAGGGTACCTATGATGGTATTCAATACATTAATCTACAATGCCTGTTGAAATTTTTCAGACAAAATGTTGAGGCCGGCAATAGGAAAAGTTTTCAAACATGCACACACAGTATCAAACTTTGTACACGTGCATGCTTGTTGACATGTGCTTGTCTAGGAGGTGTTGAAAACTGACAATCCTATAGTTCCTAAAACCAAACTACATTAATCACATTTGTAAGGTCATATTTAAGAAGGGGAAAATGCTGTACTATGCAGATCTTTGAGTAGTCTGCTAGTACTTTTGAGTTGCTTTCCTTAAAAAGATGCATACATACAGCCACTAAACTCTATTTCCGACGCCAGTGGATAGTGATAATTCTTTTAACTGATATGTAACAGAGAGGGCCAAGTGAATTATGGCTTTTTTGTGCTTAGAGAAGAAGTAGAAGTCATGGTTGGCCACTCTTATATTAAACAACAGAAACTAATGCCTGCAAAAATTCTGCTTGTAGTTTGCAAGTTTGGCTTTTCTGATACATTTCTTGTATTTCTTCTCGACACGCAAAAAGAGGAAACTTCAGGGATACATTGATAACCTTTAGCTCTCATATTATTGTAGGTGTAGTAAAGAACGAAACGAAGGTAACTTTCCATACTGCTGGTATCTTGCACATACCATTTTCGCTGTTCCTTGTATATGGGCTATGTCAAATTCTTCCATAAAGTCTGCTTCTGAAACCATGCAAAAAATAACTTAAAAGGCTATCCACATTTGAAGCTGTAGGACCTTTCATTTCTTTTTCTTCTTGAGATCATGGGTATGTCAAGTGACCCTCCAATTGGCATGCCTATATCTGCTGAGCCTTTAGTTCCTTTGTGAATGCATGGTGATAAATCTTTTAACAGAGCAGAGAGGGCCAAGGAGTTATGGCTTTTTGTGCTTAGAGCTAAAGATGGAAGTCATGGTTGGCCACTCTTATATTAAAATGACAGAAATTAATGCTTGCAAATGTTCCTACTTGTACTTGTAGTTTGCAAGTTTGGCTTTTCTGATATATTTTTTGTATTCCATCTTCACATGCTGCGAAAGGGAACTTTCAGGTTGTACACTGATATCCCTTAACTTTTACATTGATGTGGGCGTTGGAATGAAAGAAAAAGGGTGAGCTGCCAGGGTGTTTACCCACCCATTTTCCTGTACATGGACAATGTGAAACTCATCCATGAAGTCTGCCTTGAATATCATGGAACATAATAGCAAAAACCGTTTATATTTGTAGCTGTTCGACTCCACTGAGTGCTTTTTTCTTGGGAAATGGGCACATTTCCTGAACTTCCAACCATCACCCTGAGTTTAGGGTGAGGATAGGATTTTTTGAATCAGTCTGTGTTTGCTGAAGCTGAGTTTGGGATACAATTATGTGTGGCATTTGTGATATGTGCAATCATATGGAGAATGATACATATTGATATGCGTGGCATCTGTGATAAACCTTCACCATGACATGCTTGCAAACCTTTTCCCATCTTTGTGTTTTTTAAAATTCAAGGATAATGGTTCTTTTTGGATTTTATTTATTTCTTCCTACTAGTACTAAGACAATTTATCCTCTTCCTGGGTTCCATCTAGGCTTCCTAGGGGCTTGACATTCAGCGTTACCTAACAATTTGACTATTTAGTGTGCCAACTTTCAATGGTGTGATCAACACTCCTCTCAGTAGCACATCTTAAATGAGACCAGTTCTTGTTGGGCAATAATAGTGAAATTTTGGTATTTATTGTTTTAACTTTATGCTCAATTTGCTTTTGTTTCTCCATAATGACGTTTTATACCTCTTACTAGTTGCATTTTCCTCATATTTCTTCCAGGCACTTTTTTGGCAACAGACCAACTTCTATGGTGTTGACCTCACTCCCTTGTATGGGTCTGCGTTCAAGGGATACTTTGCTCAGGTGGCTTGCTTTTGTTATGCTTCTCTAATATCTAGTTCTGATCATATTAATTTTGATTCTTTGGCTGTGGTGTTTCTGTAACTCTTGTTGCTTTCAAGCGTTGGTTTTGCTTGTGAAATGAGTGACTTGAAGAGATTGGCACAATGATTTTCTCTTTTTATTCTTTTTCCAATTATAACGTGCTGAGATAAATATTACTGTAGTTAGAAACAGAAATTTGTTAGTTCTTTTCATGGGTACCAGGGGCCTTTTTTAATGGTGCCATTAACATTTTCTCATAAACTAATTTAGTCGAACTATCCATCTTATTCTTTTGTTATAAAGCTTTGTCTCAAGTCCAAATGAAATAATACTGCAGCATGATATAAGATTCACTTTTGTTTGACATTGTTGTTGACTCATTGTTTTATTTTATGTCAACGTGTGCACTATTGGTCAAATAAACTGAGTGAGCCATCAAAATATATGAAGCTTATAAGCTTTTAGCATAGGGTTACATTAGGTAGCCATCAACCAACTTAAGACTTTGTCGAATCTTTTATCATGGGATGTGATTCATTTAGCACAAATGCGCTGGATTCCATCAGAACTCCAGTCCAAGGTTACTGTGCTTGGGCGAGAGTAATACAGAAAAAATGGGTGACTTCCTGGGGAGTCCTGATGTTGCTAGCTGACCTATAAAAAGGTAATCAGTTTTGTATAACTGGCCCAGAGAAAAATAATTGGCTATATTTTGGCTCTGTTTAACTTGGATGGTTTGCGGAAGAAGGGACCTAAGGATATATTTTCTAGGTTTGGATAGTATATTAAGGGTACCGATTTTCTAGAGGAAATTTCTTTGACTTGAAGATAGAAAACACAGCAGTTCTCTCCCACAACGACTTTCCTTGAACTCAGAGGGTACACAACGACTTCTTAGGAGGTCCAACATACCATTAGCATTATTACTCGAGTATACTTCAGTTCTCACTGGATCGAGTGCATCAAAATTGCAAACTATTCACCCACAAAATGTCCAACCAATTTTTATGCTAGTTTTTGGCTTCCTAACCTTTTGTTCCATGCATATATCATTTTATATTCTACGACTTCACACTATGATAGATTCTGAAATAAATGTACTTATTATGCATTTTCTTGCTCCCAGCATCCGCTGCAAATTTTATTTCTTCTATTCTCTTTTTCTGTATTCTGTTTTCAGTCTTTTGGATGACCAAATGAGGTTGAAGATTGCACATCATCTTGTATAACATGGTTATCAAAATGGCTGTATAACCATGCCGTGTTTGTTTCCTTGTATATGTGTGTGTGGATGCTCACTTATGCTTTGATCATAGATTGCTTAACCTCCATTGTCTTTACATGTCAGCTGTTCTGTATAGTTCATGTTATGGATGTTAGTAACAGATTTTGTTGTTATATGTTGCAAAACTGGAAACAAACGATATACTACTGTAATTTGGACGGTACATATACTATTTCATTCTCCAGTTAGTTTTACATGGTACCCTCTTGTTATTCACTTATTTGTCACTATACATCTGTCTTGTGCTTAAATTCTAGATTTTCAGATCATGACCTATGGACTTTATTTCTTGTTATTACAGCCTGTAGTTGATGCATTTGATCCAAGACTCCTGATTTCTCCAGCCATTTGCCACACTTTGGACTTTTCATGTATTAAGGTAGAATGCTTCGTTCTATAGTGCTTGAATGTACTTCTGGAAGATAGTGAGGTGTGAGTGTGACTGTGTGGTCTTTAACATCCTCCTGCTTCTGTCTTTGTTTTTTCCGTGTTGCTTGTTTAGGAGGAGGAACTCTATGAAATTGACATCCCATTTAGTTTCATAGCATCTACCTCCGCAAGGGTTCACGGTCTTGCATGTTGGTTCGATGTGCTATTTGATGGAAGGTATGTGCTTCTGATTGTGAGTTACTTTAGATACTTCACTTTAATGCGTTCAAACTTACTCTTCTAAAGCTTCTAATTTAATCAAAAAATAAATCCTCATTGATTTACATTTGTCATTTAAACTTGTCATATTGTGTTGGTAATTCTCAACTTATCCTATGATACTTGTGCCTGTATGAATATTTCTGTCTGTGTCAAGAAATGGTTTCTTTTATCCTTTTCATTGTGACAAGAGCTTCAATGATAATTGTGTTGTAAAATTATTAGTTCAGTTGCCTACGCCTAGTTCATTTAATCATAAGAGCTTTGTTACTGAACTGAAGTTCTAAATTGGTATTGCGGCTGTTTGTTTTACTAGCATTAGATGTACAACTTGTTAAAGGGCAAAATATCATGATGCCCATTTTGCTTGTGGTCTGCCTCCCAAGGTGGAAAGGCAAAGTGGGACATGTATCTGTTGGGTGCATTATTGTGCAAAATATTGCAACCCATGGTAAAAGATGTGATAAAAGGTTTACATTGGCTACTTAGTGTAACCCATCCTACCTGTGTTTGGGCTTCTGATCTGCTATGTAATTTCAAAGTTTGGTTATATGGTGTGGGTTAAGGTTATATATGGACGATACAGTATACGCATAAGATTACCAACTGTGTCATACACTCGCCGACGTGCACAATCGATGATTTTTGTAACTTGTATGTCTGTCCTCTCAACGTCAATCTTGACTCACGTTTGCTTATCTTGTCCACCTAGGTCCAGTCTTTAGTCAATTATTCTTTTCTGCTCTATCATTGTAGTTTCTTTGAGAGGTGGCTGACGACTGCTCCGGGGGCACCAACAACACATTGGTACCAATTACGTTGTGTGCTTTCCCAGCCACTGTATGTGATGGCTGGACAAGAGATTACTGGGCAGCTTCACATGGTTGCGCACAATGCTCAGAGCTATATATTGCATCTTACCATGACAAGTATGCTTGTTTCAGGTCCCATCCTCGTGATCTTTTGCTATCATGTACTTTATATTCTAATTTTTACCCATCACTTGTTGTAGCGAAAACGTGGGGTGTTGGTGCCGAGCAAGGAGGTATAATTCAGACGTCATTTGGTAAGTTCGACCTGAAGGAACCATACTATCGAATGTCGCAGCCGCAGACATACGCATGTGCTCAAGACCAACAGCCTCTTCAACTGATGCAGATGCAGGTAAGCTTCGTTCCTGGGGACCTAATATTTTCAGATTAAGGTTACTTTAGCATTATCTATGTGTTTCTGTCTTCAGCAGGAAACAACAATGGCATCACAAGATGTCAGCAGCCCTGGCATCATGCAACAATCAGCTCAGACATCTTTCCTTCAAAGATAACATAAGACAGACATGCTGAACTGACGAAATTTCCTTTTGGGCAAGGTCAAACTACCATGGGCATGACGTTACGTGTCTCTATTATGTCATTCACCTTGTTGTTTGCCTTTCATTGTACTATAATTGATGATTGATTGTGGCAGCAATATGAGTTCTGTCCTAGTAAACTTGGTTCCATACGATGTGGCCAAATTTCAGTTTTTCTCAATGAAGTTTGGCTGCAAAAGAAATTAAATCGTGTATTTCTGAAGTGCTGAATAAATTCTGACTTTGTATTCTGAGGAATAGGTAGGAATATATCTATGATGGTACTGTTGTCCAGTGATTCTTTTGTTAGACTTGTAGACACGCTTCGTTGGACTGAGGAGCCTTTTGAAGTTGCGACTTTGTGGCAAGCACGTTTTGGTTATCTTCTTGCTTGATCAAAAACATGTATTAGCAATTTGTTGAAGATGATATTTAATTCCTTCCATCTATGGATTAAAAATGCCACAGCTTGCCGGAAATCGTGTCTTCACCTGTCCATTAAATCTGTGAATTGACTATCCTTCACCTTTGACGGATGTTTGGGCACATCCCTGACACCAGCTTTTCAACTCTGATGATACGTCGAACTTTGTTAGCGTTTCTCCCGTGCCTACATGATTCACCAACCTAATGTTTATAATTGTCTCTCACACGGTATCTAATGTTTCTACCTATATCAGTGTTTAACTAGTTTTGGTTCAAGCGAGTTATGTTTGATGAACGTGGTTATTCTGAATTCCACCAAATGCCGATCGCGTGAAGAGGTGACAAGGATCTTATGCGTTTCATGTAGTCTTGCTTTAGTCTGCGAATGTTACGTTGATTAGTTCTTTCCCTCTAAAGTAACTTCACGTGACACACAGATAGCTAACATGGCAATGGGGTCGATTCACAAGTTGGAGGTTTTGGGTTCGATATCGTGGGGGTGCCACTGAAGTTAGACTTCCCCATGGAAGTGAAAACGCGTTATTTTGTACGACGAACACCGGTTTCTGCCGAAAGCTCATGCCCGTGTTGAGAGATTTACTGTAGAATACCCGTTCCCTTCATTATTGCTGTTTAAATAGGGATGGCCAGTGGAACAAAAGCTGCCACTCCAATTTTGCAATGAACAAGAACGAAAGACTTGTCATTGTGGCATGTGTGTGTGCACGTGCGTGCGTGTGATAAACCTCAAGTGTATATAGAATGTATTCGATATAAAAGACAGTCTCTGGAGGTTAATGGCAGGACCGAGTGAGGATCAATTTCGCTCCCCCTATTCGTGCAAATGTGACACAGTGGCCAACTAAATCAATACTTTCCGAATCCTAATCCTGTAAAACTTCTGGCTTTTAGACTCCATGGCGCCACCCATATCCAGGAGCTTAGTCGACAACAAGGTCGCATGGGATAATGTCATTCGTAGCAAAACTGGAATTGTTCGGAGCCTCTAAGAAACGTATATCCAAATGTAGAAGGGAAATTAAAGGGCAATTGCCTTTTTATTCATTCATTCATTTATTTTTCTTTAAAGCGGGGAGGCCGGAGACAGATGCGCATCAAACTCATGGCCTTTAACTTGTAAGTGGATCCCTTGGCAAAGTGAGCTTTTGTTCTTTGTGCAGTTGTGTTTTGCTTTCTTTAAAGGAAAAGTTATGCCTATGGCTAACTTTCTATAGTGTACAAGGATTCCATGTATTGCATGATAGACGATTATTATCAAAAGCAAAGGCTAGTCTTCTCAACTTGGGAAGACGAATGTTTCATGAACCCGTGCAATGCAAAATAGAAAATCACATGCCCTCCGTGCTATGAATTCAATGCAAAGCCAGCCAACAGGCACGCAACTCTGACTAAAGGAAGAGCAGTAGAACCAGGGCAAGCTTGTGGAGAAGGCAGGCAGGCCACAATATGGGTGATCAGCAACAGCCATTGCTGAAGAGGAAGTCTCTCCTGCGATGCATCTCCCATGCAAGAGATGAGCTGCGTAGTTTCAGATCTTGCCTCAGATGGATGTGCGTGGATCAATCCGGTCCCTCTTGAGCCTTCTTCCCTTGGGTCGTCTTTCTCTTCCTTGCATTTGGCGTCCCTATGCTCTCCCATTTCATCCTCTTATGTACGGAATGCGATGCCCGACACCAGAGGCCTTCCAATTTCTTGGTTCAGATCTGCCTCACCGCGATCTCAACACTTTCCTTCGTTTGTCTCTGTTCCTTCGTTCGGAAACACGATCTTCGCCGGTTCCTCTTCCTCGACAAGCTGTGTGACGAAATCGAAAAGGTTCGATTGGAGTACTCCGAACAATTAAATGTAAGAGATGATTGAAAATCTTCCTTTTTTTTAATAATTTATTTACCACACGGTAAACATGAGTAATGATTGGTAACAACTTGTCACATCTCTGGTGGACCTATTGATGATCTTTCTTCTTATTTACCTTTTTCCTAATAATTTATTTATCCCGCGGTCGGAATATTTAAAATTAAAAAATCATGAGCTCGCCTGAATTTCACTCAACTGGACTTGTCCTCAACAAAGAACATTTTTCTAGGTTCCCAACCGTATCATATCATTCATTTTCTTCTTTTTTTAATAACTTGCGATCAATTCTTTTGGTAATTAATTCTTCTTCTCTTTATAAACGAAACGAAAACCGAGACTTCTCCTAATTCTATGATTTTCAAAGATATCGTCAACAGTAAAAATAATTTGGTCAATATTTGATGAGTTTTTGTTTTGATTGGTTGTCAGAGTTCATTCAGGTTACTGGCATGCGTTGTTCTTGTTTCATTCCTGAGATATGGTGGTATGCTTATGGATCAGCAAGGCTCCCTTTCAATGAAAATGTTTACATTAGCGATGCCCATGGGTCTTCGGGATTAAACGTTGCACCCGCCCCACACCCACTCTCTTATAACCCGTCCTGCTATGCTTTGCCCTACTTCACCCTTTAAAAAACACGTTTTTAAAAGAAAAATAAGTTGATATCATATATATTTACATAAAACACAAAATCTATTTTATGGTATTCCATATTATTAAATCATAAGCGTGTATATATTTATATTTATACAATATATATGCATATATATATATATATAACGGAATGGGTTTTCCTTACCCTGCCCCGCCCCACTTGTGGTCTTCTCTAATTTGTATGACCCTGTTGCGTGTTTGGGGTTTCCCCTTGAGAACCAGCGCTCTAACCACCGGGGCGGGTAGAGATTGCGATCTCTAGTTGAGTTACAATGAGCTCACTTCGGTCTGAATCCCTGTTCAACTTACCAAGCCTAACCTAACCAGACACATGAATCCAACCTTTTTCGATCATGTTAATCAGGGTTTGGTCACAACTAAATAGATCCATTTTCTCGGGTCAGGTCAGGCTGGTAAATCAAACAAAAGCATGGGACCAAGTACGAGTAACAAAAGTTTGTACCGGACCCGTATACATTGGAAGGTTTATTTTGGGATGATTTAGATTTCTATAGGATGTGATTATAGTTCTTCCCCATTTAAGACTCCATATGATTTATATGAAACGGAGCAATTTGGTACTGGAATCATATAATGGGATCAAATCTGGGTCGGCATTGGGCCTGATATATATATATATATATATATATATATATATATATATATATATATATAGAGAGAGAGAGAGAGAGAGAGAGAGAGAGAGAGAGATGACTGTTACCACCAAAAACTTATTTTGGCGTTGGAATTTGGTTTGATGATTGTTTGAAGTAACTTTTTTGACAGATATATTTATACATCTTTCCTTTTTATGCTTAATGTCGCATTGCATTCGCTTTGTTGGTAGGGAAACTTAAATTAAGATACCATTTAAATTAAAAAGCAAATGTATACAAATTGCAAAGCATCAATGAAGTTACATGGTTCAGAGTATTTGGCAATGATATGAGCAACACGCGATGCTCTCGTTGAGGGTGCCTCAAAGCCATCTCAGACAAGGGCAACAGCGAGTTCCCATTGCATGGGAAAGGTATGTATCCCATACCCCCTACCCAGCAATGGACTTCATTGTCATACCCACATACCAGGCTGTAGCAACACGCTACCCAGTCCCCATCTGTCTGAACTTTTGAAAAGTGGCAATGGAAATGGGTCGGTTTAGGTCGGTGCAGGTTTGCACCCCACCCACATCCGCCCTCACTTCTGTTAGAACCCCTCCTCAAGCTTTGTGTGTGTGTTTAGTTTTATGTAATAATTGTTAGCTTCATAAACAATGAAGAACAACATCAGTTTGAATACAATAAACAATTGGTAAGAAAAGCCATTGAAGGATAATCGACCTCTCTATCCAGTTGCAGTCGGCCAGCTGACCCCCCCCCCCACCATTGGGGTTGGGCCCTAAACAGGTCCTTGGCGGGTGCGACTCCATACCGACAACTCAAACCTGGATTGACCCAGATGAAGAATTTGAGAAGCCCCCTGACGAAGACAGCAGGAGCTTAGTGAGCCCTCGAGACATTCTCCCCGACTTGCCCCTTTCACTCCTAAGCCCGCTCACATGTATGGTGTACCCACACACTACCACCACCATTATTATTCAACGGAGACCTCAAGGCGAGGCTCCTTGTTACTCGACGTGTCAGTACGTCGCCACGTGGCAGAAAAAGAAGCGCATGCTTGACTTTGAGAATCAAAAGCTGATTTCATCTGTTTTCGTTCCTCCAACTCAACTGCCCTGTCGGTGAAGGAAAAGCAAGTAAATGGGTTTTTCAAATTCATTGGGAGAAGCCACACGAACCAACATGAAGAACACCCCCTCCAGGCCAATATGAACCACTAGAAGCTCAGCAACCCATGTGACCTCTCATCCACATATCACATCAAACATTACACTGCCCATCTTCCCCCTCTCCATCCCCTCTGGCTGCCTTTGCATCTCCTTTCCCTCTTGCTTGCACGAATGAATCATGGTGATCCATAGCAAGATTTTAACGCCTTGAACAACTCTCTCCTTTCTTCATCGTCTACCTCTTATCCATCATCAGATCCGTTTGCGAGTGTTCGCCAAGCAGCAGCTTCAGCTGAACCATGTCTGCGTGGGAGTATGAAGAAGCTGAGCAGGTCGGAAGCCGAGATTACAACAACGGCCTGTTGAGTCTCACCAAACATGGTCTGAAGATCGATGGATTCCAGAGGAGAGACCAATCTTGGTACTCCTTTTCATAAATTTAGCTTCTGAGTTTTCTTTAACGTCTAAATACATAAGCAAGAATTGCAAGCATCTATTCTGAAAGCTTGCGGCACTAACCACAGTTTATATCTGAATTTTGGCATTGGTGAAGGTATGTTGCCACTGACATTCCAAGTGATCCGCTGGTTCAAGTGGGAGGCATCAACTTCCACCTTCACAAGGTGCGTATGTGTTACCGTTGTTAGTGGTAGCTATTGTCTCGGTATCATGGTACCAGAGAGGGAGGCTAAGAGAATGATTGGTTGTAATGAATAATGATGAACCAACATGCAGTATCCACTATTGTCTCGAAGTGGAAAGCTGAACAGAATCATGTATGATTCTCCGAGACCTTGACTTGAATAAGATAGTCATGGATGATCTACCTGGTGGGCCTATGAGGCTTTTGAACTTGCAATAAAGTTCTGCTATGGAATTGCTGTTGATTTAACAGCAGGCAATATCTCTGGCCTAAGATGTGCTGCTGAGTACCTTGAAATGACTGAGGACCTAGAAGGCAACCTTATATTCAAGACAGAAGCCTTTCTCAGCTATGTGGTTTTCTCTTCATGGAGAGACTCCATAGTAGTGTTGAAAAGCTGTGAGAAGCTCTCACCATGGGCTGAGAACCTTCAAATTGTTCGAAGATGCAGTGAGTCCATAGCTTGGAAAGCTTGTGCTAATCAAAAGGAATAAAGTGGCCATATACTGGAAGACCCCAAAGTTTCAAGCCCAAAATGGAATGACATGAAGGATTCAAGTCCTACTAGGAATCAGCAGGTCCCTTCTGATTGGTGGTTTGAAGATGTTTCAATCCTTAGGATTGATCACTTTGTTAAGTCATTACTGCCATTAAGGTAAAGGGTATGAGGTTTGAATTGATTGGTGCTGGAATAATGCATTATGCAACTAAGTGGCTACCAGGATTGATAAATGACACAGCAATCCCAGGAGATGAAGCAAGCAACTGCGGTAACAGTAACAGTAGTAGTAGTAGTGGTGGTGGTAGCTGTAAAGGTGGACTTCATATGATTGTGGCTGGAACTAGAGATGACACTTCAAGTCTTCAAGCTAAAGATAAAAGGATGATCATTGAGAGCCTCATCAGCATAAGTCCACCACAGAAGGACAGTGTCTCATGCAGCTTCCTTCTTAGGCTTCTGAGAATGGCAAACATGTTAAAGTTGCACCTGCATTAATTACTGAATTAGAGAAGAGGGTGGGAATGCAGTTTGAGCAAGCCAAACTCTCGGACCTCCTGATCCCTTGCTACAACAAGGGTGAAACCGTCTACGACATTGACCTCGTCCAGAGGCTGCTTGAGCACTTCCTTGTACAGGAGCAGACTGAGCACTCCAGCCCCGGCAACCATTCCTTTAATGAGAAGCATGGTGGCTACGAAGCTGCCCCAATTCCGCACCCAGCTGGAAGCAATGCCAAGATAAAGGTTACAAGGCTTGTGGATAGCTATCTAACAGAGGTGTCCAGAGACAAGAACCTGTCCTTAACCAAATTTATGGTGTTAGCAGAAGCCTTGCCAGAATCGGCAAGGAGTTGTGATGATGGACTCTATAGAGCCATCGACTCCTATCTTAAGGTATTCTCTTCTCCAAACTTACCCAAGCAACTATACAGTTTTTAGGAAACCATGAATTACTCTCCAATGTGCCATACATAGCTCCCATCAACACAGACAAAACACACGAATACCTGCACACACAGACACGCACAATGATCAAATTATATCTGAATCAATTCAAGATTTGCCATTCATTTTGCTATATTTAAATATGTTTAACTAATTGGATGAGGACAATCTCATTTAAGTCAGATCTCCGAAACTATTGCAAGTTACCAAGATCAATTCATTCACTGATCTGAAATCATCGGAGAAAAATTGCAACATCACATTTATAACCATGCGATTATAAAATATTTCTACTAAGCTATAGCCTTGCTGATGCACCAGGCGCATCCAATGCTGACAGAGCATGAAAGAAAGCGACTATGTCGGGTAATGGATTGCCAGAAGCTCTCAATCGATGCGTGCCTGCATGCTGCACAGAACGAGAGGTTACCACTGAGGGTTGTTGTTCAGGTACTCTTTTCAGAGCAAATTAAGATGAACAGTGCCCTGTCTGCAAGCTCCATGAAAGATGGCGTGGATTTGCACCATGTGCCCTCAGTCCCAACGAGAAGAAATCTTCTCGACGGCACACCACAATCTTTCCAAGAAGGGTGGGCTGCAGCAAAGAAGGACATCAACACCCTCAAATTTGAGCTCGATAGCATGAAGGCCAAGTACAGGGAACTTCAAACAGACATGGAGAACCTTCAAAAGCAATTTGAGAAGATGGCAAGACAAAAGCAATCATCGTCATCATCCTTGGGATGGGCAACTGGATGGAAGAAACTAGGCAAGTTGACCAAGACATCAGCCGCCAATGCACCTGAGAATGAAAGTCAGGTTCCCGTTCAAACCGATCAACCCAAAAAGACACTTCGGAGGTGGCGCAACTCTGTTTCCTGATTCTTGTTCCCATGCTGTAAAACCAACACGTATTTTCTATATTTGTTCAGTTTCTGTATAATGCATTATTTGGGCACTGGGTTGAGCTTTGGATGTCTCATGGAATAAAATTAGGCATTGATATCTCATAGCAAGAGCTGATGCTTCTGTATGGTGATCATCCACCAGAGGGGAAACATGTTCTCCCATCATTTGATTGAGAAGTTATCTCAGCTTACATGGCGTTCTTTCATAGAAGGTTTGTTTCATGGTTTTGTGGACCTATAGCCGCTTGAAGAAATTGTGGCATAAAAGGTTTGCTGATAGGCTTATAAAACCCCAGAACTTGCCTTTGTCAAATAATGTATTACCGCACCATTCAACTTCACTGAGCTCATTTAGGCGGATTCAATCTTATATATATATATATATATATATATATATATATATATATATATATATATATATATATATATATATATATATATATATATATATATATATGTCTCGTTGGTTATGTTAGTGGACTGCCTTCGACCTTTTGTGCTTGTTTGTGTGCGCGCACGCGTGTGTGAATGGAGAGAGAGGGGGGGAGGGGTTAGTTTCAGTATTGGATCAATGAACGTTGTTCCTTTTTTATTCTACAAACCTTTTTTGAAATGCCTATTCGTTCAGTCCTTTTTTATCGAAGCAGATAACAGGTTATTTTTTCTTTCTTAATGAGAAGGGAAAGCACGAGTTAGGTGGTTCGACTATTATGCCTACACGAGAAAACCAAATGATGAGAAAAACGGCTCATCTTAAATGTAAATCTGGGACAAAAAATGACTTCCTCACAGTGTATTTACTGATATTTCCCTTGTGATCGATTGGTGAACAGAACGCATATGGAAGTTGCGTTTATGGAAGGCAATCCAGTTCAAACTATGGAAAATACAAAAGGATTATGGGAGTTGTGTTTGTGGTGTTGGGGTTGGAGTGTTTGTTGTAGGAGTATTATTGTTTAGTCTTGTATGTGTTTGTTGGTGTTGGAGTGAAAGATTATATTCTCTCGGTACTCAACTTAATCTGGATAAATATTTTCACCGTTTAATTGACACGATCGATTTAGAGATTTTAATTAAAACTACTTGTATGCTTTTTATTTTATCACTTCAACCGCTCATTTCAAAGATCGAATAGTGAAAATGCTTATGCAAGATTATATATTATTATTATATATAAATATATACAAATATATGTATAGGAAAATTGGTGTAAGCGAGCTGGTTATAAGCAAAAGCAAGCTAGCACATCATCAATGGTGTGAATTTCAAAAGAACATCCATTAAAAAGGTGATTTTTTTTGTTGAACTTTTAAAAAAAGTAGATACAGAGTAAAAAAAAAGTATCTTTTTACAGTTCCTCACCATTCATTCGCTGAGGAGGAAAGGTGAGGAGGTAAGTGGGATACACCGGTTATGATATATTAGTTTATATACACCTGCTTCTCGTGTATGCTTCCGGTGAACATGGCTACCGGACTTATCAAATCTTGAACACGACCCGAATTTTGAATAGTTTCTTTGAGAAGCCAGACTTTAGAAAAATGTTTATTTCCAATAAATCAAAACGAATACAGGTCGAGACGGTTTGTGCTAAATGTCAAGTGGGCTCAGATTTAGGTTTGGTTCTAAACAAGACGAGATTTATATTTACTCAACATTGTTGAGGGCTGGTATCAGCCATATGCTAACTCAGATCAAACAGACAATGGTATCTAGCACCAGCAAGCAGCAAGCATATTCAACTCCCTATAGCTTCTGATACTTAGCAAACTATTAAATGTTCTCATTTATCGTAATTAATAAAACAAATTAATTCTAATAGCTGTCAATAGTGATGGTTGAATAGCTTATACAGGCAAAGTTAATTGCAACCAAGACTCTCTCTCTCAAACACACATGTGCGTGCATGCATGCACACACACATCATCATAATTATACAAGTGCATGTGCTACAGTAAGCCTGAAATTTAGAGGCTTTGTTTGAGCATGTGCTACCAAGAGAGTCTTTTATTGGGCTTCAATAATGTCTTCAACTATATCTACTTTTCTCCTCTGTTTTTCCCTCCTATATGCATTATATATAGGTAGGTTGGAGAAGTGCTATGCACCAAAAGGAACTAAAGACAGCATCCGCATAAATATGATCATTATTTTGTCTAACATTTTTTTTGGGGGGGGGAGGAATTCAAGAAGAGGCCGAAGCCTAACTCACACACTGGGAGTCGAACTCCCCATCAGCAGTAACAGCACAAGAGCACCCTGCCATTGAGCTAATGTTATTATGGGTGTATTTTGTCTAACATTTTGCTATTCATATAATATTTTTTTGATCTAGTGCACTATAGGGTTAAAGCTCTTCCAATACTGGCTTTCTCTGTTCACGAGATTTGAACCCCAGACCTTGCTTAAGGGAAACAAGTGTCAAACTGCTTGAGCCAACCAAGCCTTTGATTATATAAATACGTTTAAGAAAGCACATTTTTTTATCAAAAATATTTAAATTATTCTAAGAAGCTGTGAAAGAAGTGTTCTTCCGTCCAAGATAACTGACTTATCTTCGTATTTGGTTAGATATTTCAAACAATGATAGATGGAGGAGTTTTTTTGGGGGTGAGGCACACTTATATTTCAAGTCATGAATTTTTGACATTTCAAGTGATGCCCATGTCTCACCTCATCCTAAAGTAGGTCTGCCACTGTTCACTCCCATGCTACAGTAACATGTTTCATTCCCCTGGTGGTGCATATGTGTGTATGTGCATTAGGCTTCTGCCTCTGTTTTTAAAAAAAATCCAACCAGCTAATTTAAATGCTTACTATATTATGCATTGTTTTAATATTTGAGTGAGATTCTTGATGTGTATCTCCTCGTTGGGGATGGTAAACGAACAAAGATGTTTGTAGATTGGTTCGGTTCAGCTTGTTGCTGTCTGGTTTGTGCTCGACTTTTCTCTATGAAGCTCGCCCAAAAAGGAAATTAGTTCTTGAACTGTTCATCTTCTCATAATCTCGTGTAGATCTTTTTACACAGTTCGGATCTTCAGCTTCACAGTAGGTCATTTACAAGTGAACCGAGATTGCTTCGCTGGGCATTACCGAGATGTTCTGCTTCAATGTGAGCTCAAACAAACACAAACACGAACCAAGCTCAAATTGGGTCTTATAAATTAAGTAGCAGCTCACGAAGACAAGCAGTATTCCCAAAGAGAGTGTTTGACGGTGAGGGTGGCAGTTTTAGTTGTTAAATTACAGAATCGTATAATCTTACTTTTTTCTATTAGGTACGAAATTGTGATAATTGGACTCTCAAGGCATTTAATCGTACGCTCTCTAAATATGCCAAACACAAGCAGCGATTTGATTGGTTCATCGGCTAGTTTGGCAGATGTACGTGCTCCTCGTTACATAATCCACCTAGCTACTTGCTTAATCCCCTCAAGGGTGCTAAATTCTAGCTGGCAAATGAAGGAATTCAGTACTCTTAGAGGATGGAATAAACCACTACAAAAAGGAATCACTAAACAATTAACTTCTATAAAGAATTATTCCTTTCTACCATTAGAAAGCCAAGGACAAACAATTGGTCTTATATTAACACTTGATTGTATTAGAATAAGACAAGATGGCACCTTTGACCGGGATAGAAAAGCTAGGGTGAAGAATAGGAAAGGGTTCCCAACAAATTTAACAACCCTCTCTCCCTTCCTCATAAATCCTGTTCCTGTTCTAGAGAGAAATTGTGTGTGTTTGCGTGCGTGTGTGTGTGAGAGAGAAAGACAGACCAATTCTACAAAGTAGTGGATGAGAAAACAGATGAACACAAAAAGGAACTCCAACTCCTCTCTATTCCATGAGAGAGAGAGTCCGGTTTTCTAGTTCCTGCAATCTGGCGCTGCCTCCCATTAAACGGGAAAAGAGAGAGGAGAGAGAGAGAGTGAAACGTTCCTTGCGACAATCCATTTTCCATTTCTCAATCTTTTCGCCGCCTTCTCGATGTGGCAGCCGAGGGGAAAACCAGGTCGCCGGAGATTCCAGTTGGACACCTCGCTCTCCTTCTCCACCTTCAAGGACGTTCAGACCCTCTGCAGAGACGATTCCCCGCGAACAACCATCGTCGTCCACCGGACCGACCCCTCCCCACTTCGAATCTCGTCCTCCATCGCCCGCCAGAACTCCCTTCCGGCGTCATTCTCCATCACAAGCGAAGATGGAGACCACCCTCTTCCCGAGACGACCCCCGCAAAAGCCGGAGAGAAGAAGATTGTCCTCTACTTCACCAGCCTGAGGGTCGTGCGCAAGACTTTCGAGGATTGCCGAAGCGTCCAATCAATCCTAAAAGGGTTCCGAGTACCCGTCGACGAGCGAGATGTCTCCATGGACGCCGGATTCTTGCGCGAATTGGAATCGATTCTCGGCCGGAGACTAAGCCTCCCGAGGGTGTTTATTGGCGGCAGGTACGTCGGCGGCGCGGATGAAATACGGCAGCTTCATGAGTCTGGGGAGCTTAAGCGGCGGCTCGAGGGGTTGCCGGAGGCCGGCCCCGTCTGCGAGTGCTGTGGCGGCCTGAGGTTCGTCCTCTGCTCCGAGTGCGATGGTAGCCACAAGTGCTACACCGAGAACGGCGGCTTCAGATCTTGCTCCAATTGCAATGAGAATGGGTTGACCAGGTGCCCTCATTGTTGCTCCTAATCTTTGTGAATTTTAGATTCGAAACCAAAGAAAAAACGTAGTTTCTTTGTTTTAGATCAGCAATGGAAACTGCTGTTACAGTAATCTCCCTCTTTTCATCACAACCATAAAAATAAATTAACAAATAAAAAAAAAGAAATCATACCCCCTCTCTCTCTTTATATATTTATATATATATACGGTTAATTTTCATCTTTTTACTTGGAATATATATATATAAGACAGTGACATGATATGACATGATGATTTCTTGTATGAAATGGGTGATATAATGATGATGACATAACATGCATTGAGGCAACACAGCCAACGTGGGTTGGCTCACTTCTCCACAGGCATCTCTTTTCCGGGGAATCAAGAGGAATGAATGGCTCTGTGAGATTTCTTGGTTTTGGAATTAGGAATCTGCACCGATCAAAGGCATTGCCTGCTTAATTAAACAAAATAGCGTTAACAACAATAATAATAATTAAGTCTTTTCCTATACTATAAAGTATGGGGTCCATTACATGAATTCTCCGTGTTTTTTGGGATCACTGGTGTGGTAGCGGACTCACCTAGCCCATGATTCGGTCTGGCTGCTGCTCAAGTTCATGATCTCAAGCATAGGTAATTCGGAATTCATGAACTTGGTTGCATTTTCCTATGCGCAGTAGGAACCTGCATCATTTTCTTGCTTTGATGAAAGAAAATGTAAGGTAAATGGAGGCTTTTCTTACATTGGCATTGAATCACTTGGGGGAAACTCTACTGCTCCAGTGAATGGCAGAGGTTCAATTATGTGTAATGTAAGTGCAGGTGAGGCATTCATATGCTTTATTGAAGATCTGGAAGAGATTGTATCGATCTCCGTGTTTTTTGGGATCACTGGTGTGGTAGCGGACTCACCTAGCCCATGAATCGGTCTGGCTGCTGCTCAAGTTCATGATCTCAAGCATAGGTAATTTCGGAATTCATGAACTTGGTTACATTTTCCTATGCGCAGTAGGAACCTGCATCATCTTCTCGTCACTGAATAGTCTTACTGCAGACAAAAGAGTATACCATTTTGGTATGATCCCTTTATCATAGTTTGTATGCTTGTGCGTCACAGACTAAAGTGAGTGATGATGGATGGCACCCATTCATGCTTTTGCATCTATGGTCATGGATTCAGAGTTCACTATCATGACCACCCATCACCATCATGATGACATCAAAACGTTTGCAAGTTGAAAACCAGCTTCTGCGGTATCTATGGCCATGGCTTTAGTTTGAATTGTTATCGTCATGACAATCTCATCACCATCGTCATCTGCATCAATCAACATCATAGTCACTTATACATTTCTTGGCATACACCCGCCTATCGTCTTTAAAACTGGCACGTGAGAGGTCTTTCAGCGCGTGGGACAGAGAACCATGTGACGGCCTTCTGCGCACGTGGAAAGGAATCATGGCATGTGATCTCTTGAAATTGCTCACAATTTTTTAACGGTACGGGATTATAGTTAACGGATCTTTATCCGATCTGCAGAACTTTGTCCTGTTGTAATGCATCAACTAAGTAGAGATCTCAAACTGCACCTGGCCCGAGGGGCTGAGGTTGGCCGGCCGCGCAGGCCCCGGATTGCCTTGAGACCTCTAGAACGAATGAACCAAATGCACTAATAATCATAAGCGATGAAGGAGGAACCTCTAATACAACTTCATAATAAATTAACAATTGCATAGTCTCTCTGTGGAGTTACATGCCATTGCGATTGTGTTGCTAATACTGATCTAGAAAAGGCTTCTGATCGACGATTTAGTGGTGTATCTTCACTAATGGTATGTCTGGCTTAGCCCTTAAAATCGGACTTGCACGACAAACAAACTTCCGTTCTAACCCGGCGAACAAGCGATGACAATTGGATCCAATGAACCCCAATGAACATGGTGAAACATGGATGCATAGAAAACAAGCAAATTTTAACCGAGATTGTATACAGAGGACCCTAACCCAATCAGGAAACACAGTGCAACGAGTTCGTAGTAAACAAGCGAATTCAAATATTACAAACAGAAATATTTCATCCTATTAAAATTAATAGTTTTGAAATGATTAAAGATTCATGATTGCTTCCACAAAATACAATTGTAACTGAGATGGACAAGTAGTCGAAATAGGAAAGTACATGGAACTTACGCTGATAGACGTGCATGAGCAAGAAATGCCGACAAAGACACCGGTTTTCCCTTCTTGGGCTGACCGAGGAAATGCGCAAGATTCTTGGCCTCGAACCCATATGAAAAAATAAATGAATACTCTCATCTTCTTCACTAGAATACGACTGTGTCCAGCATCGTTCCCAGCGTCTGCACAATATTTAACGACATCAAGTTGGAAACGTGCTCTTCTAGATGTTTCTTGGCATCCTGCCGGCCAATGTTTGCTATCACAAGCTTTTCCGGTGGCAACTCATCTTCCTCCTGTACTGCTTTGTTCATTAGTTTTGGAATGTGTATCAAAATGCTGAAGTGTCAAACCATCAGTCCATTTCTTCTTGTGAAGGTTAAGCAACATCTTCTCCTCAAGTTCATTCTTCCTGTAATTAATGGCTATGGAATAGTAATGCCGGTTCAACCCATGGATCAATGCCTAAAGAGGACCAATAAAGACAGGTCAGAAGCAGTAAAAAAAAAAAGTGGAAAGTGCAAAATAACTGCTTCCAAAAAATAGTAATCAGATGGATGCCAGAAAAGAAAAAGGGCTTTGAGTAACACACTTGAATGGATGGTTTGTTTAGATGCCCCAGATTGGATGTTGTCTGCCTTGGTTCTTGACCAAGCATCATAGTCTGTGGATTGCAACCTTCCCCTTCACACTTTGGATCGGATCTACCACTACAGCAACAGCCCTTTGGTTCAAAGCTTCAAAGCTCTACAGGAGTACATCAAACAGATATAGAGAAAACCTCAGCCCACAGTTAAATAATCACAATGCAAGTAATCGCTGGTGTGAAACAGAAATAGAGGAAACCTCAAACATGTTTAAACGTAAAGAGTAGCCACTAAAGCGCGTACAACTTCATTTAATTCTTTCTTCACGCACTTATTTCAACAAAATACAACAGTTTAAGCTTTTCCAGGGCATATTTTTTCCATGAAATGAACCATTCAACTTTCCGTTGTCTGAAAAATAAAACTATAAAGTACATTTAAGTTGATAGAGCTTGTGACATAGCATTTCATCGTCAGATACAATGTGTGAGGATCTGGATTTCAGGAACCTGCTTTTAGAAGGAACCCACAAATGACACTAGATTCGTTTTGCTGCTTACCCCAGCTCGACCTCTCAGGAGTCATTGAGGCCATTGAGAAGAACGTTCAAGGTATCTCTCTCACTTTGGAGAGTAATGTTTTCTCATGGAGAAATCTGAATGTGGTGTTCTGGTTGCGCACTGTGTTCTTAATAGGATTTTCTCTGAAATGGATTCTTCATATGTCCTGTTCTTGAACTAGCATGCAGTCCCTCTTTGGCTTCTTGCAGTTCTTTATTTTACTTGGAGAGAGGGAGAGAGAGCATGGAGATGGAGACACAAAACTGCATCCGTTGTCCTCAAATCTGGAAGAAAAAGAACGAGAGGGGGGGGGAGAGCTCTACAACTTCATCCAGTGTGTGGAGTCCTGGGAGCGAAGGAACCTGAGAGATAGAGAGAGAGGGCCTTTCAGGCTGTAAAAATAGGTTTATATACGATGTCAGCCGTCTATTTACATTTCATCTGAATACCGTCTATCCAACGGAAAATGGAGATGTAAAAATTGGCACACATTGCATTCCCCAAAAGGAAAGTTTTAAATACCTAGGGTCAATTTTTCAAAGTGATGGAAGAATTGATGGAGATGTTACACATAGAATTAATGCTGGTTGGTTAAAATGGAGAGGAGCATCAGGTATTCTTTGTGATAAGAAGATACCATTAAAATTAAAAGGTAAATATTATAGAGCAGCAATTAGGCCTGCCATGTTTTATGGTTATGAGTGTTGGGCAGTTAATCATCAACATGTACAAAAGATGTCTGTGACAGAAATGAAGATGTTGAGATGGATGAGTGGTCATACAAGAAAAGACCGTATACATAATGAGGTTATTAGAAACAAATTAGGAGTGGCACCAATAGAGGATAAAATGAGAGAACATCGTTTAAGATGGTTTGGACATATAGAACGAAGATCAGAAAAAGAACCTGTAAGAAGGGTAGAAAAACTAGATTTGGAAAGTATTAAAAGAGGTAGAGGACGACCAAAAAGTGTTGGAAAGAAACAATAAAGAATGATCTAGCTTATTGGGAGTTAACTGCTAACATGGCACACGATAGGGATCTGTGGAAACAAAGAATCCATGTAGCCGACCCCGTCTAGTATGGGAAAAGGCTTAGTTGTTGTTGTTGTTGTTGTTGTACCGTCTATCCAACGGCTTTCATGGGTTCCTTGTGGTTCCCTATTATATATATTCCTTCTAATAGCCACAATGATGAGGCAGTCTTTCCAGCGCAATCACACATCCACCTCAACCTTTTCACTTTTACTATACATTTTTAAAAGTGATTAACAAAATTTACACATTGAACCCATGCACATCATAGTCATAGGCATTACATGATACATGAAAAGTGTGAGTAAAAGCTATTGGTCTAATCAAATCAAACATTAAGAATTTAAGACACCAAATTTAAGTTAATATACAAAATATACATGACAGAGCAAAGGTACAGCAGAATGGTGCTTCCAGACATGAAATGTATGAAAGCTGAAGAAACATGAAATCCATTTAAAATTTGTTGGGTAGTATTGATAAGAAAGAAACAAGTAGATGCCAACTTTTCCAAAATGAAGATAGTGGCAGTTATAGAATAAAAAACGAAGTACAGGGGCAGAGGCAACTACCTGTTGTGTGTTAATGTCCACTCCAGAAAGCCAACAACCAAAGCCAGGGTGAGAATGGTACCAACCAACAACCATCTCTGGCCTGCCCAAGCAAGACAAGAATAGCATGAGATAAATTTTCACAAAAAGGAATTATGTGAAAGTAATTCATGTACTGTAACCCCATGTACAAAAGAAAACTGACCAAGATAAATACATGCAGCCACATAATTCCATCAAAACATGAAAGACACAACAAAAGACATGAGCACTGACATGGAAACAGTGGAAAAGAGCACATCATAATCTCTGTGCGTTGCAACTGCTGAGAGATCAACTCAGAATGTTAATGTGCTGCCGACAGTCCTATCTTCGTCCGGAGTATCAATGAGAGAAGGACGATTCTCCAGTCAAACACGTTTTTCTTTGTTTCCTCACAGGGATGCCAAATGTAGCGGATAACTGCAGAGTGAAGCCCATTCATTGACATTATGCTAGTTACTGTGAATTTGCATAAGTTGGACCAGATAGACAAATAACTTCACCCAACGAAGGCTGCAAACTTCAATAGATTTTCTAGGAGAAGGCTCCACATCCAATTTAAATAAAAGTAATAATACTATGCTGCTGAGACACGTCCATTTCTGTCACATTTTCCAGAATTTAATGTGTGCAGCTCCTAAGAAGCTAGTACTCCAAACTATTCTTTTCGTATGGCGACCTTTTCTTTTCCTTTTGAGACCGCCTTTCCTTAAAACTCCTTAACTGAATACTTCAGCTACCCCTTTGAGTCCAGCAGTGGTAGGTCAAAGGTTCCCTGTCTCTAATACAGTAAATGGTTGCAGTCTGTATCTATTGTTTATCCAGAATAGCGATCTGTCTCCCTTCAGAAGTTTAATGTATATGTCCAATATGAAGACATTAGAAACCACTGGCCAACTGCATCTCCAAATCAATGGTCCAATTAGTTAATAATCCTCTGTATAGACAACATACCGCTGGAAAAATGTTCACTCTGAAACTAGCGAAAGCTTATTCATTGTTCAAATAAGTTGTGCGAAAAAAACAGAAGCGAAGGAACTAGTCTTATTTAAGCAGAAATTGGAAAAGTTAAGCCCTAAGATCACGTATCAAAGCCTAATATGTTAAATTCGTGGCGTTACTGTGGGAAAAGTGATCAAATTTTAGATTAGCACGCGTGTCCCTCAAGAAAAGCAGTATATGGTTTACAACAAGATGCTTTGCTGTGACAACCAAAGGTGGAACCAGTATAACATTTTCTTTGTTGCATAAGCTAAAACATCAAACCAAAGTTCATAAAAGCACACCTTTGGGCAAGAGAAGATGTCGCAAATGAATTGGTGGGATGTTAACAGGGCCCAATCCACATAACTATCTAATATGTATAAACAAGTCCTGAAACCCAATTTAAGAATCAAGGTAATATCTTTGAAGAAAACCTGCCAGTTTGCTTGAGCATATCAAGCATGTTAGTCTGGAAAACATGATCAACCGCTTCGACGCTGACTCCCGTCCCGCTCTGGGGCATTGCGAAAACGTCCACCACACGAACTGTATACTCATCAACAAATTCCCCCAGCATCAAACCCATGACTTCCATCGGAACCCCAGCCCTCCCTGTCGCAAACCGGATAGGAAAAGAAAACAGGAACGGAAGACAGTAATCACCCCAATTAGCATACAATCGACCTTAAATTACCACAAGAAACCAAAAGCCTCAGAATTGCAAGAAGCAAAACCCTAAACAATGGTTACCGTGTTTGAGCATCTTCAATAGGGCGAGAGACGAGATGTAAACCTGCTCCGACGAATCGAGGAGAGGGGAATCAGCTGGAGGATGGCCCATTCCTCCGGCACCGGAAAATATCCTCTGTAACCTCTCCATTTTTCACCCCGGCGGATCTCAGATCAAAACGACGAAAAAGAAAACCCACAGCCTTGCGCCTCAAGTCTGGTATTTGGTCGGGTCGAACCGGACCAAATTAAACTCCAAGGTATCTGGAACCAAAAGGACGGTTTTTAGTAAATATGGAACTAGACCTTGTACAGAAACGTCATTCGCCCATATGATACTTGCCTGCATTTCTTAGTCATTGAAATCTGACTTTGACTGTTTGATTCAACCCAATATGAACTTTTTATTTGTGGTCGTGAAGAACCACAATTTTGTTTGATTCACAAATAATACTGATCGTGCAAGGCAAGGTAGAATTACGAGAGAGGAGGTGTAGGAACACAAGAGAAAAGGAGGTGCTTGGGTTTTGATGTAAATCTTCGTGTTCAAATTCTGTGGCCTGAAGTTTTTTACTCGAATTGAGTATAAATCATGCTATTACAAACCAATTTACCCACATTTCAGTAAAGCATATTCATAATAAATGCATGCAAGTAGTATTAAGAAGTACAAATCCTTCATTTTTCAATTAAGAATTTCTTACTTGTATAGTCCTGTCCAAAGCACATCCTCAATCTAAACCAAACAGAAAACTGGCCCCAAATTTGAGCAATCATAGTAGGCAATATAAGTAAATGATGAAGCTGTTAACACTGCTTTCAGCAACAGTTCCCCTCGCAAACCCGAAGATTAAATATTTGTGGAACCATTAAAAAAGATGGATGTCACAGAAACTGGAAAAAGAGAATACCTTGTTAGTTTATCCCATGAGGATTCAAGTACGTAGATCACAAGAATAGATGACAATAGAAGCTCTGTAAAGGCAAAAGAGAATATTTAGATCAAAATAAAGGATAACAAACTCCATAAACACAGAAGAGGACGTCAGGATCCTGTGTAGGGGTGCGTGTGTGTGTGTGGTCATGCGCACATGCTCTTTGCCTGAACTAAATAATACAAAGAAACCACCAGCAACATCTATCTCAGATTTCTCCTGCCTGAGAAGAAAGCTCAAGGAAAATTACTCGGCATAATATGTTTCACTTGTTAAGAATAACACGAATGAAAAACCACAAAACCCAAAAGCAGGATGGTTGTAAATATCTTCGCCTGCATGCACTAAAGGTCATGAAAAAGATTCATCAGATAATCCTCTGTACTTGTATAAAAATTTGGTTTAAGGCTCTCTCCTCTGGAAGAGTTTATGTTTGAGTTGCAGAAACTTTTAAGTTTTGAGGTCAATATCGCTTCATTCTGTAACTGCTACGGACTTGTTACTTGAATTTTAACTAAAGTAGGAAGTGGAAGCCATTAAGTCAGAGTAACTGATACAAGCAGATCATTACACCAATTCATGCCAGCCATGAAGCCATCAAATGGTTGGGTCGCTATCTGGGCCAAGGAGAAAACAGCCAAGCTAAAGCTTGCACGAACATGGTTGCTGCTGATTAATCATGGTGAGTTAAACAGGTGCTACTACAGGTTGGACTTGTATCAATCAAATGCATTGGCAAATCTGCCAATCTAGAAACTGTAGGAAGCTCCCTAGATTTCATAGATTGAGCATGTATCCTTAGGCAACCCAAATTTCTAATTGGAGCACAAGATCTCCTTCATGGTTGGTTAAGACAAAGCAAGTTCAGATTGGACTTAATGAATCACCCAAGAATGTGTTGGAAAATGGTAGAAACAGTAAGAAGTCCCATGGCATTCACCAGATAGAGCATATTTCCTTAAGTACTTGTCTTCCCTTTCACTTGATTCAAAGGAAAAAAATCATGGATATGCCCTTTGAAATTAAATGTCATTCTTTCAAGACGCAAGAGATCTAACTATTATAAAAGCTAATCAACAACATGCGATCTGTTCATACTTATGTGAAAATCACACGATATTTAGAATACCGTGGAGAATGAAGCATTGTTCTAGAACGAAATAATTCAGCAGCAGCTCCTCTAAAGCAGATCAGTTTTATGAGGTGGAATCCTTAAGGTGCGAGAAAGATGGCAATTGAGAAGTGGTGCTTAATATCCAGAAGTTGCATTTCATATGAGTACATGACTGAACACAAAAATAAGTCTGAAAACCAAAGTGGTCCATTTCTGTTTAAGGTGTATGAGTCTGTGAGCAAAATCATGAACAGAGATGAAACCTCCTTGTGAAAGAAAAGAGTCTGATGACAATAGACGTAGTGAAGCATGGCAACCACATTCATGATAGTCAAAAGGCCAACTTCTGTAAAAAGCATTGTCCTCTCTAGAAAAACCTCATCATGGTACGTCAAAGGTATATCCAATATATGCATACAAAGAAGTGTTAACATATTATGAGATTTACATCGTAATCATCACGTATTTGCAGCATATGGTTCATAAAACATCAAGCTCGGATGCCCATAAAGAGCTCTGCTACTTGGTATTATGACTAAGAAACTTGCTTCATGCTGTGGTTTTTCTGTAAGTCCACTTGCTCCACGTACCACAGCCTGTATTAACTACTAAAGCACCAAAAAATGCCTACTAGATATAGAAGAGCCCTTTCAACCAACAGAAGGAAAAATTATGGTTCATCAAGCCATGCTTTAGTATTTCAGTTTACACTTTGATGACATTCATTTAGATTGCAAACTGAATGTAGATATCGTCCATGCTAACAAGAAAATCCAAATCAATGACGGATAATTGGATGGTCTTCTTATAAGCGAAATTTCTAACCAGATTTTGTACTGAAGGAGAAACTGCCATTCAAGAAAAAAGACAAAGAACAGAGAAACGCAAGCAGGGAACTTAGAGATGTGAATTTCACATACAACGATGAGGCATATCAACTAGCAGTAATTAAACACTATGTATATCACCTCATGAATACCTCTGCAATAATCCGACTTCAAACACAATCTGACATAAACTAAGTTTGTTAAAAGTTCCTCATTTATGCTGCAGTGCAAATTGAAGCAAAAGGAGGAAGAGCACAAATTTAGAAGATAAACTCTCAACAACAACAACAACAATAACAACTAAGCCTTTTCCCATACTAGACGGGGTCCGCTACATGGATTCTTTGTTTCCATAGATCCCTATAGTGTGTCATGTTAGCAGTTAACTCACAATAAGCTAAATCATTCTTTATTGTTTCTTTCCAACACTTTAGTTGTCGTCCTCTAGCTCTTTTAATACTTTCCAAATTTAGTTTTTCATACCTTCTTACAAGTTCTTCTTTTGATCTTCTTTCTATATGTCCAAACTCCAAACCATCTTAAACGATATTCTCTCATTTTATCCTCTATTGGTGTCACTCCTAATTTGTTTCTAATAACCTCATTATGTATACAGTCTTTTCTTGTATGACCACTCATCCATCTCAACATCTTCATTTCTGTCATAGACATCTTTTGTACATGTTGATGATTAACTGTCCAACACTCAGAATCATAAAACATGGCAGGCCTAATTGCTCTTCTATAATATTTACCTTTTAACTTTAATGGTATCTTCTTATCACAAAGAATACCAGACACTCCTCTCCATTTTAACCAACCAGCATTAATTTTATCCATAACATCTCCATCAATTCTTCCATCACTCTGAAAATTTGACCCTATGTATTTAAAACTTTCCGTTCGGGGATGCAATGTGTGCCAATTTTAATTTATAAGTTCTATGAAGTAACCAAATGATCAAACTTAAATTTCATATATTCTGTCTTTGTTCTACTAAGTTGGAGGCCTTTGCTTTCTAATGTTTCTCTCCATAGTTCCAATTTTCTATTAACTTTTTCCTTAGACTCTTCCATTAATACAATGTCATATGCAAATAACATACACCAAGGTACTTAATCTTGAATATGTTTTGTTAACTCATCAATCACCATTATAAATAAACTCTCAAGAGCAGAAAAAATTATACATGGTTCTGAGTGTTAGAAAGTTAATCATCAAGATATCATGTTGAGATGGATGAGTGGTCACACAAGGAAAGATCCTAATAAAATTATTATAAACAAATTAGAAGTAATAGATGATAAAACAAGATAAGATAATTTAAGATGGTTTTGATACGTAGAAAGATGACCAAAGGAAAGGAAGCTCCGGTAAAAAGTATGGGAAACCATATTGTGAAAATATTAAAAGATGAAAAAGAAACCATTGGAAGAAAACTAAATGATCTAACTTATGTTGAGTTAATTGTTAGCATGGTACATGGTTGGGCTCTATAAAAACAAAGAATCAATGTAGCCACCCCATCTAGTATGGGAAATGACTTAGTTGTTGTTGTTCGTCACTCTAAAGAGTATAAAAAGTTAACTAGAAAACAGTGATTCTGTCAAGTTCTAACAAGAACTGGGTGAAGGGAATTAACAATAACTATATAAAGTTTGAACTCCCTAAACATGAATAAGAGTCACAGAAATGTCTGCACCAAGAGCATTACCTCACCAGGTAGGGCACTCTCAAGAACACTTGCAGGTGGTGAGTTTTATTCTCGGTGGGTGCATGTCTGTGAAGCTTCGGCCGCCCATTCAAACCAAAGAAAAAAATGAAGTGTTTTTACCAAGCAAATTGAAAACCAATACTTATTTCAGGAGAAATTTATGATAACTCAGACAGTTTATAAAATCAAAGTAAGCAAATTATACTACAAATTCATAAGTAGGTTTCCCCTGGATTAGTGTTGCCCTGAAATGTATGCAAACCTGAAGAACATGTAAAAGGCAAAGTATACAAATGCATAGTCGGATTTGCCTTCATTATCGTTGGCTTGCTTTCAAATTCTTAATCAAGTAATGATGCCAAAACCGAATAGACAGTGATCTCAAAGCATAATCATATCAAGAACTCAGATGTTCATCGAAGATCACGCCAAAAACACAGGGGTAAATGAACTATTATAATATAACAATGTGACCCAGTGGCAGATCTAGAATTTTTGTGGGTGGAGCGAACAGCCAGCCTATTCAACCGTTTAAAGTGGGACAAAAGTACTTATAATAGTGGAATTCAATCACGCCCTATAAATTTTTAATTTGTTTTTCAAATTACCTCCCCTCAATGAGTTAGAAGGCTACCACAAAAGTAGAATGATCTAGCTTATTATGAGTTAACTGCTAACATGGCACACGATAGGGATCAGTGGAAACAAAGAATCCATGTAGCCAACCCCGTCTAGTATGGAAAAAAGCTTAGTTGTTGTTGTTTTTCAAATTATCTCCCCTCAATGTACATCCACCACTGATGTAACCTGACCCCTTCTTTTGTTGTGTTACTTTAAACTGACTCAAGATGCTTAACCCCCAAGCCGGACACAATTTTTCAGGTCGGGTTGTTGGGTCAGGTCTAAAATCGCCACCCTATCCCTAACTGGAGGTGGAAGTGCTTTGTGCCTATCTCCATTTCCGAACCCAGACTCGACGTTGTCTCGAGGCCAGCTCGGGCCTAACCCAGGCTTACCTGTGAAAAGAGAAAAGGTAATGAGCGAGCCAAAAGCTAAAAGCAAAAGTTGACAAGGGAATGCAAGCTAATTTTGGTCATGTGTTTGATGATAATGGCATTATTCCTGGACCCATTTTTTGCAGAAAAGAAACCGTCTTCATTCTTCCTACGCAACAATTCAAGAGAAAAGGTGGACGTTAAGTAAAATCAGTAAAAATAATGATCAACCATTGGATTCACATGTAGCTAGGTGCTAGCAAAAGCAAAGAGCAAAGAGCAAAGCATACTTTATATACAGTGGTATATGCTCAAATCTGTTCATGCTTAAATTTAAGCCAACATCTCCGTCATTCCATTGATGTGATGACGGTGGATATTTGAAATTAAAATGTGAATTATATTATTAATGTATTAAATGTGAAGTATGAATAGTACAATGGCACAATTCACTTTTAAAATTCAGTTTTCTACTATTCATCGTATTGATTGTGCATTTGGTAGATCTAAACCAATGTCCTTATAAAATAAAGAGGTAAACTAGCTATATTTTAAACATAAACTCAATAATTTGATAATGATTTTATACACCGAGAAAAAGGAGGTAGGATTAAAAATTAAGCATTGGATTGAACACTTCTTCGTAATCAAGGGAGTAGTCATGAATAACCACAGACTCGAGAGAAAGGGTAGAAGAACGGGATGCATTATACACCATTTTAGAACATTACAAATAGGATTACTATACTTCAACCGGGTTATTTTATACCACCTCTTATACAGAAAAGGCTCAGTGAAAACAAAAATACATGCCTAATAGCATACCAACATATTTATACAGAACTTCATTGTTCTACCACATGCAAAGGGTATTCAAAAACCAAACCAGTACTCCTCAAAAGCGTCCAGTTTTAGTTAGTAATCAAGCAAACCATACTTTTGTTTTCAATGTTGTTACAATGGGAAGGCAAAGCCATATGCACGCTGTGGGGATCAAACTCATGAGCTTCAACTCGTGAGCCAATGAAATAGACGAGCTGCCCTTCATTTCGTTTTCCCTTAGCCAAGCGAGCTATTGCTCGTTGTGCAAGCAAACCACACCTTGGAGACGGCATCCATGAGAGTCGAACCCTTGACTATCTACATAACAGTCGATGCACTCTTCACTACCCTAACATCTTAGGGTTATTTCTCAGCAAATTAGGGTACGCCCAGTTCATATTGTGTCCATACTAAGCAAAATATTAAATACCAACGTCCAGAAATAGTCACAATTGACGGGAACGAAGAAGAAAAAGAGGAAGGTTTTTGTGAGAATCAGCACTCGAGCAGAAGGAGAGCACGGCAAGCCATGTAAAAGCCTAAAAGGGAATAGGTCCAAGGTTAACCGAGTAAAAGCTGGCTTTCACTTGTTTAGCTTTTACCAGATTCCGTCTGCGTGCTTAAGACGAAGGTGTAAGGGCAACAGGAGGCCGTCCAAGGCAAAAATTTATTCATGCAAGATTTTGGATATTGATTACACCTCCTCCCCCCCCCCCCACAAAAGGCCGTACGTTACCGACTCCACTGTACCGGGTCCCAATAGGAAGATAGGGGTGTACCTTTCTCCTTCGTCGTTTAATTGTATTGGGTACTCTTAATTTGCCGGGAATTCGTTTCTTGGGTGGTTCTTTTTTTGTGCAAAAACGCCGATTTTGCTTACGGTTCTGCGATACCCACTTGTGAGATTGCGTTTTCGTAGTGTTGGAGGATTTTTCTCCAGCTGGACAAGGAAATTCGGCCGGAAAACGAGAAGACTCAGTTTGTTTCTTGTTGGTTGGGCTTTTCTTCGCCTTTCTTTTTGAGTTTTTGTTTGGGAAAACGCATGGGTGATCAGCAAACTCGGACGCAGTCTAATGGCGGTATTGTAGAGGGGAATCCTACTGACAGGAACCCCAATCCATCCATGATCGCTCGTGATCAGTGGAATAGAGCCGAGGATCGGGTCATCGAGATAATGTGCCTGATTCAGCCGACGGCGGTCTCCGAAATGAGGAGGAAGGCGGTCATTGATTATATCCAAAGGCTTATTCGTGGGTGCCTTGGTGCCGAGGTGAGATGTTCCCTCTATATATGATTTTCATGCGTAGCGTGCTCAGCTTAATCTGAAAAGCATGAAACTGTTCCTTGTTACTCATCTAATGGTTTTCTGTTTTCCCGTCGGCTTTTTTATAATCTAGAGTCTAAATTCATTCACTTTGCTTTACCGGATCTTGAGTTGCGTGAGATGACGTTCAAGTTGGGTTCTCAGTGAAGCATGCATGTTTTGATCGGAGATGAACCTTTCTTCGTTCAGATTAACCTTCTAAAATTTTATGTGTTGACATGCACATTGTTGCATTATTGAGTTATCGTATCTTAACATGATGTTTTAGGTAAGATTTTGATGAGATTCAGCTTGCAGATTTAGTATGGTGAACGATGAAACGAGTACCTTTATTTTTTTTCCGAGTTGCATTGGCTTGGGAGGAGAGGATTGCCTCTGGTTCACCAATTTACTTCCGCATGGAAGTGGGAAAGGAGAATACAGCCAAGAAAATAGACATTTTCATGCCTGCACGAAGAAATCAGTACTATATTCGCAAGCTTAATGTCACATATCTTATGACAGTTTCACCCTTAGATGCTGTAGTTGTATTATGTTTAAGTACGATGCATTGGATTTGCAAGGGATTGTTGGCTACAGTTTTGGAAATGCTAACGTGTTGATTGTCTCTTCTCATTTCATGGAGTATTCAGTTTTGTCCAATTAGGCTTATCAATTGGGATAACATGAGACTTAAGACTATTCAATTCTGTCCAATTGAGCTTATCAACTTGGATAGCATAAGACTTGAATATCAATACATAACTTAAGCAGGGTTCACCACGTCTAGTTTTTTTTATTGTCAGTATTGTATATAGTTTTAACCTTTAGGAGATCTGTGATGCCAATGTGCTTTACACGAGATTTTATTAAAAGGGTTAACTTTTCTAGACAAGGCAAGGATGAATATTAACATAGCCATGAAGCATCAGAGAGTAGACCAATAGAAGATCATGTTGTAATTAATTTTATGTATTCGACTTGCTTAACTGCAAACAGAATTGCTGATAGTTGTAGTGTATGGCATCTGAAGAAACAACTATAATGCAGTTTCTGTGTATGTAATCCATTTCAAAAGTTATTGAAGGACCTTCTATTTTGAATTCATCATAAGTTTTTTTCCCTAATCAGCCTGTTGTTTCTGTTCGATCAAACAAAATGCTTTGGAGATCTCCAGATGTTTTCACCATTTTGAAATTCTAAAGCTAAAGGTTAGGATGTTAACTCTGTTATTTCTCAGATAGGGTATGCTACAAGGGTTTGTCATTTGTTCCTCCTCAAAAAGAGAAAAGGATTAGACCTTTCTCTTCCTCAAAGAAAAAATAAAAATAAACTTTCTTTTTGGGGGATGCAAAACTTTCTTTTTGGGGGATGCAATGTGTGCCAATTTTAATTTATATGTTATCTGAAGTAACCAAATGATCAAACCTAAATTCCATATATTCTGTGTTTGTTCTACTAAGCCGGAGGCCTTTGCTTTCTAATGTTTCTCTCCATAGTTCCAATTTTCTATTAACTTTTTCCTTACTCCTCCACTAACACAATGTCATATACAAATAACATACACCAAGGTACTTAATCTTGAATATGTTTTGTTAACTCATCAATAACATATAAATAAGTATGGACTTAAAGTTGATCCTTGATGTAACCCAATATTAACTTCAAACAAGTCTGTCATTCCTTCATGAGTCCTCACACATGTTTTTGCACCATCGTACATGTCTCTTATAAGGTTAATGTATGTCAATGGGATATCTCTTTTTTTCAAGGTTCTCCAAAGAACCTCCTTCGGTACTCTATCGTAAGCTTTTTCTAGATCAATAAATATCATGTGAAGGTCTTTCTTTTTTGCTCTGAAATGTTTCGTAAAATGTCTCAAAAGGTGAATCGCTTCAACGGTAGATTTGCCTGACATGAATCTAAATTAGTTCTCTGTTGTATTTGATACTTTTCTTAACCTATGTTCGATAATTCTTTCCCATAATTTCACAGAATGACTCATTAACTTGATACCTCGATAATTCGTACAATTCTTAATGTCTCCCTTGTTCTTATATATGGGTATAAGTGTATTCGCTCTCCATTCCTAGGGCATCTTTTGGTTTCTCCATATTTCAATAAATAGTCTTGTGAGCCAAGTGATTCCTATTTCTCCTAGTATTTTCCAAACTTCTATAGGAATATTGTCTGGTTCTACTGATTTACCACCTTTCATATGTTTAAGAGCCTCTCCGACTTCATTCTTTTGAACACGTCGATAGAAATTGTGGTTTATATACTTTTCTGAGTTGGCTAACTCTCCTAAGCTAATACTAACATCTTTATTTTCATTAAAAAGCTTATAAAAATAGTTTTTTCATCTATTTCTTATATCATCATTTGCCACTAGAATCTTTTCATCCTCGTCTTTGATGCATCTAACATAATTAAGATCTTTAGTTTTCTTATCTCTAGCCTTAGCCATCCTAAAAATATCTCTTTCACCCTCTTTTGAGTTGAGTTTTTTTATATAAATCCTCCCAAATTTTAGCTTTTGCTTCACTGATGGCCTTTTTCTCTTCCTTCTTTGCTTTCTTATAAGCCTCTAAAGTTTCAATAGTTTTCTTAGCATAATGTAATTTGTAACATGCCCTCTTTGCCTTGATTTTATTTTGCACCACTTCACTCCACCACCAAGCTTCTTTTTGTGCCGGTACACTTCCCTTAGATACACCTAACACATCTTTCGCCACTTTCTTAATATGTATAGCCATATTGTTCTACGTATCACAAGGTGTACCAACATAATTTCAAACATCTCCTTGAAGGACTTTCTATTTAAATATATCTTCTTTCTTGCTTTTGAGGTTCCATCATTTAGTTCAAATAGCTCGATGCACTCTTTTCTTCTTTGTTCATTTTTTATTTGTAAATCCATAACTAAAAGTTGATGTTAAGTGGTTAAGCTTTCTCCTAAAATTTTCTTGCAATCTTTACAACACACTCTATCTTTTTTTCTACAAATAAAGTAATCAATTTGTGTTTGTGATAAGCCACTCTTATAAGTAATTTAATGTTAATATCGTATTTTAAAGATTGTATTGACTATAAAGAGGTCAAATGCCATAGCAAAATTTAAAATCTCCCTACCTTCCTCATTTATATATCCAAAACCAAAGTTTCCATGAATACCTTGATATCCTAATGCCTCTTTGCCGACATGTTCATTTAAGTCTCCTCCTAAACAAATCATCTTCCTTTGTGGAATCCTTTGAATCACCTTATCTAACTCGTCTCAAAAAGATGTCTTTATACTATCCTCTAGTCCTACTTGGGGTGCGTAAGCACAAACTATATTCAAAACCTCTGCTCCTAACACTAATTTCAACGTCATGATTCGGTCACCATATCGTTGTATATCTACTACACTATCCTTTAAATCTTTATTTATGATAATACCAACTCCGTTTCAAGCCTTTTCCTTACCTGAGTACCATAATTTAAAACCTGTATCCTCTATCTCCTTTGCTTTTTCTCCAACCCACTTTATCTCTTGTAAACATAGAACATGAATCTTTCTTCGAATCATAGTATCTACCACCTCCATTAGCTTACCGGATAATGTTCCGATATTCCAAGAATCAATACGAATCGTATTATCTAGGACTAGATTCCTTATCCCGCATCCGTTCATATTGAAAATACGGAGACCCTCTCTGTAAATTATTCACTATATTCGGGCGACAAGTGGGACTAACTTCTTTACCCATACCCGTCCATGATGTGGGAACCTCTCTACAATTAATTTACTACATTCGGACGAAAATGTAGTGACCCTTGCTTACTTATCACTGCATTTGGGTTCTGCAGCCCGTCGCTAGGCGGGGATGCCCCAAAGCAATGCTCATAATTTGTGTAATCCATTGTATAAAAATCCGACAAAGTTTTACGTTGGTTGTTTGAAGCCTAACACAACCCTTCTCCTTTATCCGGGCTTGGGACCGGCAATGCAAGGGGGTTCCCTTACATGGGCGGAGTTATATAGAAGTGCATACTTTAGAATAAATTTATAAGATGTGAAATCAAATTAGGAACCGCCCCCCCCCAAACATCATGCAACATGAGTTGGCCATGTGGTTTCTGGAAATGGTTGGTGTTGTTGTCATTATGTTGCGCTCACTAAATGACACTACTATACAACCTCACCGTTGACTAGAAATGGTAAGCAATCACCTTTATGCTCGTGCTTCATCCAACCTGTCATGACCCTCTCATCCATGTATCTAGGTAAGATAATGGCTTGATCTTGGTACATAATTGGTTGTGTTAAACAAAGGCAAACAACACAACATGTAGGTTTATGGTCATGAATGATGTCCTCGTCTTGGCCTTATTAGCTTGGTTGATTCTGTATGCGAACACAGAGGGTGATTACTTACAAATCAGTTATGGTAAGTCATGTGAGGGCGATTACTTACAAATCAGTTATGGTAAGTCATGTGATGTGCCTGTTGCTTTAATCTCTATGTACGTTGGTGGATCTATACTTGCCACTTTGCTCTCCTTCTAGAATGGTGGTTTGACAGATCTTGCTGAAGATCTTCACTGCCATCCCCTTTAAGCGGCCTATTTGGGACATTGATATTGGCTACCCTCCTAATATTTGATGAAATCTCTAAACCATTTTGAGAAATGGGTGTATTTGTTTTTCTTATTTAGTACTTGGACCATATTATTGAGTAAATTGCTTGTACTTCTGTGTCCGCTCTGTCCTTTCCTCTCCCTCCAGACCCCGGTTTCTTTTCATTTCATAAGTTGATCTCTTCACAATAGACAATATAGAAAATGCCACTTGGACCTTATTAAAGTAAAGTAAAATGTTTCTACTTCTGTGTCCCCTCTCCTCCCCCTTCCCCCAGTTTTTTTTTTTTTTCACTTCATGAGTTGATCTCTTCACAGTAATGCTTGAACCAATATCATTGTGAGGGATGTTTCACCAATGATTTGGCATATCACCTTTCTCTCTCTCTCTCTCTCTCACCCCAATTGGGTTTGTTGCTTTGGTCTTATAGAAAGGATGTTCATGCCGATAACAAACTCCATACCACAACAACTAAGGCTTTTCTCATATTAGATGGGATTGGCTATGTCGATTCTTTGTTTCCATAGAGTCTGATCATGTGTCATGCTAGTATTTAACTTAACGTAAGCTAGATCATTCTTTATTGTTTCTTTGAAACACTTTTGTAGTTACAAGAGCTTCTTTTGGTCGTCTTTTATGTGTTCAAATCATTTTAAATGATCTCTCCTTTTATCATCTATTGGTGTCACTCCCAATTTGTTTTTGATAACCTCATTATTATACGGTCTTTTCTTGTAGTACCACTCATCCATCTCAATATCTTCATTTCTGCCACATACTTCTTTTGTACATGTTGACAATTAACTACACAACACGCATAACCATACAACATAGCGGGTTTAACAAACTCCAAACCTCCTTCAAATTGAAAGGTTTGAACTTTGAAGCCTACCCACTGGACAGGAAAGGGAGGAACTTTCAATGCTGTTGGAATTGATATAGACATGAATTCATTCTTCTAACCCGGTTGGCTATACATGGGTCGGGTTATTGTGATATTCATAAGTTGAACTCAGATAGTATGACCCTTTGGTCCTCGAGATAGCAGCCAATTCAATATCTTAGATAGTTGATGCTTCTCTTTCTATTTATTATTACCTGAGAAATAGGACATGGAAGACCTTGAGATGTAACATCACTAAAATAAGCACATGCCTATTAAGAGATAGGCGACATAGGTATTATATGTGGACATTGACCTTTGTGGCATAACAATATTTATTCTTCATACTAACTGCCTTTTCTATTGGCATAAACCACGAATCACATGATTAAGAAAGATGCATGCCATAACTCATAGTCTCCAACCTCTTTAAAGGCATCATGTTGTCACATATTCACATGGAGTATAACACTAACAAAGTCAACATACACTTTGGATCAAAGAAAGTGGCTCGTCTTCGTAATCTTTAGTCATAGGCACTTTCTGTGCCTATGTCATCGTCATAGTATGGACTTCTCTTGCTCTCTGTATTGGATATTATCCTGATTTAGCAAACATGCTTTGTCACCTGTAAATGTTTCTTTCTTGTTCCAATATCTTTAGGTTTTCATACAACAACAACAACTAAGCCTTTTCCCATACTAGACGGGGTCAGCTACCTCTTTTAATACTTTCCAAATTTAGTTTTTCTAACCTTCTTACGGGTTCTTCTTTTGATCTTCTTTCTATATGTCCAAACCATCTTAAACGATGTTCTCTCATTTTATCCTCTATTGGTGCCACTCCTAATTTGTTTCTAATAACCTCATTATGTATATGGTCTTTTCTTGTATGACCACTCATCCATCTCAACATCTTCATTTCTGTCACAGACATCTTTTGTACATGTTGATGATTAACTGCCCAACACTCAGAACCATAAAACATAGCAGGCGTAATTGCTGCTCTATAATATTTACCTTTTAATTTTAATGGTATCTTCTTATCACAAAGAATACCTGATGCTCCTCTCCATTTTAACCAACCAGCATTAATTCTATGTGTAACATCTCCATCAATTCTTCCATAACTCTGAAAAATTGACGCTAGGTATTTAAAACTTTCCTTTTGGGGAATGCAATGTGTGCCAATTTTAATTTCTATGTCCTCTGAAGTAGCCAAATGATCAAACTTACATTCCATATATTCTGTCTTTGTTCTACTAAGTCGGAGGCCTTTGCTTTCTAATGTTTCTCTCCATAGTTCCAATTTTCTATTAACTTTTTCCTTAGACTCCTCCACTAATACAATGTCATCTGCAAATAACATACACCAAGGTACTTCATCTTGAATATGTTTTGTTAACTCATCCATCACCATTATAAATAAGTATGGACTTAAAGTTGATCCTTGATGTAACCCAATATTAACTTCAAAGAAGTTTGTCGTTCCTTCATGAGTCCTCACACATGTTTTTGCACCATCATACATGTCTCTTATAAGGTTAATATATGTCAATGGGATACCTCTTTTTTCCAAAGTTCTCCAAAGAACCTCCCTCGGTACCCAATCATAAGCTTTTTTTAGATCAATAAATATCATGTGAAGGTCTTTCTTTTTGCTCTAAAATGCTGCATAAGACGTCTCAAAAGGTGAATCGCTTCAATAGTAGATCTACCTCGCATAAATCCAAATTGGTTCTCTGTTGTACTTGATACTTGTCTTAACCTACGTTCGATAATTCTTTCCTATAATTTCATAGTATGACTCATTAACTTGACACCTCGATAATTCGCACAATTTTGAATGTCTCCCTTGTTCTTATATACGGGTATAAGTGTACTTGCTCTCCATTCTTCGGGCATCTTTTGGTTTTTCCATATTTCATTAAATAGTCTTGTGAAAGTGATTCCTATTTCTCCTAGTATTTTCCAAACTTCTATAGGAATATTATCCGGTCCTACCGATTTACCACTCTTCATATGTTTAAGAGCCTCTTTGACTTCATTCTTTTGAATACATCGGTAGAAATTGTGGTTTATATACTTTTCTGACTTGGCTAAATCTCCTAAACTAATACTAACATCTTTATTTTCATTAAAAAGATTATAAAAATAGTTTTTCCATCTATTTCTTATATCATCATTTGCCACTAGAATTTTTTCATCCTCGTCTTTTATGCATCTAACATAATTAAGATCTTTAGTTTTCTTATCTCTAGCCCTAGCTATCCTAAAAATATCTCTTTCACCCTCTTTTGAGTTGAGTTTTTTATATAAGTCCTCCCAAATCTTAACTTTTGCTTCACTAACGGCCTTTTTTGCTTCCTTCTTTGCTTTCTTATAAGCTTCTAAAGTTTCACTAGTTTTCTTAGCATGATGTAATTTGTAACATGCCCTCTTTGCCTTGATTTTATTTTGTACTACTTCACTCCAACACCAAGCTTCTTTTTGTACCGGTACACCTCCCTTTGATACCCCTAACACATCTTTCGCCACTTTCCTAATATGTATAGCCATATTGTTCCACATATTAGAGGGTGTGCCAACATAATTCCAAACATCTCCTTGAAGGACTTTTTATTTAAATATATCTTCTTTCTCGCTTTTGAGGTTCCACCATTTAGTCCGAATAGCTCGATGCACTCTTTTCTTCTTTGTCCATTTTTTTATTTGTAAATCCATAACTAAAAGTCGATGTTGGGTGGTTAAGCTTTCTCCTGGAATTACCTTACAATCTTTAGGTTTTCATACATTTAGTGAAATATGCTTATTTAGAAATGCAGCTTATAACTAGGCAATTTTCATTTTTGGCCACAAATCTATCTATATATGCATGCATCTGCATATTCTTTTATATCCTCATAGGTAGTGGATTATGGTAAACTTGCTCTTTTAAAGATCTTCTTTTTCTATCTCTAATTCAGTGAGTTATCCAACTTGTCATCTATGTCTTTCCTTTAAACTTCTGATTGGGCACTGTGGTCCTTTTCTTGATGGCTTTATCTGTCTCACTGTTAACTATGCTGAATCACGTTTTGTTAATGGTGATAAATTGGAATTGCTTTTTTCTGGTAGCTAAGGATAGTTTGCCGAATTTCTTTTCATTCTGCAATTGCTGTTGTGGAAGCAGTAAATTTGCTAGTGTTTTACTTTCACATTTAACATTAAAATTTTTGAATATTGAATGCTTTGTTTTGTCCATATTCTTCAGGTTTTCCCATTTGGTTCTGTACCGCTGAAAACTTATCTTCCGGATGGAGATATTGACCTGACTGCATTTAGCACTTCCCAAAGTGTTGAGGATGCTCTGGCTAATGATGTCCGTCTTGTCCTCGAAGGAGAGGAACAAAACAAAGCTTCAGACATGGAATAATACAAAAAGGGTGGGGGGGCAGGGGGAAGAAAGGAAGTAAGAGTTGGATAAGTGGACAGCAATAAACTATTATTTTGGAGATATTTTTTATGTATATACAGATATAATATATTATTTTTACACATAAAAGATAAAAAATTAGAGAAAAAAATAAATCTCAATTAAATCAACTCATCACAAAAATATTCTTTTTTTAATTTTTTTGTGAATATATATAAAAATAATGTGTTACATTTATGTGTAACCCAAAAATTTCTCATTATTCTAAAGGCTTAATTAAACCCAATTACCCAAATCATCTGTACACTTTTCAAAATGGCAAACAAAATAATAATGATATCTCCATCAATTCTCTAAGTTGAATTAGAATATATAATAAATTAAAGAGTACGAGCTTGTTTTGATGTGGTTTTTCAATATAGAAAAAGGTGTATTTTTTTTTTTAAAGAAAAAGTACTTTAGTTTATTTTAGTATGTTAGATTGACTTTTTTTTTAAAAGTTTTTTTACTAGAAAAGTACAAAGTATACTCTTTTTAAGATAGATTTTGGAGTTTTTCAAAGAAGACTTTTTTAGATCATCGAAATGTTATTCTAAGTAATTATACCATTAAAAAAAATCTTTTTACATTTTTACATTCAAACAATATTAAATTTTAAAAAGCACTACTTTCGAATACTTTGTCTAAATATAAAATATTTTTTTATTTTTTAAATAACATTTTAAAAATAATTATATAAAATAAATCTTATTTTAAAATCTCATTCAAACGAGCCTATAACTAAAATATATGAAAATTACCACCACATTATGACGAACTCAAATGCCCTGGGTTCTTCACCATTCTAGCCAAAATCGATTCTTAACAATTAGAGTTGCAAAAACTAGCTTTAATGTAATACGCCACCTTGTCTCCAACTAAGTCAAAATAAAGGTTTGCTCCCAAATGCAATAACCAAGAGATGAAAGTAGAAAAATGTTCCAGATTGTTGTGACCGTGAGGTTGAAAGCAGAACACATTATGGCTTTGAAGCTGGTTTCTCCAATAATTGGATTTTTGGAGTCATCAAGAAGTTTTACTTGAATAATGGGGTTTAAAATTAATTTCATGGGAATAATGGGGTTTAAAATTAATTTCATGGGTCAATGTGACATTTTTTTATTGTTTTTAATAAATAAGATAGCAGAGAATAGAATCTGTTAATTCAATTTTTAAAAGATAAATAAAGATCTAACCATCACTTCAGCAGTGAAACTTTGTCAAAATTTCAGTGGACTTTGTTTAGAGTCTTTATATTTATCTCTTTGATCTCTGTTCAAATGATCGAGGTTATATAAAAAATTCATATAAAGGAAAGATTCATTATGTAAAAAAAGTCATGTAATAACGTTATTATAGTAATTAAATTCTTATTTTGAATTTAATTTTTAATTCACAATTATTATATTATCGTCTAATATCATATAAAATTAAAGACAAAATCGATCTAAAATATAGTTGAACTGTAGAAAATTAATAACAAATCTGTTATTATTTTCTTGAACATAAATCAACTACATTTCATATCAATATAACTCAGGAATGCAAAGCTAGACATAATATTATAAAAATGAAAATTTGGTTTAACGGTCGTCAGTACTTCATTTTGTGGTGTTAGATTTTGCATCAATAATCCCATCAACTTCAACCTCATCGAGCCCTATATTAGTGGCTTAATTGAGCTAAAGCAGATATGCGATTTTTTGAACTTGTCATCACCACCATTTGGTTTTCCTTCATTCCCTGGGTTGAATTCCTTATTTCAACTTGCTGCACAATGTCACTCAATGCTCTAACACACATGTCATGCACTATTTTTGCCACCTCTTGAACTGCACGAACTCGATTTTCATACAAGATTTGGAGAGAGATTTCGCAATCCACAATGCTACGCAAAAGCCGGGATGTCATTGCCTTTGAACCAAGAAGATATCTTGCTACTGTTAATGTAGTTCAGGCATGTAACCCCCTCGTCTGCAACTTCATTGATCACAGTGTTGGGTAAAGACAATATCTTCTTGACCATACCACGAAATCCCACACGCCGCTCCAACCAGAGCCACAGGGCGAGGACTTGCATGGATTCCGTTGGTTCTCTTGGAAGGCTGATCACAAGGGATCTTGTAGAGCTCTACTGTCTATGTTGTGAAATAGAAGGAACTCCTCTTTAGAGATGGAGATGATAGAAGATGCAGAACGCCATTAAGGCAAAACCTAAGACTTTGATCTTGTCTCAAAGGTTGTAGTGCAGAAGCTCTTCTACCAACCCCTCGTATATGTAATTACTTTGCGTGAAGTAAAAAGTCTCAACCATTGGGATTAGGCACGTCCTTACATGCAAAAGAGACATGTTTGGTAATTGGGTATATAGTTTTGGGGTTTTAACACCTGAGGAGGATATGCCAACACAGATTCTCTATCGCGGGATCGTAGGAAGAATGTGAGAAAGAGCAAAGCAGGAAGAAACTTGGAAGTCAGAAAGTGATTGTTCTAGGTGAAAATAAACAACGTCAAGAGCCTTTGAGTGACACCTAAATATCATAATGACATCTTACACTCTTTGTCGTGGGCAATAAATGGTCAACGCCAGCACCCAGTTTGCAAAGTCAAACATGGAGTTATATACTTCGGCGGTTTTAACTTTTTTAGGCTTTCAAAGGTGAGGTCATCTTAGACTATATTTGATTGTGTTATTGTATAATCGAAGATATGAGCAATATAAGCTTAATACTTATTAGCGTCTTATTTCTTAATATTTGTTGTATTCAACTGACAATGGTATAATGAACTCGCGGGCCAAATCGTTTTATCTTATTCCCAAGCGCGATAATTGATCCCTTCCTAATATAGCATATTCTGATGCAATGATTAAACGTGATAAGATTTCTATTCCATGGATTTTATCACTCGATTTCGTTTTTTATTCTTTCCCTTCTCCCTAAAACGTGTACTCCACGCACCACCACCACCATCACCACCACCACCATCACCACCACCTCCACCAATCGGGCCATCGACCGCCATGTCACCACCACCACCACCACCACCGTCACCATCAGCAAAGACGCGGCACACCACCAGCCACCGCCACCACCAACACCACCACCACCACCATCACCACCACCGCTTACCATCAAGATCATTGCTGTATGCAACTACCTGCAGCCACCACCACCAGCGCTCGCCGGTGCTACCCTTTGTCCGCCACGTCGTCAAGTACTATCACCACCGCGTACCGCCGCGCACCACTCTGCTACCACCACCGCCCGCCGCCACCACCACCACTACCGGCACCATCACCACCACCAACTAAGCCTTTTTCCATACTAGATGGGGTTGGCTAAGGAGTTGGGCACCAACAAACAACAAAAATTTTCATTTTTCTCTTTCATTCTTCTTAACAATAATAAAAAAGATGAAAAGTACATTGATTAAAACCCAAATTTTGAGGATCGGCACGAATCACAATACAACTTTAATCAAACTCTTTCAACTCCGATATCACGTAAAAATGTTGCCAATATTTTGCCAAAGTAATCCACAAACTCAAACACAAGTTATCCCACAAGCTAAATCACCAAATGAACCACCAAACACTTGGTGTACAAGCCAAACCAAATATCAAACAACAAGTCAAGGGAGCATGAAAAGATCTAATTTATTAATAAGACATCTCTTCTATTTATGGAGGTTTTTACAAGAAAGAGAGAGTTGATTTTACATGAGAGAGATCTGTTCCAAACGGCTACAACAAGTAACCGTTGGGGTGAGCACGAAAAAATCTAATTTATTAATAAGACATCTCTTCTATTTATGAAGGTTTTTACAAGAAAGAGAGAGAGAGTTGATTTTACGTGAGAGAGATCTGCTCCAAACGGCTACAACAAGTAGCCGTTGGGAGTGTCCCCAATGACTAGTTGTTGTAGCCGTTGGGAGGGGGACTAACCCTTGAGGCCCAATTCCAAAATATCTTCAAGGGACCTGTTAGATCCTACTAGCCTAACCTCACTATTATAATTTAACTGTTAAAATGTAATAGAGTTGGGCCAACAGGACCTATAAGTATGTGTTTGAAATCAGGTCCCAACATACCAAGGTCACCTTAGCCGGGGCCACTCGGGCCAGGGCCACCTAGCACCAAGGCCACCTGGGCCACCAGGGGGCTCAACGACTAGTAAAATAGCCATTGAGACTTCAACCACCAACAACTGTTGTGTTGCTTTCACTCTTCTCTCTATAAAGTCCTCTCATTTATTTAATAAACCTTAAGCCTTTTGTTGTTAATCAATTATATTTTTCATTGTGATTTATGTGTCATGGGCGATTTTAGCTTTTTCTAAGGCATTGTGATTGATTATTATTGGTGATTGTTCATCGATCTTCTTCTTAAGAAGCGTGCCGATAGTGCTCTTGGTTTTATTGTAAGTTTGCCTCTTTATATATTTTTCTTCTTAAAATATGGATGATAAAAGAGGGCTTAACTTTAGTTTAACACTCGACTGTCGAGCCCAATCTATGGGAAATTACTTATACTTTAAAAAATTAAGGGGCTATGTAAGTGATTCGAAGGTAGAACCTTCCATTAATGGCACACTCGAGCAAAAAAAGAATACGAAGGAGGCTATAGAATGGTCTTATGATGCTAATGAACAATGTAAATGAGCACACTAGGGACACTTTGGCCGATTTCACTAATGCTAAAGAGGGATGAGAATATTTTAAAAAATTCCATGTTCAAAGTAATGTTGCTTATAGAATAGAATTAAGAGATAAATTGATATCTCTTAGAGAAGGAGATAAAGAGGTAAACTAATTTTTTGGTGAATATTCTAATATATGGAATAAGTTGTATGGATATAAAAAGAAATGTACACGATGTCTTAGTGACAGACAATAAGGATTTCGTGTATCAATTTCTAAGAAGTCTCTGAGAAGAATTTAAAGGGATAAAGTAATCTTTTGTTCAAATGGCTGAAACAAAATGAATAAAGCTAGACTTCAAAAAGACACCGCCCTAACTGTATCAAAACCCGAAACAGACATGAAGGCTTATCACCTCCTCATTTAAAAAACAAAAGGTCGTTGTCGGGACATGGCTGGTGATAGAGAGAGATGTCGACAAGATGAGTAGGTTGTGTCAAAGATGCTCGTGGTTGTCAAGGGTAGGGTTTGATGCTAGCAGATGGCTGTTCCAGTGTTGTAGTTGTTGCAGAGAGAGAGAGGGAGAGATTTTGCTATCTACGTGGAGCAAAAAGAGAGTAATGAACAGGGAGTCGTGTGTGGCAGAAAATAGGTGGGTGAGGTCCTCGAATGCGATCATTTGGTGGATCATGTTGAGGAAGGAGCTCGATCGGTGGATGGTGGGCGATCGCATGAGGGTTGAACAAAAGGAGAGAGAGAGAGAAAGGGGAAGAGAAACATGGGTTGTCTGTTTATATAAAGTCGGGTCATGGATCCAGTTCTGGATCCAAACATATTATGTATCAAAAATGATTTTTTTTATTGGATAAGATCCAAATCGAAAGCTATTCTGGGTCCGATTTGATCTTGCTTGGTATTCAGATTCAAGTTCATCCACGTGTATTTCTTTCAACTTGGTTATATGTAATATTGATAGAATCAATTGTTTGTTGGTATGTTTGGAGGAAAAATGTGTTGCAACACTTAAATGATTTCAAACTTAACTATTGATTAGATAAAAAATGTATTTGTTGAAAAACAATAAGTTGCATCTTCGTGCATATTTGAGATCCATGTTGTTGACCTTTTGCTGGAAATCAATTAATGTTTGAAGATATACTATTGTTATTTGAGAATTATTGTTGAATGAATTGGAAATTTTTTTGTTGACAATAAGTTGCATATACTTGTATGACTAAGATCCATGTTGTTGGCCTTTTGTTAAAGACCTTTGTGATTAAGGTGAGTCATGTTGGTGGCTTTTTGTTGAAAATTAATTGATATTTGAAGATGCACTTATTGTTATTTGAGGATTTATAATCTTGAATCCTTGATAACTTTAAGGTTGTTTTTTTATGAGATTATGATCTCCGTTTGTTGGCCTTTTGTTGAAGATCTTTGTGATTAAGATGATTCATGTTGGCCTTTTGGTTGTAGAATAATCAATATTGAAAAAATACTTATAGTTATCATGATTAATTTGTATTTGATAAAATTGTTTTAAGAGAATTTAGAGACAAATCTTGTGAGACTTTTTGAAAAACATGAAGTTGATTCCTTTGACTTGTTTTGATTGTTTTATTTTTGGAACCATAGAATCACTTTTGAGTTTAAAGGATATTTAAGAGCCTTGGGAATTATATGAAATAAGGTTTTGATCTTTGTCTTGAAAAACTTGTTTTGGTTTGAGTTTGATCTTAGCCTTAAAGCTTGTTTAACGTGACGGGGTTTGAGCTTAAAGGTTTTGAGTTTTGCCTTAAAAAGCTTGTTTGATATACCAATCTTCTCTTATAATATCAAAGTTTGTAGTGATTTATGAACCTATTTGTTATAATAAACAATCCTATTTGGATGATATCAATATTTTATAGCAAATAACTTTCTTGAATTAGATCAAATCAACTTCACGAGCTTATTTGACTCGTTTTTGGTTTGCCTTCTAGATTAGATATAGTAAATTGTCTTGTTGGTTTTAGAAATTGAGTGAATGTATGTATATCAACTTTATTGGTCTTCTTGGTGAATGAAAAATAAATTGATACTTTGGTTGTGGAAAGATGTTTCGAAAAAAGCCGTGCCCTCTCATATTTACGTTTTTGTTATTAGACAAACTTTTGGTATACATACTGTAAGTTTGAGGGGGTGTTAAAAATGTAATAGTGTTGGGCCAACAAGGTCCATAAGTTTGTGTTTGAAATCACGTCCCAACGGACCAAGGTCACCTGAGCTGGGGCGACTTGGCACCATGGCCACTTGGGCTATCAGGGCCACCCGGTGGCCCAATGGCTAGTAAAATAGCGGTTTGACTTCATCAACCAGCAACTGCAGTGCTTCTTTCACTCCTCTATATAAAGTCCTCTCATGTATTTAATAAACTGTAAGCCTTTTCTGGCTAATCAATTCTATTTTTCATTGTGATTTATGTGCCCGATTTTAGCCTTTTCTAAGTCATTGTGATTGATTATTGTTTGCGATTGTTTCTCGATCTTCCGCTGTCACATTAAGCATCGACTTCATTACATTAACATGTTTGCATTTATTTGTGTCATTATTTTTATGAAGCAAAATGCCTAGTTTATTTAAAGTTCTGTTGTCAAGGTTGTTGCTTGTGATTGGGTGCTCCCTGAAAAATGAGTAGCTTGTATTTATGGGACTCATGATCGGAAAAATACTCAGGCCTCTGTTTTAGTTTTAATGTGTCCTCAAATTCTTTGTCACATCTTAGTGTTCTCTTTGATTTCAATACATGGTTTTCTCTCGAAATTATAAAATATAGTGTTATTTCCACCCCACTTTCCTGATGCTAATTCGTTGGAAAACTATCTACTACTACTACAACTAAGCCTTTTCCCATACTAGACGGGGTCGGCTATCGTTGGAAAACTATGTTTTGTTTAAATTATGAAGATTGAATATGAACAGGAAGTTCTGCCATTTCCCTGCATGCTTTTGAAGAAGTCGAGCATTGCTACTTGATGCTTTTTGTGTTAAGATAACATGCTGGTTGTGAAGTACTACATGTTGCAGAACATTGCTCGAAGATCATGTGAAATTATTTGTTGCAATGTCATTTATCTTTTACCATTTCTGGTTGCAGGTCAAGCTAGTGAAATGCCTTGTTCAGAACATTGTTGTAGACATCTCGGTCAATCAGTTAGGAGGGTTATGCACTCTCTGTTTTCTTGAGCAGGCAACGATTCTGAGCCTTTTATGCATGATATCTGATTTGGCATTCAGGCACTTGATAGTGTATTTCTTACCCAGGTTGACCACTTGATTGCTAAAGAACATCTATTCAAGCGGAGTATCACACTGATTAAAGCTTGGTGTTATTACGAGAGCCGCATTCTTGGTGCCCACCATGGACTAATTTCTACATATGCACTTGAAACACTAGTTCTATATATTTTCCAACACTTCCATTCCAGTCTACATGGTCCTTTGGAGGTAAAAGCAACTTCTACTATGTTTGTACATTATCACTATATTGTGGGAGTAATACTCGACTATATTTTGGCAGGTTTTGTACAGGTTTCTGGGCTACTTCAGCAAGTTTGATTGGGATTACTATTGTGTCAGTTTAAATGGGCCTGTTCCACTATCCGCTCTTCCAGAAATGGCAGGTAAGAAATAGCCTATGGGGTTATGCTGGAGTTGTAGACACTAGTGAAGCAGTACAACAACAACAACTAAGCCTTTTCCTATACTAGACGGGGTCGGCTACATGGATTATTTTGTTTCCACATAGCCCTATCATGTGTCATGTTAGCAATTAACTCACAATAAGCTAGTTCATTCTTTATTGTTTCTTTCCAACACTTTTGTAGTCGTCCTCTACCTCTTTTAATACTTTCCAAATTTAGTTTTTCACAACTTCTTACGGGTTCTTCGTTTGATCTTCTTTCTATATGTCCAAACCATCTTAAACGACATTCTCTCATTTTATCCTCTATTGGTGCCACTCCTAATTTGTTTCTAATAACCTCATTATTTATATGGTCTTTTCTTGTATGACCACTTATCCATCTTAACATCTCCATTTTTGTCACAGACATCTTTTGTACATGTTGATGATTAACTGCCCAACACTCAGAACCATAAAACATGGCAAGTCTAATTGCTGCTCTATAATATTTACCTTTTAACTTTAATGGTATCTTCTTATCACAAAGAATACCCGATGCTCCTCTCGATTTTAACCAACCAACATTAATTCTATGTGTAACATTTCCATCAACTCTGCAAAATTGACCATAGGTATTTGAAACTTTCTTTTTGGGGGATGCAAAACTTTCTTTTTGGGGGATGCAATGTGTGCCAATTTTAATTTATATGTTATCTGAAGTAACCAAATGATCAAACCTAAATTCCATATATTCTGTGTTTGTTCTACTAAGCCGGAGGCCTTTGCTTTCTAATGTTTCTCTCCATAGTTCCAATTTTCTATTAACTTTTTCCTTACTCCTCCACTAACACAATGTCATATACAAATAACATACACCAAGGTACTTAATCTTGAATATGTTTTGTTAACTCATCAATAACATATAAATAAGTATGGACTTAAAGTTGATCCTTGATGTAACCCAATATTAACTTCAAACAAGTCTGTCATTCCTTCATGAGTCCTCACACATGTTTTTGCACCATCGTACATGTCTCTTATAAGGTTAATGTATGTCAATGGGATATCTCTTTTTTTCAAGGTTCTCCAAAGAACCTCCTTCGGTACTCTATCGTAAGCTTTTTCTAGATCAATAAATATCATGTGAAGGTCTTTCTTTTTTGCTCTGAAATGTTTCGTAAAATGTCTCAAAAGGTGAATCGCTTCAACGGTAGATTTGCCTGACATGAATCTAAATTAGTTCTTTGTTGTATTTGATACTTTTCTTAACCTATGTTCGATAATTCTTTCCCATAATTTCACAGAATGACTCATTAACTTGATACCTCGATAATTCGTACAATTCTTAATGTCTCCCTTGTTCTTATATATGGGTATAAGTGTATTCGCTCTCCATTCCTAGGGCATCTTTTGGTTTCTCCATATTTCAATAAATAGTCTTGTGAGCCAAGTGATTCCTATTTCTCCTAGTATTTTCCAAACTTCTATAGGAATATTGTCTGGTTCTACTGATTTACCACCTTTCATATGTTTAAGAGCCTCTCCGACTTCATTCTTTTGAACACGTCGATAGAAATTGTGGTTTATATACTTTTCTGAGTTGGCTAACTCTCCTAAGCTAATACTAACATCTTTATTTTCATTAAAAAGCTTATAAAAATAGTTTTTTCATCTATTTCTTATATCATCATTTGCCACTAGAATCTTTTCATCCTCGTCTTTGATGCATCTAACATAATTAAGATCTTTAGTTTTCTTATCTCTAGCCTTAGCCATCCTAAAAATATCTCTTTCACCCTCTTTTGAGTTGAGTTTTTTTATATAAATCCTCCTAAATTTTAGCTTTTGCTTCACTGATGGCCTTTTTCTCTTCCTTCTTTGATTTCTTATAAGCCTCTAAAGTTTTAATAGTTTTCTTAGCATAATGTAATTTGTAACGTGCCCTCTTTGCCTTGATTTTATTTTGCCACCAAGCTTCTTTTTGTGCCGGTACACTTCCCTTAGATACACCTAACACATCTTTCGCCACTTTCTTAATATGTATAGCCATATTGTTCCACGTATCACAAGGTGTACCAACATAATTTCAAACATCTCCTTGAAGGACTTTCTATTTAAATATATCTTCTTTCTTACTTTTGAGGTTCCATCATTTAGTTCAAATAGCTCGATGCACTCTTTTCTTCTTTGTTCATTTGTAAATCCATAATTAAAAGTTGATGTTAAGTGGTTAAGCTTTCTCCTAAAATTTTCTTGCAATCTTTACAACATGCTCTATCTTTTTTCTACAAATAAAGTAATCAATTTGTGTTTGTGATAAGCCACTCTTATAAGTAATTTAATGTTAATATCGTATTTTAAAGATTGTATTGACTATAAAGAGGTCAAATGCCATAGCAAAATTTAAAATCTCCCTACCTTCCTCATTTATATATCCAAAACCAAAGTTTCCATGAATACCTTGATATCCTAATGCCTCTTTGCCGACATGTTCATTTAAGTCTCCTCCTAAACAAATCATCTTCCTTTGTGGAATCCTTTGAATCACCTTATCTAACTCGTCTCAAAAAGATGTCTTTATACTATCCTCTAGTCCTACTTGGGGTGCGTAAGCACAAACTATATTCAAAACCTCTGCTCCTAACACTAATTTCAACGTCATGATTCGGTCACCATATCGTTGTATATCTACTACACTATCCTTTAAATCTTTATTTATGATAATACCAACTCCGTTTCAAGCCTTTTCCTTACCCGAGTACCATAATTTAAAACGTGTATCCTCTATCTCCTTTGCTTTTTCTCCAACCCACTTTGTCTCTTGTAAACATAGAATATGAATCGTTCTCCGAATCGTAGTATTTACCACCTTCATTAGCTTACTGGATAATGTTCCGATATTCGAAGAACTAATACGAATCTTATTATCTAGGAGTAGCTTCCTTACCCTCCGCATCCGTCCATATTGAAAATGCGGAGAGGGCATGTTTGGTTTCGTCTGTGCTTATAATGTCTGTTATAGGCTTGAGATGATTGGTTTCTATGTTTGGTTCTAGAACTTTTCTGGCATTTTGGTTTACAAACAATTCAATCAGTTTCTACTTAACAAAATTTTGTAATTTTATTTGCAGTGGAGACCGTAGAAAATGATGTGTGTGATTTGTTACTTAGCAAAGAACTTCTTAAAAGCTGCACTGAGATTTACTCAGTTCCAGCAAAAATGTCTGAGACTCCACGATCATTTCCCTTGAAGCATCTGAACATAGTTGATCCTTTGAAAGAAAACAACAATCTGGGACGCAGTGTCAGCAGAGGTTAGCAACTCTTGTTCGTTTCTATATCCTTGGCTACACTTTTCTGTCTTTGTGTGACTTCCTTTGATTACCTCTCACTTTCCAAGTAACGTGAAATTTGTGGCATTGTACTATTACAGAAATTTCTGCCTTAATCTTCTTTATCAATAACTTTTTAAAAAAAAGTTTTACTAGGCTTAGGATTTGAGCCATGAAGACATCATGGTATCTATCCTCTTTGAATCTCACTCCACTTGTGGTACCAATTATCAAATGCTTTATGACTTGATTCTTGTGTTTGATTTGTATGACTCTTTGTTATTTTGTTGCTTTATTTCTTAGGCTCAATGTGTAATGAGGATTAGAGATAAAGTCGGTGTGACACCAATAGAAGCTAAAATGAGAGAGACACTCTTTAGGTGCTGCTTGCATTCGGAGGAGCTCTGTAGGGTGTGGAGGCCTCAAAAGTGTTGGAACTTGGAAGGAAATGATAAAACATAAACTTCACTTTTTTTTAGTTAAATGCTAATATGACATAAAATCAAGCGCAATGGAGACTAAGCATCCATGTAGCTGATCCCACTGAGTGTGGGATAAGGCTTGGTTTTGGTGATCTTTAAGTTTACTGAGGTTCACCTTGGAAAAGCTTGGAATAATAAGTTCACTTAGATTCATAGCTTCCCTTTGTCCTGAAAGTGCTTTTGATGTACTTTTTGTTTCTCATGCAGGCAACTTCTATAGGATCCGCAGTGCATTCACGTATGGTGCTCGAAAGCTTGGACAGATTCTTCTTTCTTCAGAAGCGGACATTGCAGAGGAACTTACCAAGTTCTTTGTGAACACATTGGATCGGCATGGAACTGGGCAACGGCCAGATGTGCAAGATCCTTGCCCCAGCTTTGTTGAAGCATCTTTTGGTCTCCCTGCACGTGATGCTGCATCAAACCCTGATGCTGAAGGACAGGAAGAGGACCGAAGGTTCTCCAAAGCAGTATCTCTTGATGGTTCTAGTACAGCTGCTGAACGGGTGAACGAGAGCTATGATCTGGATGCTAGTACGCTTAAGATACAGGAAGACCATCATGGTACAGAGCTTCGGGGAGGATCAAAGTTCTTCAATGTACAAAATGTGTCTCAAAGTAGTCTCAATATGGGGTACAACACCCGCGTACCAGAAGAACAAACCACTGTTGCTCGAACTCATTTGCTTGGGGATGCAAAAGATCCTGTCAGCAGCATGATCTTCGCTCAAACTTCCAGAAAATATACCAACATAGAGTCCGGACTTGAGCCATCTACTTCATCATCTGGAAGAATTTTTGAGGTGCCCCGCTTTCGATTTTCACGCTCAAATACTTTTCCTGGGCAGATGAGAGTTGCTGATGATCCATTGGAAGTCTGCACTTCTTCTATGTCAGAGAAGAAAGTGTCGTCTTGGTTGTGTGCTTCCCAGGATGAAGCTCGCCTTTTTTCAGAGGATGCAGAGGGGAGTATATCTGCAACTAATGATGCATCCCATTCCCAACCCCTTAGGAGCAATAAGAGCCCAGATGGTTCTTTGTTTCATGCTTCAGGTTCCTACCTTGTGAGCGCTGTATCTTGTGGTCCCATTGGCACAGTTCCTCGTACTGGTAGTGGCATCTCAGATGCTGGTATCGGGGTAGGAGCTTCTGGAGGTTTTCACTCTGTTGGCCATTTATCAGATCTCACTGGTGATTTCGACAGCCATATAGAAAGTCTTGCATATGGTCGACGGTGCTATGAGTCTGCTTTGCTTGGGCCAGTTTTTCCTTTCCCCACAGTCCCAGGCTCCTATTTGCAGAACCGGCAATCATATGACGGCATTTACCAGCCTTCCCTGTCGAAGCACATGTATCAGTATTTGCCTGCAAATGGGATGATGCCTGGTCCTCCATTCTCCCCCGCTGGCAGTTATTATCATATGAAACCATCTATGTTGTCCGGTGGCTTTGGTCCTGAAGATATGCCAAAGCCTAGAGGAACTGGAACCTACTTTCCAAACATGGTATGCTGCTGCTGAAAATTTGGATCCATAATTGCATTTCTGTGTTGATTCTTAGTTCTTTCCTTTCTCATGCTTTTGAATTCCACAGAACCAGCGTGTGTACAGGGAGCGGCAGTCTGTTGGTAGGGGTAGATATCATGCCACACCAAGCCATTCAACATCCCAGAGGCCTCGAAACAATGGCCGGGGTGTTATGGCCGTTACTGAATATACTGCAAGTGGACACCGGGGCACTGATACAAGGTTGGAATGCAGTAGTAGCGAGCCCCCCAGACAGGAATATATGAAACCATCTGTCCCTGCATCAGGTTGCTCCGATTCTACTTCATGGCCAAAACTGGGGTCCCCAATGGCAGAATCAGTTCATCCTTCCAGTGGTGGTCACAGTAAGATGATGGCAGCAGCAGAACTCCTGAGCAGTAGGCCAATCACGAGTCCTCCTCCGAGCGCAAATGGGCTGCCACCTTCAACCGAGGGTCTGGAGTTTGGCTCCTTAGGTTCTCTTCCCTGGAGTTCCTTACAGAAACCAGAGAGGAGGCAACAAGAGCCAGACCCAGTACGTACTCCAGCTTCAGTGCCTAGCCCACCAACCTCATCTGCACAAAGGCCAGTACTTGGTGTGAACAAAGAAAAGTAAGTGCATTTTCTCCTCAAATGCTTGTACGTTTGCATTCTTGCAAACGTATACTAACTAAAACGTGCAGGTCCTCACAGTCATACCATTTGAAAGATGAAGACTTTCCACCTCTTTCTGTTTGAGGGAACTTCTCTATAGGGATCAACTAAGAACAAGAGAAAAAGAAAAACACGGAAGTGCTACAAGGAGCTGAAGTCTGTAAAGTATGTCTTAGAACTTGAGGGGCTGTCTGTATATCCTTTACGATTTTTTGTCTTATAGTGACTACAGGATTAGGTTTTCTATCAAATGCCCCTTCTTTTGCCCCCTTTTTGAGTGGCGGCCATTATAGGTGTCCCAAGTGACAGCATGTAAAAGAGAGAAATATTGTCTACCTTGGAGATCGATGGGATCTTTGAGAATGGTTCTGTTTTTCCTATTAATTTGATTGTAGATTTCTGCAATTTTAAGAGTATCCACTTCAAAAAGATTCTCTTCTTGTGCACGGTTGGTCCTTGAATGACCACAAGTAGATGAATGGTAGACATGGTAATAGCATATTTGGACAATACTGCATCTTGTTGGTCGTCATGCAGAAATTGATGCTTAATGCATGTTTCAGTCTCAGTCAGAGAATTATGTGCGTGTTGTGAAGGAAATTCATGGAGAACAATCAAAACTTTCTATAATGTTACTGATTGAGAACGGAGAACCTATATGTAAGGTACTTACTCAATGATGGTTGTCACAGAGGCTGGCTGCCTTGGGCATGAGCCAGGAAATTGATTTCCATGGAATGTGATTGTATCCCGCGCAACTGAATATGGCGATCTGATTATGGTTCTCCTTGCTCCAAATGATTATTTGAATAAACCCTGCTCTCCTCACATTAAGAAAAATGCCACGAGGTCTGCCTCCTTCCTTCATGCCTATCCTCCAAATTTGTCTTATCCTTTGTCCCATCTTATAAATATGTTCTCTTTGGTTTTTGCTCGACTCCTTCCACCCTCACAACGGGAGTGATTCTGTGGGTTCCTATCTCTAATGACTCAAATACTTTACGGGTCTCCTTTCCTCCCAACCTTTCGTCTCACCCCACCAAGGGGGGAGAGAAAAACTGTCTCAAATGCCTAATCTCCCTCACCCTCTCTTGTCTCTTCCCCTAAGCCCTAAAAGGTGAGAAAGCATAGTGTCCCCTTGTTCTTAAATAGTTGATGATTCGTGGGAATCTAACACTATTTGGTGTGCTTCCCCTTCTGCAGCATCCTAAACATAGAGAAAATATTGCCAAGTTACCAAGGGACGGTTCCGTGAGAACAGTTTTGCGACCCCAAATGTGAGCAGAAAGGGAAACTAGCAAACCACACTGATTGTAATAGTTTATTTGGCGAAGTATCTAATGCCCAATTACGCTTAGAAGACGCGTCCTTGAAGCTTTTTCTGGGTAAACTGTCAAAAAGAGCAAGTATCTAATCCTCACTACCGCGCAGGGCAAATAAGCAAGTTGAATGGTTCAAATAGGATCGTTCATGGCCTGGTCGTCAAACATGAGCCAAGCTGACATGAATCTAAACACAAGCGGAGCTAGGTGAAGTGCTGGTTAAAGTGAAAAATGTAACTTTTTACATGTAATTTTTAGAGGACTTCGATTTTTCAATTGGAAATGAAGTCCACTTTTATACATATTTGACTTAAAGAGGAAGAGGTAGACCATAAAAATATTGGAAGAAAACAATAGAATAATCTTAACTTATGTTGAGTTAATTGTTAGTATATTACATATTTTCTTTGTAGTCAACCTCATCTAATATGAGAAATTAGTTGTTGTTGTTGGTTGATCACTTAATTATATTAACCACGCGTAGTTAGTCAGGTTAATGCCTTTTTTGCATATATGTACATACAACTCTTCATATGCAACTAAAGAAGCTTATACTGAGCTGATCTTAGCCGAGCATACAGTTTATACGTAACTAATGAGCAGATACGAGATGACCCCAACTGAAACACATTCTTCATGTTCAACCTGTAAATCTATATGGTCCAGCATGTGTTCAATTCGTTTAAATTGTGAACTGAACAAGAACAAGCTCATTACAATCAGAACAACTAAGAAAACAGAGGAGCGGCTTGGTTCCTTTACTCGAATCATTGTCAATGATATGCTATGGGCCCATTTCCAACCCTAAATTTGAATATGTATCTATGCTCCAATACTGTTTAATGAACAATGCATATTCAATGCTTTTAGGCAGTGGCAGATCTACATTGAGGCGAGGTGGGGCGGCTGTCTCACCTGAAATGAGGAAAACCAGTGAAAAACTTGCAAGGTACAATTGAATTCATGATTATTATACATAGTCCGCCCCACCTTAAATGGTTGAATAGGCAGTTTGCCTCACCCCACAAAAAAATTCTAGGTCTGCCACTGCCTTTCGGGCCTTGTATAACTGCCACACTGAACCATTGCCTAATTGGGAGTAAAAGAAGATCTCTACACGAGAACATGCGTCTCCTTTCACCCCTGCCCCTCTTTGTTTAGAAAAGAAAGGAATAGTAATCTCGATGCACCTGCCCTTATGCTATATTGTCGAAACAAAACCTGATCTGTTTCGTGTTACTTTGAATGGATGATTTCGAACATAACTACCCGAGTTTGGAATAATCTGTTTGTTTTAGGTTGTGCTGTTTTGAACTCGTGTACAGCACGAAGAAGGCTTCTGCCAAATTCATATAGAAGATCCCGCCAGTGCCGATCTACCACCATCCTAGCCCTGTTCGGTTCCAGTTCAAATCATCGGGCCAGTTTTGAACTAATCATACCTAGATTGAACCTCGTGTTCGTTTTAACTCGTATTCAATACGATATTCTCGTATTAAAACAACGAATCGGAGGGTGAATCTGATGCTTGACGAGGCGGTCAAGACAACGAATCGGAGGGTGAACGCGCTTGAGAACGTCGTGAAGCCAAGGCTGGAGAACACGATCAGTTACATCAAGGGAGAACTGACGAGCTCGAGAGGGAGGACTTCTTCCGGTTGAAGAAGATCCAGGGGTACAGGAAGCGGGAGATCGAGAGGCAGCAGTTTGCTGCCAAGCAATTTGTGGAGGAGCAGACAGCAGAGATGATTTCTCTCAAGAAGGGGGTTTCGATCAATGCAGCGCACAATCTCCTGGTGGTGGAGAAGGACGAAGATATCATCTTTTGAAAAGGTCCGTTTTCTTCTTCGATAAATTTGTGGTATCTGGATTCAAACGTGCAGGATCAGGAATAAATGGAACTTGTTGCACAAACAGAGATCTTTTATGTTCTAGGTTTTACATTACATCGGCCTCTTTCATTTCAAGAGATTTTACCTTCGAAGGTTCAGGAAATCAAGTGAATTTTGAGTTTGTGTATCGTATAAAGGAGCTTACTACTGGAATAACTTATTTATGCTTCTGGCGTCTTTGGTGGATGCCAATCTTTAGAGAATAGATTCTTCGATGTGCTTGTCCTCTCTGCGTTTTCATTCTCTGGTGAAATTTTGAGGCAATCGAAGACGGTCATGGGGGGAACTGATTGGCATTGGAAATTTCGCAACATCGTATAATATCAACTCTGTGTGTGTATGTGTCGTTTTCTGGCCTAGTCCTTTGTTCGTGTTGTGTGAAAGTGCAACGTCTAGAAGGTTGTTTCATTCTACTTGGATATAGTGCATCCTACTTGATCTTCAGTAACTTTATTTGATACTCTACTTTGGTTTAGTTCTGTAACTGTACACACTCCACACGTATAATCAGTATATTAGTTCAATTACAAGATAATACTGTCAACCTATTCCTATGTAGATAACGAATGAAAGCCAATGAACGTTGCAGGTAATTCAGGTGAAATTGACACTGGGTAGAGACAACAATTCATAATTTATCTTTGTGGAAACTTTTTAAAAGCTTTGGGTTCTGACTTGCCGATAAGCTTGTTTCATGGGTGAAAGCATATGCTTCTAAGAGAGAGAGAGTATGTGTGTAAAGGGAACCTGTTCGAATTTTTCAGTAAATTGCTTTTCTCTATGAAATTTTAATCTCTGTTGTAGAAATTCGCTTTTCTAGTTCCAATGCAACAAAAATGCTACATTTATTAGTAACTTGAGGATATCATCCCCGGTAAAGACATTGTAATGCGTTAGTTGAAAATAGTGAACGGCTAAAAGTAATTTTTAATTACTTCATTCTCCTTTTCTATTGTTTTTAGTGATTTGGATCCAGATTCAGATCGTATTTTCTGTCTAAATCTGGATTTGAATCCAAACTCTGAAGTAGGAAGCCTGATTGGTTCGGGTTCAGGAGTTTTAATTGGTTTAAAAGATAGCAGCACCAAAATGGTGTATCTCGTACTGGTTTTTTCGTATTTGGTCCGGATTCATATAGTATTTTTTGATAGGGTGTAACTGAGCCGAGTTGAGCATGGGTACAAGCAAATTTGACTCAACTTGTTAAGAAAATGCTCGGCTCAAGCTTGAGCTCTGTTTCAAGTTATGTTGGATCCGCTTGAAAATTTATTAGCTCAATGAGCTCAAATCATATCTAGTTTGATTGAGCTTGTGAGTTAGCTCAAATAAGAACAGGTCGACCCAAATACATAAAGCTTTTAAAATATAAAACAAATCTATACTTATATTATGAAACTCAATTAGGCTCGTGAGTCGCTTGAGCTGAGCACTCACGAGCTCGAGGTCAGCTTGCAGGCAAACTCGAGATCGGCTTGATCTTGGCTCATGCCTGAAAAATCGAATCTAGTTGAGTGTTTCTCGAGTCGAGCTCGAGTAGCTTGCTAGCAGCTCGGCTCATTTGCACTCCGGTTTTTCCGTCTAAACCTACCTTTTATTGGTTCGGGTCTAGAAATGCCCACATCCAAACCGAATAACACGCAGCACGAGACGATACAAATCGGCTAATATCCGATTCATGATCTGAGTCGTCAACTTTATCGGCGTCATGTTGGGGGTTAGGGTCTTCGGGACGTCGGGAGATTGATCAAGGAAGAAAATTCGTTCATCACGGTAATTTGTTTTCTCTTAATTCAAATTTAGATTTCTAGGTTTTTTATTTTCCTTTCTTTTGGATCGAGATTTCATACTTTTTCTTAAGGAATTCTTTTATGATTATCGCCTGAATTTGAACATATGCTCCTTGGATATTTCTTGTACTGATTCAGGATTTCATTTTCAAATTAACCAGGTGATTTTACAGTTTTTGAGGGACCTTCTAAGGTTTTCGTTTTGGTTTCCTCTCGAATATTCTGTTTTAGCCTTTTGGGGCAGTGAATGATGGATAACTCGCAAGATTCCGGCAACACTGAGGCGAACTCTAGTGGGCGACAAGATAAGTTACCGGAGCAGGGCTGCTCTTCGACCACTGCGAACTCGAACGGCAAGAACTCGTCGTCCGCGGGAAGTTACCGATTGTTCAATCGACAACGATCCATTCGTGAGATTGTGGGTGGTGGTAAAGGTACAAAAATAGGAATTTCTATTGCATCTTTGTCGATTTGTGGGCATTGATCTGTTTCTTGTTGCTTTGATGAATGCCCTTTTCATCGAGAGGCTTTTGAAGAATTTCTCGCTTCTATATGTAAACTTCCTATCATGTATACGGTGCTTAGCTGTTTGATGTGGTGGTTCCGTATGTTTTAAGTTCTTAAAACTTCGTCTTGAACGCTGGTTCCAGCCCCACCTTTTCCTTATCTAACATTTTGTTATTCTCCTTTTCCATATTCCTTTACTGAATGCTGCTCCTTCTCTCATCAAAAACGAGAAATGACTTGATGTAGTGGTGATTGATTCATATTCATATGTTGGATGACAAAATGCATTTTGTGCGAGAGCAACGAGATTATAAGGTGGAAGAGATTGCTGAGAAATGCTGATTCTGTGAGTGAAAGATTTTGTGAAATGTGTTCAATTGCAGGGGCTGCAAGTGTCACGTCAAGTTATACTTGACGATGAAAGCTTACAATGCATAAAAGAGGAAAAATCCATTATCTCTGTGAGAAATAAGAAGGAAACTTTCACTTTTGTTGCCCTTTCCTACACCATCCTTTGACAGCAGAAGTGTGATTTCATTTGACGCTTTCAGCTGAAAAAGGCACCACCTTTCTCTTATTCAGTAAACTTTTATATCTAAAGTGACAAAATTATGGTGAGGGTTTTGTTTTCTAGTTTGACCTTTTGAGTCTTCATCCATAGAATTCTTGGCATTGTCATACAACAACAACAACTAAGCCTTTTTCATACTAGATGGGGTCGGCTACGTGGATTCTTTGTTTCCACGGAGCCCTATCAAGTGCCATGCTATCATTTAACTCAATATAAACTAGATCATTCTTTATTGTTTCTTTCGAACACTTTGCAGTTGTCCTCTTCCTCTTTTAACATTTTCACAATCTAAGCGGGCTGTCTTTCTATATGTCCAAACAATCTTAACCGATTTTCTCTCATTTTATTCTCTATTGGTGCTACTCCCAATTTTTTTCTAATAACCTCATTATGGATACAGTCTTTCCTTGTGTGACCAGTCATCCATCTCAACATCTTCATTTCTGCTATAGACATCTTTTGCACATGTTGATGATTAACTGCCCAACACTCGTAACCATAAAACATAGTAGGTCTAATTGTTGCTATATAATATTTACCTTTCAACTGTAATGGTATCTTTTTATCGCATAGAATACATGACGCTCCTCTCCATTTTAACCAATTGACATTAATTTTATGCGTAACATCTTCATCAATTTTTTTATCATTTTGAAAAATTAACCCTAGGTATTTAAAACTTTCTTGTGAGGGATGCATTATGTGTCAATCTTAATTTCTATATCCTCTGAAGTACCCAAAAGATCAAACTTATATTTTGTCTTTTTTTACTAAGTCAGAAGCCTTTACTTTCTAACATTTCACTTTATAGTTCCTATTTCCTATTAACTTTTTCCTTAGACTCATCCACTAACACAATGTCATCTTTAAATAACATACACCAAAGGTACTTTATCTTGAATATATTTTGTTAACTCATAAATGACCAATATAAATAAATATGGACTTAAAGTTGGTCCCTGATCTAATTCAATATTAACTTCAAAGGAGTCTGTCATTCCTTCATGGGTCCTCATTCATGTTTTTGTATCATTGTACATGTCTCTTGTAAGATTATTCTTGGCATTGTCATCCAGATAAATTTTCTGATTTTCAAGAAAGCGACGATTGAGCACAGCGGTCTGGTCCTACACTTTTGTGTTGAGTATTTGACTAAACATTTTTCTTGGAAGCTGAATCCTGGGATAAATCTTTGAAAGGCAAACATTCAACATGTCTAAGTTTTCTCAATTTTCTCAATTTTAATTTTTTCTTGTTTGTTGGTGTAATATTCCTCAACTGCTTTAGATTGCACTTTCTGTCATTGTGTGTATTTCAGCTGCTGATGTCATATTGTGGAAACAAAGGCGAGTATCAATTGCAATTATTTTGGCAGCTACGATTGCATGGATCCTTTTTGAGCGTGCAGAGCTATCACTTGTATCAGTTTCTTCTGATATTCTGTTGATTCTAGTTGTAGTCCTGTTTATCCGAGCGAATAGTGCTGTTATTTTGAACAAGTAAGGCCTTGACATTGATATCCTTATCTGCGTTCCATACTGAGTTATGATATATGAATATGATCATTTGTCTCTTATCAAATTTCCCCTGGTAGACAACTTCAGCCACTGCCTGAATTGATGTTGTCGGAAGAAATGGTAAATAGTGCTGCTTCTTTTCTCCGTGTCAAAATCAACTACATGTGTGTGATGGCCCATGACATTACCCTGGGGAAGGACTTCAGAACGTTTTTCAAGGTGATAAGTGATGATAATGTATTCTTGAATTCGATATTTTTTTTTCGATGCACAAGCTCTAACATCCTTGTTATATATTTACTGTCTAACAGGTGGTGTTCTGCCTGTGGCTACTGTCAATCATCGGTGGCTTTTTTTCTTTCTTTACAGTAGCATATATAGGTAAGCAAGCTTCATTCATCTGTAATTCCTTTTGTTCATGCAGTTTTCTCTAGATTTGCATGATCTTCTTTCAGAAAACAGTGCCACCTGTTTATCTTTGCATTTATTTTGTGGATGAAATTTCAGGCAAAATATAAGAAGTAGAATTCCGTTAATCTGCTTCTGCATATAAAATATGTGTTGTGATACTAAAGATTTTACTTCTTCATAAAGAAAGGAAACATGCACTCATAGCATATAATTATCTTAGAAGACGGATCTAGGTCCCAATTCTGATTTGCGGCTACCCCCCAGTTCAGTCATCAATAGAGAAAGGGAAGGACTTGGGTGTGTATCAGGATAGGATAAATTTTCCATGTCCCTCTACAAGGGATGGATGTAGCATCATTGTCTTGGTGCATAGATGACAGCGTTATTGTGAAGCCCATCAACTTTGAGTCCTTGACTCATCAGTTGCAGAAATTCTTTTGTTCGTGTGCGTGTGAGTATGAGGGATGCTTTTGTAACTGTTCATGTGGGATTTCTCTAGTATCTCTATAGTTTGTCATCATAAGCTTATCAATTTGGTATAGTATGGTTTATCTATATTTTCTTTATCGTTGTTTTGTTTTGAGTATGAACTTCCACGAAATTTTATCGGTACTTGAATGGTTTTGTCCTGAAAGCTTAGGATTCATATTGGAGTGGCCAGCTTAACATGCTTTAGGTACCTCACCCTATCTAGAGTATTGGGGCTGGTAGTCTTCAGAAACCTCTCTGGGGGACACATGAAACCTCCTCAAAGGTGAGAAGAAACATGGGAGTTGCACTACGTATGCATCATTGTCTTGTTGCATTTATTTGTTTGGTGTCAGTGAGGAATTAGCACATGTTATGTATGCGTTTACCTTGTTGGCATCAACTGAAATGTATATGCACCTTGCCTCTAAGTCTAAGGTATTGTGCTTGATGCTTCATGGCATCAGGTTTATGCTTTAAGAAGCTCTTGAACTGATACATTTAACCGCTTTGATATATTGCAGGAACTATATTTGCAGTCACAGTTCCCGCATTCTACGGTAAGTACAAAGAGCGTGTCGACAGATATGCTGGAGTCGTCCATAAAGAGTTCTCGAGGCATTATAGAAAAGTAGATGAAAATATTATCAGTCGGTTACCAAGGACCTTCTCCAAGCACAAAGATTAATGATTCCACATGACTGGATGTAAATGTACTCGTGGGAAGTTTGTATCTAGTTACATGGGCACGGTAGTCATGGTATATAGTTTTGAGCTTGGTGCTTGTGACAGGTCTTCCTAAGATGGCTTGACAAAATGAACATTGTATTTAGAGGAATATAAAATTACAGGGTTTCAACCTTATACAATGCTTCCCAAGGTATGGGTTTCAGCATTTTAGTTAACTGGTTCTTTTGGTTTCTTGATGCTTCAAATGACAGAGGAAGACTGCAAGTAGTGTCATCTGAGTTTGTGGAGTTTGGTGCATTAATATAAATCCACTTTCTTGTTAAAAGTTCACGAGTTACTTGTTCCCATTTCCGTGCATTTTCTAAATATTGGTATTGAGAAGATGATGACCTGAAACTTCTAATTGCTGTCCTTTAGCATAAACTAATTAATCTTATCTTTTTTAAGTGCTATCTCATGATTTGTCATTGTGATTAGTTATTCCTCTGCTACGGCAACCTAATCGCTGTTCTTGCGCTATCCTTTTGCTCAAGTTAATGCCCATGATAGGCATGGGTGGCTGGTTTTCTATTGGCACAATGGAGAGGCTGCAGACAGATGCACGTCCTGTGTGTCAAACTAAACTCATGACAACTCGCGAGTCAGGCGAGTTATTGCTAGCTTTGCTGGCAGTGAGGTTAATATCCTCAGGGTTTTAGATCTCCAGGTTTGCAACTAAATCTATCTCACCACTCGTGATAATCAAAGATGGAAAAAGCTTTACATTGATCGATGGCGCATTTTTATCTTGTTCTGATTTTGGGCTTTTAACTAGGGCAGAGTTTTCATATCCCATATGAAAATCCAATAGAAAACATAATTGGAACAGATACCCCACTAAGGGTTTGTTTGCTACCAAAACAAATGCACACTTCAGATTATCATGAAAAATGGATTCATGTGAACAGATATCCCCCTTCACCTGTCTTCATCATGGCTTATGAAATCAAACTATGTGGCAGGCCGTAATTGGAGTTCATTTTCTACCTTTGCTTGATTTAATAGTATATGTTGGTATGATGAATGTCTGCTGTATGTGTTTGCTTGATCTGAGAGAATTTTCCACGAGAACCAGGTCTCAACTTCTCGTGAGAAGCTGAATAAGAAATTTTCTTTTTGATTTCAATCGTCATTATCAAAATTTGCAAGTCTAGAAACTAAAAGGCGTTTCTAAAATAACAAGCTATTAAATAAGAAAGGTTTGTCACTGTCTATTACCAAGAATCCAGATAACGATCACAGCACAAAAATTAATGCCTTTAGCTTCAAAGAATTTTGCAGTTCAAATCATACTTGGAGTCGTGCTGGAGCACGTTAACTGAGCTAGAACTTGGTTGGCAATTGGGATATCGAAAGATTATTATAGAATTAGTGATCAGAAGAATTCATTCGTTTCTACAGAGTTATTGGCTGGTGCGATTTAGTCATACATTACGAGAATGAAATTGGGTGTTGTGATGCGTTGGCCAACTTGGTTTGGATCTTCCAGTAGGGCTACATGTTTGGGAGTCAAACCCCACATTCGATCAATCGGATATATCTTGCTGGTTGTTGGGTATATCTTTCTCCAGGGGCTTCTAGCAGTTCTTCCTGTTTCCGGGCTATACCCCCTGAAGACTCAACAAGGGGAAAAAGAAAAGAAAAACATACTTGGGGTTAGTAGGTGTGTGTGTGTGTGTGTGTTAGTTGTTTAACTATAGCAACTTTATCGGGTGAGGCATCTCTCTTTGTTTTTCAAAAGTTTTATTCCGTCTCTCACCATATGATATAGTATTGTCATTCCCATACGTCTCTAGCATATGATACAATATTGTGATCTCTTTCTCTGTCTTAGATGAATTTCAAAATAAAGTCGGTTTACTAAATAGTGTATGAACCATATTAAGTCACACAACTTGTTTAATAAGTGGATCAAATGGAGCCACATAAGCTGCTTACACCTTTATAAAAGACGATGTATCTGATTATGAATAGGTTCACGTCAGTTTCTGTGAGATATTAAATGAAACCTCTATTCAGTATTGTGCATATTAAAAAAGATATGCCCTAAAATAGAGCATGAATTATCATTCAATTCTCCACTAATTTTTCTTGCTTTTCGTTTGTTTTAAGAAAACCTACCTTAATTCTTATTCGTGCGACTAAGAATTGAGAAATCCATTGTACTAGTACACTGATATGTCTAAGACTTCAGTGTGCTAAATATAAGGAGAGTCGAGGAGTCTTCATTGTATCGTGTAGGAATTCACCGATAACTTTTGTACTTAGTCATTTCATACCAGAGACAGTCAATAAGTCTAAAGGTTAGTGTAACTCATGCCTTGAAAATATTTGTACATTACTGTCTCTTAATAGAAGAGCTCAACAGTTCCAATCTGTATAAGCCAATGTTTCTAGGAGCCTCCAACCCAAACACACACACTTTCTCTCTCCCACACACACATAGTTCATAGTTGTAGTCCTTTTGTAAGAAACGTAACTCTCATCACAAGTCAAATCCTTTTTACTTAAGCATCAAAGCTCGAACTTTGGATACTGCTGCTTGAGTCCAGTATTAATTGGATATTCCAAAGGACTAGACATTGTGGAGGAAGGCCGAGGCAGAGGGTAGGAGAGGAGATTAAATGTATCGATACTTTTTGGTGGCACGATATTTATTGAACTTGGTACAAACTCACAAGACTAATTTCTACCCTTTTCTTTGTCTGTCCCCTTTGTTTTAAGCAAGACATGTTACACAGATTGCTCTGTAGAATGCGTCTCTGATGACCTGAAATCAACATTCTGTTTCAGAATATAGTGTATCATGATCGAAGACATAAACCAATGATTTGCGATGGTATTGTCTATGCTCAGAATCTTAAGAGAATTTTCACTTGGAAAATATTAAAGGTATGTCTGTATAAATTCTCCAAAATTCACTTAAAGAGGAGAGCTCTTGATGCGAATGAAACTCAAGAATTCATCCTAGAGAATTGTAAAGTATAGCACAAGCTTGAGAATTTGAGTAAAGAACGTCACTTGAATTCTCTCTCTCTCTCTCTCTATATATATATATATATAAGCATATATATTGGAAGAGTAGTTAAGAAGAATTTATAGATATGAATAAGTTTTCTCGTACTATTATTGTAGTGGGGAAAGGGACTGATGCTAATGAGGTGCAATTGTTGACATTTTCCCTTCTCTCGGTAAAGAGAGCACTCAGAATGCTTAATGGATGCTTTAATGAGGTCTGGCACAAGACTTTTCTACCAGCTAAAGCCAGAAGGCACAATTAATTAATCGAGTTCTGGTTCTAATCGTAGAATTGATGGTGGTGAGGGGACACATCCTGTCAAACTATATTGAAGTTGGTACATGAGAATTATGAAGAATCGAACGCCACACAGGTGGTTGATCAACTCGCAGCATAAAATTTGATGGCTAGCTCGGACGCTCGTTTCAGGGTATGTCAGCTTGAGGATGGTAGCATCCGTAGGTTTCAAACCCTTGACCGCCCATCCGAGGGTGGGATGTAGCTCTGATGGCTCCCGTTGGAGTCGATTATGTTTAACTGCATCTCTCTCTCTCTCAGCTGTGTGGAGATGTGGATGCTGGTTAATCATAATGAGATTTAATCTCAGTGGTCACACAACCACACACGCCATCAACATTGAAATAGAACGTCGTATCGCTCGACTCTTTTTCTCCTCCATCAACGCTTACCCCAAGACCACACAGATATATATATGCTAGTACACCTAAACTTTATAACACACACACACACATATATATGCTAGTACACCTAAACTTTAAGTGCTACCAAATCTACACAAATGTCACTCAGCTATTTGAATGAAATTTTCAGCAATCACTTTCTACCAAATATGCACACACGGTTTTTTTTCTTTGAGAAGAAAATGTGTCTTAAAATGTATCATAACGTGAAAGTGATTGCTGTTATCGGATGTAGCTTCAAGCCTCGTCGGGTCATGGACTGGACCTGGGATTGTACGTTCGTTAATGGGCTCCAAACTATAATAAAACTGAAAATACGCTTGTACGTTAATGGGCTTCGATCTGCTTTCAGCTCAATCCATGCCTTCAGAACTCCCCACTAAAAAGAGACACCCCAAATTCACTAGGATCACACACGCATGCACGGATGTTGGTGTGTGTATATATAGAGAGAGAGAGAAAGAGAAAGAGAGAGAGAAATTAGAAAATGTACACATAGTTAAATGCTTAGAAATACTTTTAAAATTCATTTCACCTGCTATTTTTTTACTTTTGAAATTTGAATATCAACCATCTATTTTACCGATCGAAGGGTTGAGATCCTTAATTACTTTTAAGCACGGATTCGTATATGCATAAACTAACCCCTCTCTATATAATATATATATATATATATATATATATATATATATAAAGAGAGAGAGAGAGAGAGAGATTAATTGGTTACTATGAATGTTGTCCACTTATGTCTGATCATTACTTTTGAAAGTATGAGTATAATAGCATTGTCTTTCATACTTTTTAAGAAACTTATATCACTAAAAAATAATGGTTAAGCATGATAAGATAGCGTTAATAATGAACATGAACTAGTTTTTTCTATATATATATATATATATATATATATATATATATATATATATATATATATATATATATATATCAGTACAATTGATCTTAAATGGATTACTCAACCCCACTCACTCTGAAGATTCAAGGAAAAAGAAGAGAGGAGGAAGACTGTAACCTCCTTAACTGCTCCTCTGCACAACTCTTTCTACTTGTATGATGTTTGAAACTCTACGAGACTTTTATACAGAGGATTGATTAAATGGAAAACCTACTTTAGGAGACCTATTTTATTTAAGAAATCAGCTAAATCAGCTTCTCCTTGAAAACCTACTCTGAGTATGAAGCCTATTTTACTTAAAAAAACTACTTTTACTAAAATACATATTACCACTAAAATTACTATCTTACCATAAAATATATAATTCTCACAATATGGCTACATCACATAAAAACTTAGATTCCTAATCGACTAAGGATCTCAATAACTCAGGTTCTCCATGACTGAATTCGTGCTCTACTCAGATCAAATGCAATATCGCCATGCGCAATGCAGAACGTATGCGGCATCGTCCTGCATTCGTGCAAAGGTTCTATGTATGCCATTGGTGTCTCTTTGACCCAAAACAAGCTCGACTTCAAATAATTTCAGGTGCTTCCTTGATTGGGTGATTTATGGTGTGAAAGTAAAAGTGACAGTCATCAACAGCCTGGTAGAGTATTAAGTGAGAAGACAACCCACGTTTGGTACGTTACCCTGTGTTATATTAATGTGATCCATAAAAGAGATTAATTTTGCTGCAGCCACCAAATTTAACAAATTATATTTTTACATTTTAACACCCCAAGTCCTCCTTCCTCTTCAGGCTTAACACGTTAAGTCATGGTCACATGCAAAAGTTAATGATCAAAATTTCTTTCAATATGGTCTCTATGATTAGATAGTGTTCATGCGCTACTTATCCTTTTACCTCCCGTCAGTTTCGTTTCTTCGAGAGAGTCTTAGCTCCATAATGTTTTTTACATAATTTTAAACAAACATCTCCATTATTCGATCTTTGAGACCGACGATAATATTGATAATGAAGAATTGAAGTAAAAGGATCATTATACTTTTGTAGCAAAGTAATTCAAATCTCGAGCATCAATCTTAAAGATTGAATGATGAAAATGTTTGCATAAGATTATACACCTAAGATGCTCTCTCTCTATATATATATATAAAGAGAGAAAGAAGCAATTCTAAATACATAATGTCTTTTGGTATATAATTATCTTTGAGGTTTGATCTTTGAGATGAATGATTGAGCAATCAAATACAACATAGAAAAAGTAAAATAATATTTTTTACTTTGTAATTGATGCATGTACTATTATTATACCAATGGATCGGTTGGTGAAAATGTTTATGGAAAACATTATGTATTTAGTATTATCCCCCCCCCTCTCTCTCTCTCTCTCTCTCTATATATATATATATATATATATATATATATATATATATATATATATATATATATATATATCTGCTATGTATGTATGTGTATTTTGAACTGTTAGTTGATGCTAGCGGAGTATCTTTATGTGCATTTTAGAGGATATCACATTTTGGCTAAATCGGTCTAGGGGCTTCGTTGCATTAGCGCTTTGGTTTGATGTTTTGGGGATTGTACCTCTATCTAATATTTTTTCTTGTCATTTGGAGTTTGATGAGAAAATCCTCACATTGAGGTTATTTCATTGATCTTGCAAATGCATCTGCCGTGTTCACCATGACATACTAATATATAATATATCCACAATATATCTCTTATTATATGCTTTCTTTTGTCAATTCTTTATAAAGTTGCAGAACATGTCCCGAATTGCGATATAGTGGATATTTATATGTCTATATATATATATATATGTGTGTGTGTGTGTGTGTGTGTGTGTGTGTGTATATAGAGAGAGAGAGGCACTTGAATCAATTAAAAAAACCAACTTCTTAGTCAAGTTTAACATGCTCTGTTAATTAGTTTGATCCGTTAAGATCAAATCCAGCAAAGTGATTCTTAGGGCCATTTTTAAAGCAACTGCATCTGAAAATATTGTGGGATAATTGGTTCATTATTTTTTGAGGACTGATTGCAATTTAGAAATTTAAAAGGATGTTTGAGAAAATAAAAAAGAAATAACCATATCTCATTCCTTATCAAGTAGAATTTTAAAGAATCTTCAGTCCAAGACAATATCCAAAATAGATCGACTCAGTTCATAGCTGGCAAATAAATTAGAGGGACCAAGTTTAAGCAGGTTTCCGGAACAAGCTAAGTTAAAATAAGAAGGAAACAGTCCACAATCATGGTATTGCACATCAAGGCAGCTTCACTGTCGAGCCTTAAAGGGGACCCTGATTACACGTCGAGGAGTCCTGTCTGAAATAAACACTTCACTGAAATTGTAATATATATATATATATATATATATATATATATATATATATATATATATATATATAGAGAGAGAGAGAGAGAGAGAGAGAGATCAGATCTTATCATGACTGTTTACTCATGCTCAACTATTGCTTTTGGTTTATATTACTTTAATAACATTATTTTTAATACTTTTTTAAAACTTTTAAAACTATTTTAAATTATACTAATATCACCCCAAAAAGAAAGGTGAGCATGATCAGGTCTAGTGACAGGTGTGGTGCGAGAAAAGGCATTGGCACAAATAGTTCCACAGCTCTTTAATTGAAATATAGAGAGAGAGAGATATATGTCATGCTCCGGCATTGGAATCATCCAACGACTCGAAACTCGCGACCAACATTAGGCTGCACACAACTTAGCAAGCCTTCATCAAAGATTGAGTGGTTCAACGAAAGCTTAAAAATGATGATTGGGAGGGTTAATTGGAGTAATAGTAACGAAAGTTAAGAGTAAATAAGAAAACAAAATGATCGTATTGATAACAACAAAGGAGTGTGACCGACGACACACTTATAACTCATATGCTGGACTCTTATTTAGTACCAAAGTAAAGGGATTCCTCTTAACTACAGCAGGACTTAAGATTAAGTACTAGAAGTTGCCAGGTAATTCTCATGTAAGGGCCTAGTTATACAACCATAATGTGAAAATTCACTCGTAGAGGGTCCTTGTATCATATTCTCCCCCACCTAAGAACTTGATGACCTCGACAAGCTTCGTGATGGTACTCTTGTAATTCTTGGAACGATTGGCGTATTGTCCATCTCTCGACCCCCTTTACCTTTATCTTCTGCAACTCATGTTGTCCTCTAGAGCACATATACCCATAGTAGTTATGGCGTGCATGATCCATGTCTGCATTATAAGATTTAGGTTTGCTCGTATAGAAGGTGGTTTGCATTCAGTAATGAACGGGTTTTAGTAGGAATACCTGATTCCCTACCCTCATGATAATTGATTGAGAACAGTCATACTTCTAGATGTAATATGTTGCCTCACGACGAGACCATCACACTACTTCCAGTACGATTGATAACATCTTGGAGTGTTATGTATTTATCTTCTGTTGTGCCCCTAATTGTCCTATGGGTCATTTGCTCCTATTCAACTTACTTGCCTTGATAGTAAAAAATTTGCGTTGTCATCTCTCAAAATCGGCACTTTTACTTAGAGTGACATCACCATGTTAGTTAAACTTCTCGTATTGACATTCTACCTCTTTCCCGTGAGGTAGTTTCCTTGGAGGTGCGGTGGGTAAAAGTCTATACACTCTTTCAATCCTATGACATCAATCTTCAAAAATATCCTATCGCGAGACATTTTCTGCTTAACATCTTACAACGCCACTTCCAACATTGCATCCCCCTGCTTTTGACCTTCTTTTGGTCAAAGCATTGTCACATTTTAAACTTCAACATCATCCATAGATGAGAACAACACATAGTTGATCACAATCCATAAAGTCCACTATATTCGAGGTTGGTCATATCTCTTCATGGCTTGCCCTTAAGAACTCTATGTCTAACATGAATCAATACTCATCCAACGACACCATAGTGAAGTTGGTTACCTTGAGTCGCAACAACAACTGCCTTTCTTAGTATGGGTTTGGACTTGGAATTAACAACTTTGATATTGTTACTGCTTCCCACTATCTTTAGGCCCAAATGTTTAGCTTCTAGCAAGCACTGGAAGTTATGAGTTGTGCTTGTGTCAATCATTCCCACAATGTTCTTGTTACTGATCGTAACTGAAATATACATGAGAATCTTGCATGACACTGATTATACATCTATTGTGTTCAACCGTCTTAATGTGTCAATCCTCATTGTTTCTTTTCTTAGATCAGTATATGAATCATTTGTCCTTTGCATGACATTGGTAATACATGCAAAGTTCACTTTCTTGTATTCGGACTCATTTGAAAAATATTGGCTGCCACAATACCAACACTCTCGCTTGAAGGATCTATTGGTTTTAACTTCTTTCCATGATTATTGTTCTTTTCTCGGTCTCTTGACGTAGAAGACACGATTGAAGTATCTTTTGAACTATCTTGTCGATTTTCATTCTTTTCACCATTTCGTCTATAAGTGTCATGTTTGTCTTTTTTCTAACTAGTTGGTTGACGATTATGAAGTAGAGATTTCACCTTTATAATCGATTCAAGAAGGCTCTACGGGATGATCTTGTTCAGCTCTTGCTTCACCAAAGACTATAATTCATTAAGAAACTTAAATAAACAATCTTTCGGGTTGATCATTCGGATGCTCAACATAAGGGTCTGGTATAACTTGATGTAATCTTGCAATGATCCATTATTTCTCAAGCCATTAAGCTTTCTTTTTGTGACTACTTCAGTGTTACTCAAGAGAAAGTGTTTACGTAGAGCTTGTTTGAACTCATCTCAAGTATAGATGTGAGACTATCCCACCTCAGCATCCTCCTGTATGCGATGTTACCACAACATGACACCGTCTTCAAGAAATATAATCACTATTGTTAGTTTTTATCTTCGTCCTCAAGTTATCCAGTCTTGAGGTAGAGTTTCATCTGGTAAAGAAGTTTTCTAATATATGTGCATCACGACCCTCAACAAAGACCTTCAATTATCTAATCTTGATGCGACATGATCGGTCTGCTCCACCACTATGTCCATGCCTGTTTGCCAACCTACGCTTGACACCATCCAATCGAGATAACAACTTCAACTGAGATTGTTATGAAGTTTGTCTCTCCGAAAGTTATGCAACAACACTCTCCTCGAGTCTCTTTAGTTAAGTCTTAACATCTACCTCAATGTGTTGGATATGCTACTCTAAACGCTCCATGTGATCACTCGTAACTTCGTAGGTATACTCGCAAACATCTATGCATCGTTCAATGTCTTTGACTGCAGTGCTCATCTAGCCCATCAACCGGTTGAAGCCTTTCGCAATACAAGCAAGAACAACATCAAGATGACTTAAAAGTTTTTTGAGCTTTTTAAGTCGTGCATCAACATTTGATAGAATACCTAAAGTCATCTTAGCGTCGGCCACTTATACAACTTTCGATTTCTCCTTTCTATGATGAATGAGATTACTAGTCATCTTAGTGTTAGTGGTCATCATCATCAACGGAGGCAACGTTGATAAGTGTGAATTACCTTTACGTTATTAATATGGAGGGGTGTGTTCCATATGAAATTGTCACACCCTGATGTTGGAATCACCCAACGATTATGAACTCATGATTGGGACTAGGTTGCACACAACCTAGCAAGCCTTCACCAAGGATGCACTAGCTAAGCCGAAGCTTAAGACTAATGATTGAGAGGGTCAATTGGAGTAATAGCAAGGAAACTTGAGAGTAAATAAGAAAACAAAATGATTATATTGATAGTAGCAAAGGTGTGTAGCCCGCGATACGCTTATAAGTTATATGCGAGACTCTTATTGATTATTAAAGAAAAGAAGCATCTCCTAACTACAATAGGGCCCAAGACTAAATACTAGAAATTGCTAAGTAGTTGCTACGTAAGAGCCTGATTATACAACCATGATGTGAAAATTTACTCGTGAAGAGTCCTAATAGTATTAGGTTCATAATATCTTTTAGTGCATAATCTTTTACAAATATATTCAATATTCCATCTTTAAGATCAATGAAAGACATTTGAATCACTTTTTACAAGGGTGTTTTTAATTCAAATTTTCATCATTGATATAAAAAATCGAATGGTAAAAGTCTTTATACAATAACACCAAAAGACACCATGTAACTAAGACTCTCTCTCTCTATATATATATAGAGAGAGAACGGTATATGATTGATTCAAAAGCAATGAGAATTAAATACATTGCGAAAAATAAAAATGTACATGTGTACTTTTTACTTTTAGTTGTTTTTAAACTCAATGAAAAGTAAAGATTTTTAAACAATATTGAAAAATATATGACATAAACTTTTCACGAATCTCTAATAAAGATCCTCCTCATTCCAACCCATGCTTGATAGTTCTACATGACAATATCCTCAACCTAGAATGATCAATTCGTGTTTCTTGATTTTAACCCTTGTCTGATAGATCCAAATGGCTAAATCCTTAACCTAGCATGGTCAATGTGTCTCCTAGAGAGAGAGTCGGCCATTAACTTTACGAAATTGGAGGCTTTTTTTGTGTGGGACATTTGGTCTCCATCAAGTTGTATGACAAGATCTTCATTAATTTGTATGATCAGGCCATGATCAAACCAAGCTGCTTTTCATGCAAAGGCGGACTTAAAATATTCTTTTGGGTGGGGCACTTAAGCGGCAACCGACGTACTCCTTACTCATTTTGCTTTTTGAAGTATTAACTTTTAATAATGTTGGAATATTTTATTTTATAATATGATGGAGTGTATCAAATCAAGATAATCAACGTTCCATCTTATTACCATTATATTACTGAATCTACCTTCAAAAAGATTCAATAAGAAAAGGCAGAAGGGAAGGACAGAGAGGGAGATTACTTGCCGGCAGCCGGTTCTCCGTGGTGGGTCAGTAGGGTGGCTCCGTTCAGCGTTTCATGAGTGTGGGTTCCCCGCTGCTTTCCCCTCTCTCTCTCTCTCTCTCTCTCTCTCTCGACAGTATTAATGGAGTTTTAGCAAATACAGAACATCAGAACAACCTCAACTCCTTACATGTAATGAGTGGCGTTCTAATCTGGTGGGGTACGTAAGCGACGGTCCTGTCGTCTCCACTCGGGCTTTCTCCAAGACGTTCCTCGTCATGAAATGATCGTTTACTGTCTATTTTCAGAAGAATTTCATCTGCAGAAAAGCACAACTGATTGTCAATTTCAATCATCGTCTATTGTTGATCACATGCAACAGCTTCCAGTAACCCCCCTCTCTCTGTAGGGTTTTTCATCCATTTTATATGTATAAGCCTGATGTATAATTGAAACACATTGTCTTATCATTAAATTTTCATGTGGCCATAGACAAAGTGGGGAAGCTTGAGCAGAGGCTGCAGCCATAATTTAATTCAGAATAAACACGGCATCCATGTTGCAGTAGCAAGGTATAGCGAACACAAAGAGCCCCGTACTAGAGAAGAATGTGAAGATAAATTTAGACATCATGTTTGAACTGAATCAACTATCAACTCAATGGTCAAAGAAGAAGCACATCTCATTCTTCGCTTATGAGGTTGCCCTATATTGGAAAAGAGTTGCCCTGCAACACAAGACCAGCCAAAATTGATAATCGAATCCCTGATCTTTAGGAAAAAATGATAATAGGATCCCGAGTTTGTGATGGCGATCAACTCGATTTCTGTTATCTTTCATTACAGATAACTTGGGATTATTCCCTATCAATAGAACTTGTTCACAGTGGTCAAACTTCACAGTTTCTATCTTCTAAGGATTGAGCTGCATTGAGGTACGTGGCAAACGCAAATGTTTTTTAAGCAGTGGATCCAAATACATATACATTCTGCATAGATAAAACTTCATGATTAACTCATTTCCTTGTTCCAAATTTGTTGTCCTTGTTCTCCATGGGCTTTCCTAATTAAATTCATGATTGTTTCATAAGTTTATTCTCTGAGATGTCTTGGATGCTTTTTCACTGCTAATAATTATCAAATCTTTGAAGTATCATCACACACACACACACACACACACACACACACACATATATATATATATATATATATATATAATGGAGTTAGTGTTAAATGCATAATGTCTTTCGATCATGTTAATTTATTACAAAAATTTCACCCTTACATTGTCATGATCATATTTAAATAAAAAAGTATTATTGTACTTCATTCTTTGCATTTAATGCATCATATGCACTAAATGATTTTTATTTTATCATCTCAAAAATCAAACTTGAAAATATTTATATTATACACCAAAAGATATTATGCATTTATCATCATCTAATATATAATATGTACATACATGTATAGTTCATGTGCATACTCTATTAGTACCTAAATTCATTCCAACTGTACAATCTTTAGGATAAACGGTTGAGGCATTTAAGTAAAAGGCCTTTAATGATGCATTAAATATAAATTACTAAGTGTGCAATGGTAATACTTTTTGTTTTTTAAATTCAAAGTTTTACAATTGATTGTATGAATCAAATGAGTGAAAATGTTTAAGTGGATTTGAGTACGAATATAGAGAGAATGTCATAAATGCATAATATCTTTCAGAACGTAATCTTTCAAAAAACATTTTCATTGTTCAATACAATAATAAGGATTTGAATTTCTTGATCTCAAAGATTCAACAATAGAAATGTTTCTACAAGATCATGTACTGAAAAGATCATGTACTGAAAGACATTATGCATATATCACTTCGTCTCTATGTATCTATCTCTATATATTCTCTCTCTCTCTATATATATATATATATACCTGTGTGTGTGCGCGCCCGCGTGCAGGAAGGAACATGCGATTATCGAATCCATCATTTCGCTGTCTAAACGCGTAGGACCAATTCCTAACCGAAGCTGTGGAGGCTAACTGTCCCGAGTATGGAACCCGCCATCTCTTTCACCTTCAATGCTTTAAACCCGTCATGAATGTGACTTGACCTGACCACAAACTTTTCAAGTCTTACCACGCTCGAAGACGTAGTAGACAGCCGTTCTTGAAATGGATTTTTCTTCTTTTGATTTGAAAAGCATTTCTGATAAATGTTGGCATTAAGTGAACGGGCGTCTACCAAAGTTTCTTTTTTCTCAAACAATAAAAAATATAAGAAAGTACAGAGATTTCAATACAAAAGAGTAAAGAAGCCGAATGAAGGATGCCCATGGCTGCTTTCTCAACTCAAAATCTTATTCATGGTGGGCTTGTTAGCTCGCCTGAGCCGAGCCCCACATGAAAGGAACACGTACACATGAGTTGCATCAAGGTAAAAAATATAACTATTAATAACATCATATATATACCCTACCTAATTAGCTTTGTTAGTATGATTTTCTAGCATATATGTACCTACATAAACTCTATATACTCAACTAAACAAGATAAATTATATGAGCTGATCAAAGATGAACACGTACGCCTCGTTCTTGTCCATTCATAAAGATTCCGGAACCAGCTCGTGTTGGGTGGTTCATATGAACCAAACATGAACGAGCTCAAGACAAGCCGAATACGTACACTATGGGAAGCTTGGCTCATGTGCTTGTCTTTCTTATAATGCTTAAAACTAATCTCTACCATAATTCAATTTTTATTCTCAAAAAATAAAGAATAAATTCAAAAGAAAAGGAAGTGCATTTATTAAAGTATCAATGACCTACTTTATTGGGCAAGCTGGTTGGTTTAATGTTTGAGGTTAGCTCGCTTTGCCTGCCGTGCGCTGCGTTTGATGCATTAATTATTTGAGCCAGAGTCTCTGGCAGAAATTATATAAATGTAAGTATAAATATAAATAAATATATATCAACTACTACCAACACTAAATAGATAAGTTTAACTTTAACGTACGTACACCAAAGAAGTATACGATAAATATACTATATGTATTTTGACTTTTTGTGCTATTGAAACGCTATTTGACTTTGATTAAGGAACCAAAATGGGTCCACACGAGCATGTGATTGACCTAAATTCATAAATATTGGATCGGAAGTATCAGATGGTTCAAACATGTCACGCCCTACATTTAAAATCCAGCCAGGCATGACACCTACCTCAAGTATATTTTAAAGTTTTGCCTGGTTGAAAGCTATAGCATCACAATCCGGGTCTACTGCAAAAAGATCCATGGGAATGTCAGATTTATATAGGATCTTCTTTTTTTTTGCTCTGGGTAGATTGAAAAAAATAATTAACATGGAAAAGATAAACACTCTTTTTGCTAATATTGTGATCAACTTTAGTGCTGATCAGTTCATTTCTTCAACATGATTTGGAGGTCCGGTCGAATTGAGTTAGAATTCAATACAAATTTTATAAACAATGAAGAATATGTTAAAAGAATTTCGAAACTAAATTCAGTTCTCATTACTAGTATATGAAATGATCAAATTAATTACTGTCAGTTTGATTAAAAAATTATGCTGATTATATTCTATGATATAACCATTTTACAGTGACAAACACCAGCAATACACATAAATAACTTTGGTCGCACCGAGAGGATTAAGTCAGCGATAGAGCGACGGGATATGATTATACACTGATCATGATTGACCCTGGATTGTTCCGACGGGGTCTTCAAGTTTTAAGAGGAAAGTTTGGTTCTTCCAAGTATCATGGAGTCGACGAATTCTGATTTCTTCAGACTTTTCTGATATTTGCAGTTGGGAACTTGTGCTAACGGGAGATGGATCTCCATATCCAATTATCATACCATGAAGTCTAACTGAGTAGCGAGGACCAGATCCATCTCTACCAATAAGTCACTCGCGGACATACACATGGATGAGGTGAGGTGGCTGCATTGAGGGATGACAATATTGATCTGACCCCTGACCCGTTCAACCCCCAGTACCAGCCCCGACATATACCCAACCTATAATATATATATATATATATACATAAATATATACATGAACATATAAATATATATATATATAAAGTGACAATTGTACTCTGTGTCTCTTCATTGCTTTTGAGCAGGGAAGATAATGGTTACTTTTTTTTTATTTAATATCAAATACTTTTTTCATGTTTATACATTCTTGTTTGAAAAAGCCCTTAGGAGGTAGAAGTATACGGTGTGCCCCGATCCCCTCCCCTCTCTCTATAATTATATATATGAAAAATGATAGTCAACTGTGTTTTCAAACGGGTGCCAAGGAAATATCCAGGAGCCTCCCGCTTGGGCTGGGCAAGCTAACATTATTTATTGCTATTTCTAAAAATCAGCACCTATAATGAATGAAATTCGCGATCATGATTTGCTTGTATTCGCTATAAAAGGACTCATTTTTGCAATTCCTACTCACCAAACACAGAAGAAAACACAGAAGAGGAGAGAGCGTGTTCTCCCTTGTGAAGAGAGAAAGAGAGAGAGAGGTTATTCTACAACATGGCGGATAATCTCATGCTGTTTTGCTTGTTCCTGCGTTCCTTTGTGAGAGCCCTGAGATTAACTTTCGGAAAACTGAGACACCAACGCCCGGTTTCTGCTAGGGGCGTTAACAATACCTGTTTACCGAACTGTCCTCAGGCCAAATGCCCCATAGACGATATCTCCAGCAAAACCATGCTTTGCCATCTTGACAGCGCACTCCTAAGATCACCATCAAGCTTCCCTTACTTCATGCTTGTTGCCTTTGAAGGGGGAGGCCTCCTAAGATCTCTTCTCCTGCTTCTCTCTGCCCCTTTTCTCGGTCTTTTTAGCGACGATTTCCGTTTAAAAGTGATGGTGTTTATTAGTTTCTGTGGCTTAAAAAAGGAGGGTTTCAACTTGGGGAGATCTGTTTTGCCGAAGTTTTTCTTAGACGACATTGATTTGGTGAGTTTTCAAGTACTAATGAGTGCAAATAAAAGAGTGGTGTTCAGTAGTTTGCCAACAGTGATGATTGAAGGGTTTCTGCGGGAGCATTTGTTAGTGGATCTAGTCGTAGGCAGTGAACTGCATGTGGTTGGTGGATACTTTACCGGTTTGATTCAGAGAGGCGGTGAAATGGGGAAGATGGTATTGATTTTAAAGAAACTTCTCGGTGAGGTGAAGGCTGACGTTGGTCTTGAAAACATCAAAGCTGGTGATTACCAGTGGTTGTCCTGCTGCAAGGTATTGTCTTCTTTGTTTCCCATTTTCTTTCTCTGCACTGATTTTATTTTTCACTTGCAGCTTTTGTATAGGATAGTATTGTAGCAATATAAAAAGGGGAGAGAGAGATCTGCATATGGTCCCGGAAAGAAATGAGACTCTTTATGTATCGATAGAAAATTAGAAACTGTCCAAAGCGAGAGCAAGAGTGTAGGGCGAGAAACTAGACTTCTGAATATGATCCCCATTTTGTGTTTTAGTTCATACAACTCAATTGCAAACAGTAAGATGGATTGAAGACCCCTTATGAGGTTTGCTCTTCTTCATAAATAGGTATTGTTATTTCATATATCTGTACACCCATGCGAGATGCATGCCAACATCTGATCAATCACCCATCGCTTTCTGTTATTCATACAACAACGTTGACTCCTCACACCAGCTGCTATTTGAGTCCAATGCAAATACCAACTTCTTGGATCTGAAGTCAAGGTCGAGGGGCTAGTTCCCACGCCTATATTCTAGATAGTTCTTATTATTTATTGTTTAAAAATTGGCTCCGGATATTTACGAAATTTGTTAAAAAATGCGTCCCCCGATTTCAGCAATTGTTCTAAACCATATTATTTTTATGGGTTCTCATGAGCCATATAAGTTCCATGGACAATAATTTAATAATTTCTCTCGTATCTATGGATCTGAGCGTTGTGGTGACTATGGTCTATGTAATAATCAAATCCTATTTAATGTGAGAAACACTCATTTTTGGTTTAGTTGGTTTGAGTTTCGGATTTCACATTATCGGCCGGTTGTAGACACACATGCATGGATACACAGCAGAGAGAGAGAGAGAGAGAGAGAGAGAGAGAGAGAGAGAGAGAGAGAGAGAGAGAGAGAGAGAGAGAGAGAGATGATGATGATAAATAAATTCTTTACCAAGAAGCCTCTGTTTGACATTAATATCGGTATTTATGTGTCATGCAGGAAGCATACATGGTGGGTGGATCAGAGAAGAACGCCAACCCAGTGCTGCCCAGAGAAATGTATCCAAAGCCGTTAATCTTCCACGATGGCCGGCTCGCATTCCGGCCAACCCCACTTGCCAGCCTAGTCATGTTCATGTGGCTACCATTCGGCTTCCTCCTGGCCATTTTCAGAATGCTAGTCGGCCTCATAATTCCCTACAATATTGCATACATTGTGGGCTCGGTTTCTGGTTTAAGCCTCAAACTCAAGCTTCACAACAAACCCTGTTCCTCAAACACTAAAAAAAATGGCAATCTCTATGTTTGTACCCACCGCACACTGTGTGATCCAATCTTCCTCGCCATTGCACTCAAGAGGCCAATCACTGCTGTTACATACAGCCTTAGCCGGATTTCAGAGACCCTCGCACCGATTAGAACAGTTAGGCTGACAAGGGATAGAGTGAAAGATGGTGAGAAGATGAAGACGATGCTTACTAAAGGCGATTTAGCAGTGTGCCCAGAAGGAACTACATGTAGGGAACCCTATTTGCTAAGATTCAGCCCTCTCTTTGCTGAGCTCACTGATGATATCGTTCCTGTGGCCGTTAACGTCTCTGTGAGCATGTTTTATGGAACCACAGCCAGTGGACTCAAGTGTTTGGATCCTCTCTTTTTTCTCATGAATCCTTTTCCCACATATTACATGGAAATCTTTGAGAAATTGCCCAGACAGCAAACATGCAATGGGGGCAATAAGTCAAGGTATGAAGTCGCCAATTATGTGCAGAGGAAGCTAGCTGATGCGTTGGGCTTTCAGTGCACTATGATGACAAGGAAGGATAAGTACATGGTGTTGGCCGGAAATGAAGGGATCGTTCAAAATACTTGATATTTGAATGAGGTCAGATGGAGTAAAGGAGGTCGACTTGTAATATTACGTAGCATTAATTATTTTCGAAGGTTTTTATATTGTTATTTTATTCTTTTATGTGACTTGGGAGGAAATTTGAATATTATTTTGTTATTGGCAACCGAAGCTTAGACTTTGGAATCTGTCGGGATATTATTTCTCTACTCGTGAAAACCCATAGCAGGTGATATGTCAGATCACAGACTGGT